>CM060985.1:163824654-164231595 GCA_030765065.1 Deroplatys truncata
TGGAATCAGCATAAAAACTTGATTCAAGAACACCTAATTTAAAGAAATCATCTGACAAAAAGTTTGAAAATGCAGAGTGGTGTAATCATTTTAGGAATAGTTACGGCTCATTTATTGATATTGCAATTGTTTGTTTGCCTAAAGTACTGTTTTATCCTAGTTGAGATCCTTCACTTGCATCGCCAACACATTTCTTATAACCACACTGAGCATTTTAAGTAAGTTTGAACTTTAACCAGTTTAATAGGTTATCTAATTATACAGAAATATGTTGATGTTATACATTTTTAGCCCTTTGTTCATTTTTTCAGTTGTCCTTAACATAAGAAATACAACTGTTTTATGTCATTTATGGTGTTAAGAATAAATTGGCTTCTTACTGCGTTTGTGGAATGGTTATAATACTCTTTATTTTTGAAAGGCCAAAGAAAAGATAATCTAGTATCCTTAATAATTAAGTGCTACAATTCCTTGGATGTATCAGTATTGTTCAAAAAACAGATCAAATGAAGATCACTTTTCATTCTTATTCAAATTCACTTTGAAGGCATATTTCAGCAGGAAGGTCAAGCTTTAAGAAAACTACTTCAGCATTTAGCAAATTTTCTTCCATACTGTTATTTGTGTATGCATCCAAACATTTCAATCTGGTAAGTGATCATACTTCACAAAAGGAATCTGTTTTTGAATAATATATTTTTCATTACTTTGCATACACATCTTATGGTATGTTATGATCAATTTGTACCCAAATGTTAACCCATGAGATTGTTTTGTTGGTAGTCTTGAAGCAGTCGCAAAATGAAGAGTAGTTCAGAGCTGGCATAATGGAGCTGTCTGCTGCCTAAACTGTAGATGACAATAAATACAAAATATAGAAAAGAGAGGAAAGATGGTATATAAATGGAGAGCAAATAGAGGTGGTAAAAGAATTTGATTACTTGGGCATTAGATTCTCAAGCAACGGGAAGTGGGAAGCACAATCTAAATATGCACAATTGAAAGGAAAGCTAGCGATGAAAGCTGTTAGAGTTTGCTTGTGCAAAACACCCACGCTAACAATGAACTGGTTGGAAAGGCTATATGAAGCTGTAGTAGAGTCAAAAATGTTATATGGAATAGAAATATGGGGGGTGGCAAAGGGATGGATTAAGATTGATATAGTCCATAGAATGTTTTGTAAAGAAGTTTTGGGTTTACCCAAGAGTTCACCAAGGGGCGTGGCACTGGCAGAGCTAGGAAGGGTAGGGAGAAAAGGTATAATAGTGGAAAGAATTTTGAAGTATTGGTATAGATGTTTAAATTTAGAAGATAATAATATATTAAAAGAATGTATACAGTTTCAAAAAGCTGTCCTAGGAGAAGAGTGTTGGTTAGGGGAGATGGGAAATGTCCTAAAAGAAATTGGCATGAGGAATATTCTCCTATTAGATAAATATAATAACAGTGGGTTTTGGAAAGAAGTGAGATTGAGGGTGGAAGATATTGAGAAACAAGAGATATGGGCTAGTTTTGAGGATAAAAGGTCATTGATCTTGTATAAATCAGTTAAAAGAGATTGGGGAAGGGAGAAGTATGTAGATATATGTAATCAATTTGGTAGAATAGGTCTTGCGTGGATGCGCACAGGAGTAATATTTTTAAAAAGGAATGGATATAATGGTTCGGGGAGATGTATTATGTGTGATGAATCGGGTAGTACTTTTCATTGTCTAATAGAATGTGATAAGGTTAAAAGGTGGAGAGAGGTTATATGGAATAAAAAATGGGACAAGTTAAACAAAGAAGCAGTAGCATTAAGAATGTTGGGAAGCACAAAAGTAGAAATAATTAAAATGATGGGAACATTTTTAGGCAACACAAGGGATAAGTGGATAAGGAACTTAAGAAAGGTACAGCTGAACGAGCATAGTTTGTAAAGTAGAGAGATGGTATAGTAGCTTTATCCCAATATATACAGCCTAGGGGCTAAATATGGGGGAGCTAGAAAACTGATGCACTAGACATAAGTTTTAGATGTAAGCTTTATTTGTATTATTGTAATAATGATGAAATAAATATTACATTACATTACATTACATTACATTACAAAATATAGGACATGATTGTGGTTGCAGGAGGTTGCAGGTCATATTCATATTGAACAGTTTTACAGTCTGACACATTTTCAGCCAAGTTTTAATGTATAACACTGTTGTATTACTTTAACATAAAAATGTGTTATATATGAAACAAATGGTGGATGGACAATGTTTTCATTTTATGTGCAACCTCTTCCATAGTGTAGTCAGGTTGGCTTTGTGCATATTTATTTATGTTAAGCTAACCATATGAATATGAAATGGCATTCAGCCCAGTCTCTTAGTCAAACATATTCAATATACGCAATCTTCTGTACACAAGGATAGTTCAAGGTTCACAGAGACTTTCATATGTAAAATATTAATGAATAGATGTAGCACTACGTAATTTCTGCAGAACAGATCATGCTTCCTTGTGAATAACCATGATCCTTTATGACAGCGTTTGACACATGCACAGTAATGTAAACAAAGATGCTGGTAGGTAGTGTATCTGTTGCTGAGGAACAGCAGTGTATAATGAAATTTCATGTGAAGGGGAGGGTGAAACCTGCTGAAATTTGGCATAGACTGCAAAGATTGTGATAAACAAACACTAATACAGATAAGACTACAAATGGTGCCAATAATTCAGTGAAGGACAGGAGTTGATAATAAATGTACTGATAGAGATGTTTGCTCAACTACAATCACTCTGGTGAATATTCATGTGTTGAGCAAGTTAACGATGTAGATGTTTTGGAGAATGCAGCCACAATTAATACTGAGTATTACTTAACATTGCTATATGGTGCTGTAAGAAGGGCATTTTGGAAGAAAAGACCTGGAATGTTGTCCAAACATGTCATTCTTCTTCATTACAATGTCTAATATGGCCTGTTTGACTCAATAATGGCCAACATCGCTGAGAGAGTTTAGCTCACAGTCCTTATAGTCCAGATTTAGCCCCCCCTCCTCCCAGTGATTTCCACTTTGTTGTATATGGTGGATTAATAATGATTATTAATTGTATGTGTTGTATATGTCAAAATAATATTAGTATGGCTATTGCTGTAATAATTGTATTACATGATATTGTAATTTATTGTGGTACAGCAATAGGCTGGCACCCTGAAGTTATTGATAGAGCAAATGGGGAACACTGATAAGGAATCATGCACCACTTAGTAATTGACAAATATGTGAAGAATATGGTGAAATGTCAAAAACAGAAGCATTATAAACAGTGAAGTTTTCTTCATGTTGAATTTAGAATCAGTCACACTTTCTTTACACATACTTCACTTAATAAGTTTCTAAAACTGCAACATTTTTTAGGGCATTCATCCTTATTGTTACCAATTAGGTGATTGAAGCATGTTCTGTCTTCTCCTCTCTTCGTCCTCTCCTGCCTGGTTTGATTTGCTGCCATGTAGTATAACAAAGCTCTTAACAAACTACTCATTCATATGATTTAAAAATAATTTATTTTATTAAGAACGGTCTTGAAAATAAATACTTTCTCCCATATAGTTGGTTCTAGTGATGAGAAAACTGGTTTTAGCAATTGGCTACACCAATGTTGTGGTTCTCAGACCAAAAATGGTGTGATGCAGCAGATTAAACTGTATGCTTCTGTTTTATATTTCTTGTAAACTTATTAATGAGATTTAAATTTCTCTTTTACCTCAATATGAGTTGAATAATGTATAGCTAAAAATAGACCTATTATGATTTGAATAATTAAGCATAAACCTAAAAGAGAACCAAAATTTCAATTAGAAAGAATTTTATTTAACACATAAATTAAATTATTATTTTATAATATATAAATATTATGGAATAATAATTTTTTTTGTGATGTTCTTTCAGTCTACTGCTTTTTGTTTTGTGTATGTAGTATTTCTGAAGTGTTCACAAGTAGATTCCAGATTTCAATGTATCTAGGATTGTGTGTTTGAGTTGTTTGTTCAACAGATTGTTCAGGTTGTATTATTTTTTGTGGAGCTAATCAGGTATTATGTTTATGAAGACCTCAGATTCCTTAAATACCCATGGAAGATATTGAATATTTTGTATTTCCAGTTTGTGTCATCAATTGTCTTATAGTGGTTTGGATTATTTCTTTTAAGTTTTTCATTCTGTTTCAACATTTTAATGATTGAATCTGGATTGAAGCCTTTTAAATCTGCTATACAGAAATGTTGGCATTCTTTTGAAATACATAACAATGGTTCTATCCCCTAATATTGGATACAAGACGTAACTAAGCATGATCAGTTAAGTTTAATTTTGCGATACATCTTAGTAGAGGAGAATGTAAATAACACACCTATAGAGCTCACAATACAGGAAAGTTTTCTAAGATTTGTTAGCATTGGGGATAAGTGCACAAGGATTAGTTAATAAGTTTTAGGATTCATTGAAAACAATGGGATTTCCATGTAACAATGATAAAATCTAGATTATGATGGAGTGAAAGTGATGAGTGGAGTATACTCGGGAGTGCAAGAGTGGATCAAAAGACTGGAGCTGACTGCCAATTATGTAAATTGTGGTGCCCACAAGTTGAATTCAGTGCTAAGAGATGCAGCTAAGATACCACAGATAGCACCCTTTAACAACTGGCTAAAAAAATGTATAGGGTTTTTAGTTCCATTGCTAAAAACATGACAACCATTAGAAGAAATGACAATCGGAAGGAAAATTCCATCTCTCAAAAGACTATGTCAAACAAGATGGTCTTCAGCTTATGATGCTTATATATCCACCCATTTCCATTATTGAGATATCATAAGGGCTTTAAGCAATGTAATAGTGACTACTAAAATTTCAAATGAGCGAAACAAAGCACTTCCATAAAAAAACAAATGTAAAAATTGTGAGTCTGTGGTTCAGATCATAGTATGAAGCAAAGTGTTAGAAACTACCATTATTGTGTCAAAAAATATGCAGTCGCCTAATGAAAATATACAGCATTACAAAATTACTGGACGAAGCATTTACTTCACTTCATCCATTTTAGAAATTGCTTTAACAAAGTAAAACAAGACATGAAAGAAATGGCAAATACATGGGGAATTGAATGTCATTTTACAAGAAAATACACTTTTAAAATAAAGAAATGTTTTGATGAATTATGCAAGGATAAAAGGCTGAGTGATCCTGAACGGTATTTCAAATTTAACGTGATGCATGATTATTTGGATATTGTGTTAGGTCAGTTACAACTCAGATTTAAAAGCATGATGGACATCACTGAAAAGTTCAAGTGTTTTCAGCCCACTGTACTTGTGGATAGTAGTGACAGTGCACTTCTTCACTCGCAGAAAAACTTGTAATGAGCCATCCAAATTATATTACACCACAATTTCCTCAGTCATGGTTCATAATGTACTTCAGAACAGTATCAAAGCTATTGAAAAAGGATCAGTAAAACAGTTAACCAAGCTAATACCTATAAAAAAAATCACATAATTACTTCTAGTGTCCCTGATGTCTCAGTGGTGTTGCAGTTATTTCTAACTCTCCCTATGACAGTGGCTTCTGCAGTAAGAACTTTCACAAAATTAAAATTAATTAATCACCATGTGCACAGTTTGATGATGCAGGAGCATTTGCCTCCCTTAGTATGATAAGCATTGAAGTGGAAAGAGCATGCACTTTAAATCTTGTTGTTATTGTTGTTATTATTATTATTATTATTATTATTATTATTATTATTATTATTATTATTATTATTATTATTATTTATAAACTTAATATCCGTGTCTCTACTTGATTCTGCAGGGAGGCCCCAGAATTTTCCATTATGCCATTGCCATTGATTATACTTAACTGGTCATTATGGGATATATCTGGTGTAGAATCTACTATGACTGAAAAATATTTAGAAGAAATAATTTCATTACCTATTTTTTTTTGGTCAGTGACCTCCCCCATAAGACGTATTAAATTTTCTTAAGTTGCTGGTGACAAGTATGAAGTATGTCCTTTTCCAGGATTTGGTATATGGTCAACCAAAACAGAATCACACTCTGCATTTCATTCCAGACACATCATGAAATTTCCATTTTTTCACAGAGCCAAACACCTTTTTGTCTCCATAAAATGCTAGACTTCTGAACAACAGAAACAACTCTTTTTAGCATATTTCCCCATTATGTAACTTCATGTTCATACTGGGTGAGCAACTGTTTGTCAATTTTATTCATCTCGTTTCCTCTGTTTTTCAATTTTAACAAGCAGTCCCTGTGAGTGGTAGAATTTTCATGTTCAGCTATGGCTCCAACCACTGAAACCAGACGTTGCAAATTGAGATGCACCACAATAGTTTACAACAAGCACAGAACAATGATCCTTGGCTAGGAGAATATATAAGATAGTCGCGGTTTATAATTTCCCCATTCACCAAAACCTTCTGAAACAATTTTTTGCTGCAAAATTGCAGAGATCCGTTAGCATATTGCCATGAGGACATAGAAAAATTAGCATTTTTGTTTTGATTAATTTTAATCAAATAATCAAGTGTTTGATCAGTGTTTTCCCAATAAAACACTAATAATATTATAACAAACCAAATAATATTGGTGTCTATTTCAATATCCAGTTAAATCTTCTCCCATATTTCAAGCTTTTTGGGGTTTTGGGCTGGTTTCAGTAACTGATATTGGTGTCTATTTCATTATCCAGTTGCTGAAACCAGTCCAAAAACCTAAAGAGCTTGAAATATGGGAGAAGATTTACATAAAGAAGTTTGAAAACCGCATCATGAACTAATTTGTCAGAAGCAGACAACCCTCTATTTAGTTGCATCCATAGGCCGCTAGAGGACACCCCAGGCTTTCAACAATATGACTCAAGAGTTGATCCAACAGTCAACAGGCAGCTGTTTATATGAGTTCATACTCATGATACATATTCTGCAAAATAAATAGTGAGTGAAGCTAGTAAGAGTGTTTAGGTTGACTCCCCTTTCATTAAGTGTATTTTATTAATTGCTTCACTGCGTGTGATTCCACCCTTTTTGGAAATACAACCTGCTAAACAAACCACACAAAAACAGAGTCCCAGATGCATTGAAATCTGGAATCTACCAGACTAATTGTAGAGCTTGTCAGAAATACTACATAGGCAAAACAAAAGGAAATTTCATCATTAGTTTTAAGGAACACCAGAGAAATATAAAACAGAAACAAACAATAAATCTGCTGTATTACACCATTTTTGGTCTGAGAACCACAGCATTAGTCAAGCCATAAAATTGTTAAAACTAGTTTCGTCTTCACTAGAACTGACTATTTGGGAGAAAATATTTATTGTTAAGAATGCCCATAAAATCATACATTTTTAAATCCTACCAATGAATATTTTGTTAGAGATTTGTTACCCTACCAATAGATGTCAGCAGAATCAAATCCAGCCAGGAGAGGAAGAAGAGGGGATGAGAGAGAACATGCTTCAGTCTTAGATTATGCTGACGATAAGGATGAATGCCCTAAAAACATTCTAGTTTTAAAAACTTATTAATTGGTGAGTGCATCATTCCTGGTTAAGAGAATATGGTGGTAAAATAATTTACCAGGGTAAAGTTGTATTTCTGTTGCACCAAGCTCAGTTTCAACTTTATGGGGTTTAATCATGGCAAAATGTTTACGGCTCACACTGTGATAAAGGATCCAAAACATAGCATAACCATTGTATTTGCATCTTCAGTATGTCTATACATTTGCATGCAACAAAAAGAGAGTAGTAGAAGAAGAAGGAATGTATTTGAAGAATTTAATGACATTTCATTTTGAAGATTCTGGTGTAAAAAGGAAATGTAACTGCAATTTTAGATGTAATTGGTGAACAACTCCAGTTTCCTACAGCAAGGAAACATCCAGTATCCCCAGAAACTGTCATTATGTAGTGCTGCAATTTTATGCCACTGGAGCATTTCAAGGAGTAATATGTGATGTGAATGATTATAGATAGAACAACAGTATGTTGCTTAAACACAGGATTTCAGATGTCATTGCTTCGTTATCATCTCAGTGCATAAAACTGCCTCTCACACAATGGGAACAAAGATCAACATGATTTCCCCCTCCCCCCACCTCAAACTACCTTGTACATGGAACATCTTTTGAAATGTTTGATTTTCTAAAAAATGAACAACTTTCCTTGAAGTATCATATTTAAGATATTTACATGCCAAATAAGATGTATATTTTGAATTTTCTGGGAATAACCTGTTGTTAAGTCCTCTTCATTTGGAAGGAATTTTGTATAACTGATAAATTTTGAGATGCTCAAAGACATACTACGCAAAAAATGCAGAACTCTTTAAAACACCCAATTTATTTCAAATACTTTTTTTTTTTTCTTTCTTTTTTTTTGGCACTATGCATTTCTGAGCTATCTGTTATTATGGGTTTGAATTTTTCATATTTTTTTTATTTGTTTAAAGTGCTATTCAGTTGTTTCTCACAATGTCGTGGAAGGAAAGAGTATGGATTTTCAAGGCCAGCATATAATCACTCACTTTTAAACATCTGACTATTGATTTGGTTTCTCTATCCTCTTGTACCAACAACAAAATGTAGAATGAATATTTCTGCAAAGATTTATCTCTATTAACATGAAGTAGAGAGAAAATTAAGCTTTCTTAAGAATGTGTGTAGAAGTTATATAAAAATATGTAAATATTAGCATGTAAAGAAAGTCATGTGTTTGTGTTACATAAGATTTTTATATGAATATGGAATATATATTGAAGTTTTATTCCATAAAGAATGGATATGTGTGAATGGAGGTTTCCCATAATGAGAATTAACATGAAAATTAACATGAATTCAAATAACATAAGACACTTCTTTATGTTCTGTACACAATATATTACGCTAGGTACATATGTGAATTTTAGTGTACCTCGGGCCTATTTCCGCCACAAGTTTTCCTATCTGCTTAAGATTCATATATTTCTTTGACTGCTAAATTCTAATGCCTACATATTTTTCTTATTATATTTTATGACACTTTGTGGTGGACAAAGTGGCATCTGGGCAGGTTTTCTCCGGGTTCTCTGGTTTCCCCCACTATTCATTCCACCAATTGCTCCATCATCACCTTTCCTTTCATCCATTTCACCATCATCTACTTCCTTCCTCCAATGCCAGTCATTGGGCTGATCACCCTTCCTGGATATTCTGTCTGATCCATGCATGTCTGCTCCTCGACGGGCCTCTGACCCCAGGCACCTGCCTGTAAGTCCTGGGGGTGTAAGTCCTACATATGAGGAGGTTAAACAGAGAAAGAAGAAGAATTTTATGACATTTCGATTCTGGCTGAGGTAAGAATATATGAATGTCTTTGCTTGATAGCTGTTATGGGTACTCTTCCAAAAGAACCACAATTTCTTCTCTATGCAGATTCGTGGAATATAAAATTCTACAGTTATCCCTTAGATGGTTGCAGCAAATATTGGTGACCTTAGTACAAATCCCACATTAACTAGCCTATACAAACAGTATATTTATCTCCCTCACTTTACATTAAAATATATTTCTTCAGTTCCTTATGTGAAGCCCCAACCCACATCTATTCCTAATGCAATCTTCTGCTGTGTCTTCTCTTATTTTTAGAATTGTTGATTATTCCTAATAACCACTAATTTGCATTGTGTTTCTCTTGTTTTCTTAAGCATTTTGGTATTTTCTGTCAGCTATTCCTGTCTGAACACTTTCTCAACAATACTATTGACCCTCTTAACTCACTATCTACACTTATTTTCCTATCTTACTACAAATCACGCATGTCCTTATTACTTTCTCTACTATGTATAGTAAGTAGGGGAAGTATTGTATTCCACCCAAAAATTCAATACCGAGATTTCACCAGAAATACATGTTTTGAGACCCCCTGAATCCAAAAAAAGCGTTTTCGGAAACATGTCGTCGTGCGTGCGTGCGTGTGTGTGAGAGAACAGCATAACTCAGAAACGAACAGTCGGATAAACACCAAACTTGGTATTTAGGTTCAGTATCTTTCAGAGATGTGACAAGAAGGTTTTCAAGAAAATCCCCCCTCCCCAGATTACCCTTTACATGGAACATTTTTCGAAAATTTTAATTTTCTCAAAAATGGCTTTAACAATTTTGATTAAAATGTCATATTTTTAGGATATTTTCATGACAAATGAAATGTATATCTCGAATTTTCTGGGAATGTCTCCAAAAGTGTTCTTCATTCTGAACAACTTTTGCATAACTGGTAAACCATAAGAGATAGACAAAATTTTAGTACACAAAAAATGTAGATCGCATTAAAATACACAATTTATGTCATATACATTTTTTTTGTTGAGTGAACCATTTTCGAGATATTGCTTGTTATTCCCTTAAATTTTTCAATAGTTATTTTCTCAAATGGGAGAAAATAACTCATTATTCATTTTTTTGTCTTGGATATGCAAAGAGTATTAATCTGTGGCAAAGAGAATGGTGTTGCATCCAGCTATTAAGAGATATGTGTATGCTTAAAGGCTGCTGTATTTCTATATTGCCCTTGCAAATACAAAACAAGGGGAACATAGTATGCCTTAAACAATAGTCAAATATTTTTAGAACTGGTCAATATGTGTAAAATGTAATTTTCTTTGCATGTCAAAAGATCGTTTCTGCAAATATTTATCTCGATTAATATGAAATAGATGGAGAATAAGATTTTGTAAAAATAGTTTGTACAAGAGTAGAGAAAGTCATGTGAGTACAACACATCAGATTTCTTTTTACAAGTACTGTATATTAATAATTCTAAAACTTAATTTACTTATAATTATTTTTCTTCATTTTCTTGAATGGTTCTACAAAAAGGTTTTTTAATGCTTTTCTTCTTCTTTGCTTTTGTTATTTAATTCATTTTCATATTGCTTTTGCCCTAAATTCAATATTATATATAATAATAAGGAATTGTAATTATTTATTTCTCTATATCGTTTCCAGGTGTTCCTAGTTTGAATCCTATTTCAGGTGTATGTGAATTTGCAAATGCAAGAGAAAATTGTATGTATATTACATCAGAGTTTTTTGAACACAGCATTACTGGCCAAATAATAACATGTCTGGCATGTTCAGATAAGCTACCAGCTATATTCATCTGTTACATTAGTTATGTTAAGTTAATCTTTGCATTATTTAACATGTTTGTCCAGGATGTTCTTGTCTAATCTTGTTGCTTTTAGTCAATAACATTAAATGAATATATAGGGTCACTCTGAAAATTTTGAGAATGGGCAACAATGAGTTGTAGTAAATCAAAGAAGGTCTAGCTTTAGATTGAAATTTAGATAGTAACATATGCAAGCCTGGGTGTACTCCCAACAATGTGCAGTATCAGCACTTCTGTGTATGTGCATGTAGGTGTTGCTGCTACACATGCTGGGATGGATTTCAAGCAAGAGCATTTCTGTGTTATGATTTTCTTTGACTTAATAATTGGTTGAAGGGGGAGAGAATGCTTTAAAAAACTGCATCAGGCATTTGGAAATCTTTGCCCTTCACAATCCATGATTTATCAATGGTTTGCATAGTTTAGAAGAGGGAGGGATTCCCTTGAAGATGAAGATCGTGCAGGATGGTGGGCTACAGCAATAACAGATGAAAATATGATGAAAGCAGAAAGATCATCGTTGCACATATCAGATTCAAGTAGCCCTGAATATTGGATTGACAGCAGTGAACACCATCCTTTAAAAAAAAAACCTCATGTCAGGAAGCTCTCTGTAGTCGTTGGATCCCCCACCAGCTCACAAATAAGCAGAAACAGGCAGGTGTACAATGGTGCCAGGAAGTGATAGAAAAATTTGTTGGGAAGATCTAAAAATATATTTAACATTGTAACAGGAGACAAAAGCTGGATATACCAGTATGATCCAGAAACTAAGCAGCAGTCATTGGTCTGGGTCTTTCCAGGAGAAACTCCTCCAACAAAAGTGAGGTGAGCAAGAAGTGTTGGCAAGAAGACGATCTGCTTGTTCTTCTTAGCTAGTGGCTGAGGGAACAAAAGATTGTCTTTGCCAAATTGTACACCACAAAATGAAGTCTTTAGTGCACTGAGATCAGTGTGTCCTAAAACTGATCTACTTGGAAATTTGTTGTATCACAGCAATGCTTCTGCCCATACTGCATTAAAAACAACCTAATTTCTACAGAAGTTAGGAGTCAAAATTTGTCCTGTCCTCCCTATAATCCAGATCTGGCCCCATGCAAGTTTTTCTATTCTTCAAAATAAAAGCAAAAATTGGAGGTCCAATTTGAATCACGTGAAGCTGTAGTATCTACTTACAGTAATGTATTTGCACTCTCTCCAAAGAAGAATGGTGCAGCATTTGAAAAGTGATTTGAAAGGATGAAACATCATATGGAATATAATAGAGAATATTTTGAAAAGATGCAGTGATCAGATCTAAGTTTGTAAAATTTTATTACATTCATTCTCAAAACTTTCAGAGTGACCCTCATAATAGATTCTGTTTCATTCTCAAATCTATAGGTGGATTGCTAGGTTGCTTTAATAATGAGCATCAGCTGAAATTTTTAAATCCTAATGACATTTTCTTTCAGTGTTGTTACAGTTGAGCATACACACCCTTGCTGATGATAGCTGCCTTGGACTTGCCTACCTCTTGACTTTGTGTGACATTTCATTCAGTGATAAGTGCTTTACCAGCATTTCATCCACTGCCATCTCACTTCAGCTGGCTATGTATTATTATGCCCTGCAAGGAGCAAAAAGCATCAACAGCAGTGAGGACCTCTTCCTACAGGACCCAAATGCAGTAAGACATATTTCTTAGCCTGATTTGTTTCTGACAGCAAAGGTTTTCCTTACTTTTGAGTGAAGTTGTAATGATATTAATAAATGTAATATGCACTACAAATACAAGACATATTACAGGAAGAAGCTACTCTATCGCTGATAAATATAATTAAGGAAAATGCTGCAGCTTAATTTTTCTTGTTTATTTATACTTTTAACTTTTCTTTCCAATTTTCTTCTTCCTTAAGTACGATTCTAACATGCAAAGGTTATGTAACAAGGCCACTTCATTTACATGTTCACTACTAGAAATAGCGCAGTTTGTTTGTGTTGCCATTCGTCTCTTTAAATACATAAAATTAAATGAGTTCTCTGCTTGTGAAATGTTAAGCTAAACATATTTGTTAATTAATTGTTTTTTTACAAAGCCATGTGTAGGAGAAGGTTACAGAGGTAGAATCAGACTGAAACATTCACTGCCATACACAAGATTTGAACCACGGATCTTCCAGTTTCCATCTGGTTGCTCTAACCAGCTGAGCTACCATGGTAACATACCGACATAACGTGAAATTCCCCAACTGACTTGCATTTTTCTGTAAACCACAAGGAGAATACCCAAAGGGCAACTTACAATGCTCTAAGTACTTTAAGTCCCGGGCTTTGTAGTTTAACCAACTGTTAGCTCAATAAATGGTAATTAATTGTTCTTTCACACAAACAATGTGTAGGACAAGGTTGGAAAGGTAGAATGGTAATGGTAATGGAAATGGTTATGCAAGGAGTACCACAAGGATCAAAATTAGGTCCTTTTTTGTTTCAAATATGTATTAACAATATTTTTGAATTAGTACAAAAAGTTAGAAATGTAGCAATTGGATATGCAGACGATATGACAGTAGTAATTAAAGGTAAGTCAGGTACTGAGGTAGAATTAAAAGCAAATGTGTGAATGAAAAAAATGAAACAATACTATATACATTTGAACATGATTCTAAATACCAAAAAGACAGCCTGGATAAATTTTGAATTAAAAAAATGTAATCTAAATAGTATACAACTGGAAATAGACGGTGAAAAAATACCAGAGATTCGATTCACAAATTTTTTAGGAGTTATAATAGATAAACAGCTAAATTGGAAGCCTATAAAAAGGAAGATAAATACTGGTTTATGTATAATGAGACAGGTGAGGAAAACCATGGATGACCAAACACTTAAACAGGTACACTGTGCTTTTATTTACTCACACATAAAATATGGAATAATATTGTAGGAAACTATTACAACAACAGAAATGGAAAAGGCTTTTAAATTAAAAAAAAAAAAGCAATTAGAATAATAGGTAATGTTAATAACAGATATACATGTAAATCAATGTTTAAGCAATATGGTATATTGACTGTGCCTTGTATATACATTTATGAGATGATAAAACATGCGTTAGAGGAAAATGATCCAAGAAATGCTGGCATACACACATATAACCTAAGAAACAATGATGATTATTTAAGGACAGTATTTAGAGACATTAAATAGACATTATGTAAAAGTTATGGGAAAAGAACTTTATAGTAAGTTACCTGAAAAAATAAAATTGATCAAAAATGCCGACCAAACTAAGAAGGAAATAAAAAGGCACCTACATAATGCATTTTATAATCTGGAGAAATTTAAGTGTGGGGCTGGTAATTAAGAATTGTAAATAAATTGTAATTGTAAATAATTGTTGTACTTGATGAATCCACAACATGTAGATGTTATCATGGATGAAATAAATTGAACCTGAACCTCGAACTTGAATCAGGCTGAAAAATTCAATGCCATAGCAGGGATTTGAACCACAGATCTTCTGGTTTATGTCTGGCTGCTCTAAGCAACTCAGCTACCATGGCAACATGCCAGAAAAATGCAAGTAGTTGGGGAATTTAATGTCATGCTGGCATGCTGCTATTGTACCTCAGTTAGAACAACTGGATGGAAACTGGAAGAACTGTGGTTCAAATCCCAGCTATGGACTGAATGTTTCAGTCTTATTCTACCTTTCCAACCTTGTCCTACACACGGCTTGTGTGAAAGAACAATGAATTCCACTGATTGACCTAATAGTTGGTTAAACTATGAAGCCCGGGACTTAAAAACTTACGACATTGTAATCCCATTGGGGTATGTCATCTCGAATTTGAGATCTCCTTGTGGTTTACCGAGAAAAGTGTGAGTCAGTTGGAGAATTTAATGTTGTGCAGGCATGTTGTCATGGTAGCTCAGTTGGTTAGAGCAACTGGATGAAAACCAGAAAATCTATGGTTCAAATCCTGGCTATGGCATTAAATTTTTCAGTCTGATTCTACTTAAACATATTTGTTAACTTCAAAACTCATTGGAAGAAAAAGTTGCACAAAATTGCTCAAAATTTTAAAGAATATTTCAGAATTAAAACAAATCAGTGTCAAGAAGTTTAAATATATTTTTCTAGAATTGAGAATATTTTAGAGAGAAATATATTATCTTGGTATCTGCAGCATTGTGAGAGATAAATAACACAGACATCCAAACATAATGAAAGCTATATCATACAGTAAATACAGTGCCTTATTTTTGACTCCTGGCTGGCAGCTTGATGGATGTAGCTACGTGCGCACAGTGCATGTAACTGGTTCTGGCTCCCACTGTTTTCCCTCCACTCCACACGTCAATGCATGTGCAACCATTGCTAGCGCGAGTTTTGTTCATTGTGGTTAAAGTGTGATAGTCCTGTTATAATGCCAAGAAGTGCGTTTACTTTAGAACACCGTATTCAGGTATGATTCCTACGTGCAAACAGTCTTGTGGACAGATTCCCTGGAATCTGTGCGCCTCATAGAGAGACAGTTCGTAGTCTTGTAAACCAATTTAGAGTAACAGGTTCTGTTCTTGATGAGAAACCCAAACTAACTTGCTGTGTTCTTACAGAGGAAAAACTTGATCAGATAGGACAAAGGTTAGAACATAGCCCAAAAGAATCTCTGAGTAGGTTATCATAGGAAACAGGAGTTTCGCATTTTTCGGCTTGGAAAGCCACTAAACTTTTGAAATTAAAACCTTATAAGATAACCGTAGTTCAGGAACTGCAACCATATGATACTGTGAGTAAATAAATTTCTGCAGTTGGGTATTGGGTAAAGTTAATGATGGCTCTATGGACCCAAAGTTATTTTATTTCACAGACGAAGCATGCTTATCTTTAAATGGCCATGTATCGACACAAAACAACAGATACTGGCATGCAGAAAAACCCTATATTGCACACAAATTGCCATTGGATGACCAGAAAATTGGTGTTTGGTTTGCTGTGAATGTGTACCGAATTATAGGGCCTATATTCTTTGAGGATACAGTTAATGGACAGAGGTACAAGGATACAATAATAAAACCATTCCTGGAATATTTGTGACATTGAATGCGCACAGGCATATTTTCAACAAGACTCTTCTACTGCACATACATTGAAATTAATTGTGGACATTTTTTAAGATAGGGTCATCAGTAAAGGATTATGGCCACGGCGCTCCCCAGAGCTTACGGTATGCAACTTTTATTTATGAGGGAACTTAAAAAATAAATTGTATCAAAACAACCCACATACGTTGGAAGAACTGAAAAGACAATATCAGAACAGAAATTACTGCAGCTTCAGAAGAAAAATTAATGCGTGCTAATGGAAATTTTCTTAAAAGGCTTGAGAGATGTGTAGCAGCACAAGGATAAAAGTATGTGGTTATTGTATACATGTAAATCTATGCACTTGAATTGTTGGCACGCTATGCACTTGAGTTCAGGGTCTGTGAATATTCAACTCGGTTGGTAGCAGTGTCCTGTGGCAGCAGCGGGCCGTGAAGCAGTCGGCCAGGAGTCAGAAATAAGGCACTGTAGTTGCTACCTTGACTTCTTAAAGTGGCCAGGGCTCAAAATGGAAATTTATATAAAACACTAATGTGATTGAACAAAAATTTGTATGAAACAGAATGCTAATAAAACCTAGAATTTAACCAACTTAGCATTTCATAATCTATTTCCCATTATTCATTTTTGTTTTCCATATTTAACTTAAATTGTATAAAAATTTGCTGCGTTATTGAGATAGGCCTCTCCAAACTTAAAATTTAGTCTTAATCCAAAATGTCGATAACACTGAGAAATTTTTAAGAACATGGCACAAAACTACGGTGATTTCTTTCCTTCTTTCTTTTAATTAAGATATATAGGTTCAAATAAATTTAAGTAAATAAAATTCATATTTTTCTTACAGATGTTTCTTAATTCCAGATTAAATTGAAATAATATGCTGTTATAAATCTGAATAATTCAGCCTATCAGTAACATAGCAGCTTTGAAGCAACATTTCCTCTGTAAGAAAAACAGGCACTATAGCTATAGTAACTATGTAGGAATGTTATATTCACTTTGCAACTGCAAACTGCAGTGGTGCTGTAATACTATGACTGGTCACGGTTATAAAATTTTCCATGGTTGTTGATAGTGGGTTTCTTCTTTTTTCTGTTTCTTTCGGTTCACAATATCAACAGCTGAGTGGTGACCTTGGGTCAGCCATGACCTCACATACCGATATGGACTGAACTGCATAAGTGGTGGACCAACAAAAATGATGAATATATATTTTCAAAATTTCATTCATTCTACTGAAATGCGCTCACAATCACTCATTGATATTGGAATTGTAGTTACAGTTTGAAAATAGGTTTTAAATTTAAGAAATGTTCTATCTTTTGTTGAATTTATGCTACAGAAACCACAAGTAGCATTAATTTCATCCAGTGAAAATGTTGACACAGCCAAAGGGCTTGATTATGTCCATATTGTCATCTTCTCCTTTAGGATAGAGTATTTCCACATTTTCCAATAGATCACTATATTCGTTTTAACAATTTAGGTGTTTTGTTTTGTTTTTCTACCACAATCTACATTTGAATATCTACATGTAATCATAGAACATTTCAAATTATTTTCCAAGTTTCTGAAGAATTGAGTGGTATTAATAGCTTTAACCCTAGATTGCCCCTTATGAATTGGCACTCCTTGGTTGGTTTTTGTTGATTGCATTAAGTGTGCTTGTTAGTTTAGGTCCTGGGTCAGATGCCATAGAATTCAATACTCTAATTTTAATTTCTAATAGACTCATTAGCTTCTAAGAGTGTAACATTATGCTTTTGCAAAGCATTTAAAAATTGTCCTAATGTACCTAAAGCATCTTATATTGCAACTAAGTTTTTACAAGTTCTGCATCTGTTAGCACTGAGACCTGATTATTTACTTCTTTTTCTGCCATCTCTTGTTGGATCATTCAAAGCTGTGCTGTAGTAGAGTGCAGGATAGTTATTTATCTGACTATTAACGGTATGCATGTTTGATGCCACCCATCCTACAGAGAAGATTTTTTCCAATTTTCAAAATATTTGTTTCAAGTGAAATTATGGTCTGTCTCAGTTCTCTTTAATTTTTAGCTGACTTATGATATAAACAATTTTTAAAAATGATCTAAAAAAGTAGTGAAATGATTGACACAGAAAACCTCTTTTATAGTCTTACCAACAGCAAGTTCTAACAGCAATGCCACATCATAAATTGCAACTAACCTAGAGTATTGTTGCGTGCTGCTACTCCTGAATTGTTTCCTAGCATAGCAGCCCCATTACATGTAAAGGTAAAGCTTGTGTTAAGCCATGCTTATTCTAACATGTCATCAATTGGTTATACTTTCTGCTGGTGTGTTCGACAACTCATATGCATTTCCAGCATATTCTTCAAAAAATGCTCAAATTGCAATGTCTAGTGTTGTTTTGCTGCTCAGTGTAGTTGACTTATCAATTTAAATAGATAAATCGGAGGGTATTATGTATTGCAAATAGTTTTTTTCATTTCTGAAGCTATGCGGATAATAATCTGAGCGCATATTTTGTCACAGTCCAGTATTTTATCCATAAAAATACCATTTATAGGCTGTAAATTAATTTCTAGGGCAATTCAACAAATGGTCTCTGAGATTTAATAATCTTATATACAGTTCTAAACACTCCTTTGGTAGTTAGGAGTTGTACAGCATACACATGTTCAACATATGAACTGATTTCTTGTTTGTCGGCTTGTTCCAATATTTCAGATGCTTTAAAATGAATATCACTTCTTTTATGTTTAAATGTTTTCTTTCTGAAATTTGACTGTTCACCTTTTATGTTTTTATCCATATCAAGAAGCAGCAGTATCCTGCCAATTTTTAGTTAATTGAAGATGTTTGTCAGCATAAATACCTAAATCTTGACATGATCTTCACACTGAGCAATGCAAGGATTTATTTTAAACTATTGTCCAAAATCTGGAAAGTCTTTTTCATGGTCAGATGAAGATGTGAACAACTGGACACTATCTGAAGGTAGCGGAATTTGGTCTTTGTCTATTACACTTAACACACATTACACTATGCGGAGTTTCCACTTCCACAGCACATGATCTTAATCTTTATGTAGAACTGTCACATTCTGTATAATTATTACATTTTTTAAGCCAATTTAAAAGACTATTTTTCTTTTGCAACCCACTATGTATATAACAGTCAACTTAAAATTATGCTTCTAGCATGTACGAGGGCGGATTGATAAGTCAGTGACTTTTCTAGAAAATAACAATTTTTTCCAAAAAATAAATTTTATTTCTCAACTAGTCTCCTTTCTATTCAATACACGTTGCCCAATTTTGTTTAACCCTTTCAAAAATATGATTTTTCAAAGTCTGCACAATATGAGATTGTTTCTGCCATGGTGTGTTCACTGGACGTGAATTTCTTCCCAGCGACCCAATTTTTCAGGTTTGCAAAGAGGAAGAAATTGCTCGGAGCCAAATCTGGAGAATATGGTGGTTGAGGTAGCAGTTCGTAGCCCAATTCCACAAATTTTGTGATGGTAATAGCTGACTTGTGCGGGTGCATTATCCTGGTGAAAGAGAACCTTTTTCTTCACCAAATGGGGTCGTTTCTTTAACAATTCCTTGTGAAACTGATCTAGCATTGCGCCATAATATGAACCTGTGATTGTTTTACCCTTTTCCAGGTAGTGGATGTCTATCACCCCTTGTGAATCCCAAAAAACAACTGCAATGATTTTTCCTGCCGACGGAATGGTTTTCGCTTTCTTTGGAGCAGGTCTGCCGAAGGAAATTCACTGCTTTGATTGTTGTTTGGTTTCAGGTTGATAGTAATGGATCCAAGTTTCATCAACCATGATATAATGCCGCAAAAATTCATTTGGGTTGCACTGGAACATGTTCAAACATTCTTGTGAAATGGTCACACATTCCACTTGTTCTCAACTGTGAGCAGTTATGGCACCCATCTTGCTGATAGCTTTCTCATACCCAAAAATTTGTGCAGATTGTTATACATCTGTTCACTTGAGATGTTTACAGTCTTGGCTGTCTCATGGATTTTCAGTCGGCAGTCTTCCAACACAATATTGTAAACTTTGTTCACCATTTCTTCTGTTACGACCTCAACCGGCCGTCCTGTGTGCACGGCATTTCTTGTGCTCGAATGGCCATATCAAAATTCTGTGAACTACTTGTGAACCATGCCATGTGATGGAGCAGAGTCCCCATAATGCTTGTTCAGCTTTTCTTCCGTTTCCTTCACCGTCTTAGCATGCAAAAAGTAGTGGTTTATCAGAACAACATGAAATTCACTTTTCTCCATTTTCTACGAAGCAACACACATCTGCTTATTTTAGACGCTCTCAATAATGTTCTATGAAACAAATGACGACAAATTTCTGCGATTATACCCAGAATAGATGTAAGACTTGGGTGCAAACAAGAAACCTGTGATTAGAAGGCTATCTCTCGTCAAAGTCATGGACTTATCAATCTGCCCTCGTATGTGCAACGAAAACCAATATACGAGGGTAATCCAATTTTTTTTAAAATACAAAGAAACTTTTATTGACAACAAATGGGACATAGTTTTGAAGGTTTAACATTTGTCTATTTTCCCACATAATTGCCATTTCGGTCGATGCATTTTTGTAGACGCTGTGGCAGGTTTTGTATGCCCATGTCATACCAGCTAGCCGCTATACTCTTGAAAAAGTGATGAACCTCATTTTTCACTTCATCGTCTTCACCGAAGCGCCTTCCAGTCAAGTGTTTTTTCAACTTGGGAAACAAGTGGTAGTCACTGGGTGCTAAGTCCGGACTATAGGGTGGATGGGTGATGGTTTCCCATCCAAACTGTTGTAGAAGATTCATGGTTTGACGGGCGATGTGGGGGCGAGCATTGTCATGGAGAAGGCTTATGCCCTAGCCCAACATTCCTCTTCTACGGTTCTGAATTGCCCGTCTGAGGTTTTTTAATGTCTGACAATACCTGTTGGCATTTAGTGTTGGCCCAGGATCCATAAAGTCGACCAACAACATCCCCTTTCGATCCCAAAACACAGTTGCCATGACTTTACCGGCAGACTGTGTTCTCTTGAATTTTCGCGGCTTGGGTGAACCGAATGCCGCCACTCACATGATTGTTGTTTGGTCTCAGGTGTGAAGTGGAAAGCCCAGGTTTCATCACCCGTGACTATTGAATCCAAAAGGTTGTCCTTTTCATCTGCATAGCGTTGAAGAAATTGGCGGGAAGTTTCAGCGTGTTGCCTTTTGTGATCTTCTGTCAGAATTCTTGGGACCCATCTTGCGCACACCTTCCGAAATTTCAACTCCTCAATCAAAGTCCGATGAATAGTGCTTCGAGAAATCTCAGGAACAATGCAAAGCTCATCGAGAGTGATCCGCCGATCTTGAAGCAGGATTTGTTCAACCTTTGTGATTGTTTCGTCAGAAATGGACGGTCTCCCGCTTCTTTCCTCGTCATGAATTTCCGTTTGACCATTTGCAAATTCTCTACACCACTTGCGGACATTTTTGACATCCATACAAGACTCTCCATACACTTCCATCAACTTTTGATGAATTTCAAAAGATTTAACCCCTTTTGCACTTAAAAAGCGAATAACTGCGTGAACTTCGCACCTGGCGATAGTGGCTAACGGAAACTCCAATATAACTGGCTGCCAAGCCAAGACTGAGGGCGCTAAGGGATGTGCGGTGGTTTTGGAAGAGAGTGGAGGGAGGAAGGAAAAAAGCAGTATGGCCAACATCCACACAAACAGTTTTCCTGTGATCCCAGCACTTTGGAGACCTTACTTTTGGGATTACCCTCGTAAGTGATGTGAAAATTTGCCTCTTTCTCCATTCTCCATCACTGTATAATTGTTACTTTGTCGTTTTTAAACTAAATGCAAACTGATGGCTTTAAAATGCATACATTAAGTTTACACTGATTCCATAAATTAATAAACCTATCTCAATATTTTATAAATAATAATTAATACCTTTTCTTACTATTGTAATTGCCTTATAATTTGAAACATTTGAAGCACCAGATCCTTAGGATGACTTGCAGAAATGAGACCCTTATGTTATAATACAAGTGAATACTTGCATGTACCAGTTATTCTGAACATGATACAAGTAATGTGCATTGTTAAACCCTGCTGGTTTGCAGGATGTTTTGATTACTTGATGTGATTTTGTAATGCACCCTAAAATGAATTGGAGTGGTACAAACTAATTTCTTTTGAGAGGGAATGGAAAACATAAACAATTTTACAAAATAGAACAGCATTCCATTCTCATCCCCTCCATTTCGAGTTCTGAAAGTAATTAATGTCAGGAAGATACTATTACCAAAGCAAATTTCCTTTAGCCTGAATGGTGGATATGTTGTGGAATGGTCCATATCTTTTGTGATGTACATAATCTGTAAAAAAGTTTTCTTTCTTTTGTTTTTTTCTGTGCATCTGAGCACTAGATTGACCTTAAAGACTAGTTTGTATGGGACATTTGTTATATCATTGCACTATGGCACTTTCTGTATCAAGTATGCTTATCAAACAAAGAAGTCTCTTGCAAATGCAGCAATGTTAGATGTTTTCTACAGTTACAGTTCAGGTGATGAATTAATTCATGAATTGGATTCTGACAGCAATGAGAGTGGCAGTGAAATTCCAATTCCAGAAACTGACAGGCCAGAAGAACAAAAGTCAGATGACAGACACACATCATCCCAGTTATTCCCCCAATATCCCACCATTTACATCGCCATTGGCTCCAGAAGATTCTTACAAGATTTTTTAAAATTGTTGAACCTGTAAGAACAATCCATTGATTTCATGATTGAAGTAACTCTTTCCTAGAACATCAAAATAATCAGAAAACAGCAAAAGCTATCATTTGGCATATGAGGGTCACTCAAAAAGTTTTGAGAATGGTCAACAATGAGTTGTAAGCCAAAGCAAATCTTCCTACCTTTAGATTGAAGTTCAGATAGTAATGTGCGCATGCAGGTATTGCTACTCCATATGCTAGGATGGGTCTCAAGTGAGACCATTTGCATGCTATGATATTCTATGACTTTAAAGTCAGTTTAGGGGAGAGAGAATCACTTGAAAGACTGTGTTGGGCATTTGCCCTTTGCAATCCATGATTTATTGATTTTTTTAAAATTTATTTATAGATGCTGTTTTAACTACTGTGGTCCTTAGCGCCCCATTCTATATTGAGCGTGAAAGACTGGAAATTTTGTTAAGAGACCTCTTTATCAGGCTTGAGGTTCTTTTACGTGCCGTAAATCCGCAACATGGAACCACTGACTTTACTTCCCTTCTGAATGAAGCCATGTTAAGGATGTTTACACCCAAAAAAAATCCATCGCCCTCCGCCAGTTTGAACTCGCGACCTTGGAAATTAGAGGCTAGCATGGTAACCACTACACCATGGAGGATGACATGATTTATTGATGGGTTGCATAGTTTAGAAGAGGAAGGGATTCCTTTGAAGGTGAAGACTGTGCAGGATGTTCGGCTACAATAACAATGGATGAAAATGTGATGAAAACAGAGCGCATGTTGCGGGAAGATCATCATTACACATATTAACAGATTCAAGAAGCCCTGCATATTGGATCAGCAACAGTAAAGAAAAACTTCATGTCAGGAAGCTCTGCAGTTGTTGCATTCCCCACCACCTTATAAATAAGCAGAAACAGGCATGTGTACATGTTTAACATCAAAACAGGTGATGAAGCCTGGATATACCACTATGATCCGGAATTAAGCAAAGTCATCAGTCTGGGTCTTCCCAGGAGAGGATCGCCCAACAAAAGTGAGGCAAGAAGATTTATTCTTCTCAGCTAGGGCTGAGGGACAAAAGACAGTCACTACCAGATGGTACACCATAAAATGTCTGCCACAAGTTTTCAATGAACTGAAAGAAAAGTGTCTTAAAACTGGTCTGCATGGAATTTTGTTGCACCACAACACTACCTCTGCCCACACTGCACTAGAAACAATCCAATTTCTGTAGGAGTCAGGAGTCAAATGTTTGTTCCATCCTCCTTACAACCTAGATCTGGCCCCATGCAACCTTTTTCTAGTCCCCAAAATAAAAGAAAATTTTTGAGGTCAACGATTTGAATCACTTGAAGCTGCAGTAGCTGCTTATGAAGGATGTATTTGCATTCACTCCAAAGAAAAATGGCGTTTGCTATTTGAAAAGAGATTGGAAAGAATGAGAGTTATATGGAATGTAATGGAGAACAATTTGAAAAGCTGCCATGATCAGATCTAAATTTTAAAAGTTTAATTGTGTTCTTCTCAAAACTTTTATAGTGACCTTCATATACAAAAAGCACACCCATACAGATAACTACATGAAAAGCAATAATGTCAATCCACATCACAATCAGGCACCTTAACTTACCAGATTGTGAACATCTCCATGAAATTGGAAGACTACAAAGAAGAATATGAGCACATCCTGTCCACAGTAGTTACCAACAATTAACAAAGGAAAACATAAATAAAAAGAAGACAGCCAAATTCAGAAGATAAAAGCAGATATTGAACATTACAAAATTGAGGAGCCAAAAAGAAGTTGAGCAATACAGAAAATTCAGATATCACCCCAAAGTGTGTTTAAATTCAGTAGGGTTTTCAACAAATGCAACATAAACTTAGCTTCACAAAATAAATTCAGTATATGAAAATTACTACGCCAACCTAAACAAACCTAAGAGACCCAGTTCCCAACATAAATAAATCTGTATATACAAAATATACTGCTTTAACTGCAGCCAAATCTACATTAGGCAAACAAAAGCAGATATGAACACAAGAATAAAGGAACATTTGAGAGCCATAAAATACACCGTAGCTCATAATTTCTGGTCAAGACCACAGTCCAGCATAACTCTCCTAAAGACCACCAGCTGAATTGGATATATGGGTAAAAATCTGATGTGTTACACTCACATGACTTTCTCTACTCTTGTACAAACTATTTTTACAAACGGTTACTCTCCATCTACTTCATGTTAATCGAGATGTTAACCTTATTGTTAATTTTCTTGTAGGTGCAAGGGAAATATGGTGGGCTTTAAGTGATCTTTTAAGAGCTGGTTGCTATGTGGAGCATTCTATTCTCTTTGCAGTCCAGGACATAAAAAAACCAATAACGAATTCCCATTTGAGAAAAAGTATAAGTATTAGAAAATTCAAACAAATAACAAGGAATATTTCGGAAATGGTTCACATGACAAAAAGAATGTATATGACATAAATTGTGTATTGTAATGAGATCTACATTTTTTGTGTAGAAAAATTTTGTCTATCTCTTACGGTTTACCAGTTGTGGTAAAGCCATTCAGAGAGAAGAGGACTTTTGGGGATATTCCCAGAAAATTCAAGATATCCATTTTATTTGTCATGAAAATATCATAAACATATGATATTTTAATCAAAATCATTAGAGCCATTTTTGAGAAAATCAAAATTTTGAAAAATGTTCCATGTAAAGGGTAGTCTGGGGTGGGAGGATTTAATTGAAAATCTTTGTGTCCCATCTTTGAGAGATACTGAGCCTAAATACTAAGTTTGGTACTTCTCCGACTTTTCGTTTTTGAGTTATGCTGTTCACAAACACACATCCATACACACACACACCTTTTTCTAAGAATGCTTTTTTTGGATTCAGGGAACCTCAAGACATGTATTTCCAGTGGAATCTCAATCGAATTTTTGGGTGGAATGCAATACTTCCCCTACTTACTATATGTAGTACAGAAAGTAAAAATACACATGCTAAGAATGAGCAGCACTTAATCAATTTTGATTTGCCACCACCAAAGCAGCTCTGAAAGTATATCATGTTGCCAACAGATGTCACCACTTTGAATAATCCTACCACAAATTCATCCACCAGGAACCAGTCAGACACTTGCTGAGGATAGGTACAAGCAGTAGTCGAAATATGCTCAAGGTATTTATATTAAGTGACGTTTGGTGAGTCCCAAATTTCTGGTTCATTAATGACATATATTAATAACATATCACTGTTTATAAACTTCTACTTAATTGATATTATAACTTTGTTCAATTATCAGTTATACTTTCACTTCACTTTTTCTTTTCTTTGCACCTAGTGGTGTAATGAATCATGCAGGACAATCAACAAAGGACTCCTCTTCTCTCTTCTGGTCACTCACTAACTGTTGAATACAGAACTTGACCTCTTTTGCTTTAGTTGCTCAGAACTTACTAAGTAAGCTTTTCACCTCAGCAACAACCTACAACCTCCTGCTGCAGCAAATCAACCTCTATTTATACCCACCCACCTTCTGCAAACTTAGCCAAGAAGATGGAGGTGAATCTCAATGCTATGCCGTAGTTCTGGATTAGGCTTCCAAATGCTTCGGAAGTGCTTCCCTTTTAACTCCAGCCAATTGTATTCTGGTTAGTGCTGGAGGATATGCCCTGCTATCCTTGAAGCGGAAATCACAGCTTTATCGCAATATGCCAGCTTTAATTAAAAGATGGCGATAGTATTGTATGTTTGAATATTGATGATGTTTGTTTTTATTGAATGTTATATAACTTGGAGGCTCATTAGTGATAAAGATTCTTATCCTCTGTTTGATCATGCATATATCCAAATGTATATTGTATAATATGAAACCATTTTTAACCAGAGATCTGTTCTGGTAAACACAGATTTGTTTGAAGAGCCATTTTCTATAGGTAAATGAAACAATAAGGAACCTGTGAATGGTAATGGGTACAAAAATTAATTTAATTATCACACAAAGGATTTTTATTGTATAGATTAATAAACTTTAATCATTTGCTACTATCACACTACTATCACAACCGCCACCTCCACTAATTTCTTTATTTCACTTTCCAAATTACAAAGAAGTAATTTCTTTCAAGTGACTTTATACAGCAGTTGATATTTGTAAAAGTTATTTAACATCACCTTACAAGGTTATTATTTTGTTATGTTGCAGCTAACAGAACGCATGATAAAGGTAGATTTGGAAGAAAAATGGACAAGATTTCTAACTAAGTACCAAAACATGCTCCAGGACTTCCTTCAAGGCGAGCAGTTGCAGAAACTTGGCTGCGGTGTGAATCTACAGCGTTTCACACATGACATCCAGTATCAACAAGACACCATTCTGGGTTTGGCAATGTAAGAGCATGTCAGATCAAAACCAAACTCTTTCCTCTGTATTGTTTTCAGTACTCCTGCTTTGGTCCTTATTCCATTTTACAGAGTCTTCATTCTGCTATGCCATAAGTGTTTATATACACTAGCAGAAACTGGTTGGCCTTGATTGTGCACAGGATGCCCATATAACACAAATGCTAGGACTTGTTTAGTCATGTTTATTGCATCAAATGTGCCAGTTACATTTCTGTATTGTGTATTATGCTAAGAGTGAGATATATGCTAGAATGAAGAATATTCATTTATAATTACTATGCAAAAAAGAAATCATACAAGTACCATAGGAGAAAATTGTGGCAGCACAAACTTTCATAGGAAAGCTCAGTTTTCAGATTGGTGAACTTAGCTCAAGCCTAAGGCATTCTCATTGTGACAAGAACCCAAGACCAAGAAATAGGATTTTAACAGAGTAGAAGTTTTATGAAATACATTACGGAACAGAAAACTCTTTCTGATCCAATGAGGTATGGTGTAATATTCTGGGGAGGAAGTAGAGATAGTCACTTCATTTTCAAAATTCAAAAAAAGGATTATAAGATGCATTATGTCAGCAAGGAAATATGACACATGCAGAAACTTTTTTAAGGAACTAAAAATCTTAAACTTTAACAAGTCTGTACAAATGCTGTTTATTATGCTACACAAAACAAAATTATAGAAACTTCACCACAAATAATCAAATACATAACCATAACACCAGGAATAAAACAAACTTAAGATCAGTATCACATAGAACTATGCTACATTCCAAAGGGGTTAAATGTACCATAGCTGCTCTGTATAATAAATTGCCGACCAGTTTGAAAGCTTAAACTCCATGCAATGTTTCAAGATGTCTTTGAAGCAAATGTTATTGAGAGATAACTTTTATGATGTAAATGAGTTTATTGAGGCATATGATTAGCACTTTAAGTTGGTATATCTGTCAGCAATGCCACTAGACTGTTGCAGCTTTGTCCATATAAAACTACTGGAATAAGACTCACAGATTATGAAAAGAGTGAAATTCTTTAACTGGTTTATTGATTATATGCATGAAGATCATCTTGATTCTAATATAACAAGCAGAAAATAGCAGTGGTAGTGGTAATGGTAGTGGTAGTCGTAGTAGTACAACAACATTGGATGCATCAACACATTGATGCTATTTGCAATATTATTACAATATGCCATGATAAGGTTCTAATTTAACACATCATCAGTATAGTAAAAAGTTTAAAATAATGATAGCAACAATATAAATTGTGAAGAATAATAGGATAATAATCATAAAGCTAATAAAATGTATATAATAATAGTAATAACAATAAGAAAACATAAAACCTATATAATAAACAGTGATTTGGTGTTACATTTATAATGCCTCCATAAACTCATTTACATCATAAAAGTTATCTCTCAATAACATTTGCTTCAAAGACATCTTGAAACTTTGCATGGAGTTTAAGCTTTTCAAACTGGTTGGCAATTTATTATACAGAGCAGCTGTGGTATATTTAGCCCCTTTGGAATGTAGCATAGTTCTATGTGATACTGATCTAAGTTTGTTTTATTCCTGGTGTTATGGTTATGTATTTGATTATTTGTGGTGAAGTTTTCATAATTTTGTTTTGTGTAGCATAAGCAGCATATGTACAGACTTGGTAAAGTTAAGATTTTTAGTTCCTTAAAAATGTTTTTGCATGTGTCATACTTCCTTACTGGCGTAATGCATCTTATAAACTTTTTTTGAGTTTTGAAAACAAAGTGATTATCTCTACCCCCTCCCCAGAATATTATACCATACCTTTTTAGATTTTCTGCATATCAAAATATAAGTTTCTTATATCACTGCCGTTTAATTCATTTTTTATTGTTCTGAGTGAAAAGCAGAATTTGTTCAGTTTTACTAATAAATTTTGTATGTGAACTCCCCAATCTAAATGTTGGTCCAGCCAGATTCCTAGGAATTTCGCTTCCATCACATAAGAGACATGAATGTTATATAGCTTGATATCATGTACACTGAATTTTTATTTTGTTTGTGATGAAATGAAACTGATGCTGATTTGTTTGCATTTATAAGAAATTTGTTTATAGTAAACCTAAACCTAGTTTCAATTTGACTAGTTATATTGCCTTTCATTCTCATTTCCCTTGATTATAACATTTTGTTATCAGCGAATGTGAGTTGGTTTTAAGTGGTTTGGAAAGTCATTTATGAATACTGAAAATAGGACAGATCCCAGTATGGAACCTTGAGGTACTCCATATTTAATTACTTGTGTATTCTAGTAATGGTTTTGTAAGATATTTTGTTTATTAATTTTTGTGATTTCGACCATTTGTTTGCGATTATTTAGGTAAGACTGAAACCATTTCATTGCAATACCTCTTATCCCATATGAGTACAACTTTTGTAACAGAAGTTTGTATTGTATGATGTCAAATGCCTTGGTTATATCTAGTAGTTAACCTGTGCAGTCATCATTATCAATGGCCTCCAAAATTTTATCCGTGAACTCAAAAATTGCAGATATAGTGGATTTTCCTTTACAGAATCCATTCTGTGCAGCATGAATTACATTATGTTTCCCAAAACAATGAGTCTAATATTTCTGACATTGCTTTTTCCATAATTTTGGACACAGCTGGTAGTTCTGATACTGACCTGTAATTTTCTACTTTATCTCTATCTCCCTGTTTAAAAATTGGCTTTACTTGTGCAATTTTTAGTATATCAGGAAACTGTCCCATTTCAAGCGATTTTTTAATTAGATAACATAGTGGTTTACTAAAGAAATTGGTACAATGTTTAAAAACTGTTATTGGTATCTGATCATGTCTAACTGCTCCTTTGTTTTTTAGTCCATTTTATTATCATCCTTTTAAATACATTTAAAGGACACGTCCAATTACAACTATAAAACAATTTAACAAGTATAGCTTATAATTTTACATTACTTTTCATTAACATTTTTACCTTAAGTATAAATTATATTTACATTAAGTTTACCTTAAATATCAATTTTCTCTTTACATTGCTTAATTATGGTTATGTACACTGGAATTTTTTTGCATATTTATATTTATCACAGTTTTTATGCATTCATATATATATCTACCAGGTGAGCCAGCTGCCCCTATTTATTTTTGAATTTATGCAATGTGCTAAGCGACATATTTGACTTATGCCTTTCTTGAATGCCTTCTAATGGCTGATTTGCATAACACTTTATAGAGGAGGGATAGAGCATAAGTGTTTTACATGACAGAATGCAATCGCTATGTATGTCGATACAAAAAACATCCCACCCTAGCACTGGGAGCTGCAGAAGCACTTTTAGCCTATTTTAAAAACTTTTATTATTTAGTGTACATTCATGCACACCTTTGAAAACGCCCTTAAAGGAACAACCTATCACATGCATCGGTTGACAAAAACATTTGAAAACAAAATGGCATATCTATGCAGTGCGACCAATTGGATTTAAGCCATCAGTTAACGCTGTACAGCCTTGCCAAAAATGCTAAGTATTAAGTAGATAATTTCATTTATGTCACAAACTATGGCGTATTATTTCAGATCATACAGTAATTGTAATGACTGATGCAGTTTATTTGTTTGAATTAAAACTACCAAACTGAGCTCACAACACTTGCATGACGCTGCAAAAAGCGTGTAAAGATTCAAGGTGGGGCTTAGTTCTGCGATTACTAATTCGTATAGGAACCTGAACTTGCAAGGTAGCATTGGCATAATGGTATTATCATGGTTGCTTTAACACTGTACAACTTCAAATCCTTCGGGCTAAGTTCAAACTTTTTATTACCTTTTGTTTTATCTCTTTGGGCCAATAATTTGATATAATGATATAAATAACATTTTTGATAACATTATAAGTGTGTACAAAATAGAATAATTGCCATGTTTTCCATTGACAGGTGGATAATTTATACTTCATATGTCTGGTGTGTTGTTGTAATTACTCACCCTTTTATTATGATTTTTACTTTCTCTACTAGGTATAGTAAGTAGGGGAAGTATTGTATTCCACCCAAAAATTTGATACCGAGATTTCACCGGAAATACATGTTTTGAGACCCCCTGAATCCAAAAAAAGCATTTTTGGAAACATGTCCATGTGTGTGTGTGTGCGCGTGTGTGTGAGAACAGCATAACTCAGAAACGAACAGTCGGATAAACACCAAACTTGGTATTTAGGTTCAGTATCTTCCAGAGATGCGACATGAAGGTTTTCAAGAAAATCCCCCCGTCCCAGACTACGCTTTACATGGAACATTTTTCAAAAATTTTAATTTTCACAAAAATGGCTCTAACAATTTTGATTAAAATGTCATATGTTTAAAATATTTTCATGACGAATGAAATGTATATCTTGAATTTTCTGGGAATGTCTCCAAAAGTGTTCTTCATTGTGAACGACTTTTGCATAACTGGTAAACCATAAGAGATAGACAAAATTTTACTGCACAAAAAATGTAGATTGCGTTAAAATACACAATTTATGTCATATACTTTTTTTTGTAGAGTGAACCATTTTCGAGATATTGCTTGTTATTCCCTTAAATTTTCCAATACTTATACTTTTTCTCAAATTCATTATTCATTTTTTTTATGTCCTGGACATACAAAGAGATTGGAATGTGCCACATAGCAACCAACGCTTAAAAGAATTTACTATCGCTTATAACCTACCATATTCCCCTTGCATCTACAAGAAAATTAGCAATAGGATTGACATCTCGATATCTCGATTAACATGAAGCATATGGAGAATAAACGTTTGTAAAAATAGTTTGTACAAGAGTAGAGAAAGTCATGTGAGTGTAGCACATCAATTTTTTTATGGTAATACCCATTATAATTGGTGGCTTTGGTAATTGATTAATTCCTTTAATACTTGGAGCCCCAGATATAGCCTTTCCTCGAATAAATAATATAAGATTTTGATTATTACCGAATATTAGAAGACCAGCTAATTGGACATACATTTTAGAAGGCAACCTCACAGGACCATGGTACCTTGCATTTCTGCAAGAACAGTGCCATTGCTCCTAGAAGATGTGCCACTAGTGAAATGGATAAGAATGTGGTTCCAGCAGGATGGAGCTCCACCACACTGGTCACTGATTGTAAGGAATCACTTACATATCCACAAAAATGGATTGGCCGAGGGGGCCCAATCGCATGGCCACCTAGATAACCTGATCTCACCCCACTGTATTTCTTTCTGTGGGATCATTTAAAGGAACGGGTCTATGCCCAAGAACCGCAAAGCCCAAATCATGTACGGGCAGTCATACATGAAGAATATAGGCAGATTACATTGTGCCTGTTACAACATGCAAGAAGGTCTCTCCGGCAATGTACAAAAATGTGCATTGATGAAGGGGGTCGTCATTTTGAACATTTACTTCGTTGATGAAATCCATGCCCTTTAACAATTTATTATTCTGTTTACCCGTGAGCTTAGTACATTTACAACTCCTTTGTCAATAGAAGAAATGAAACATAGGTTTTAAACATGAAACAAAAGCTGTTAGATTTAATATCGTCGATATGCGTTCAAAAGAATGAAAGCTAACTACGTAACACGGTTTACAACACCAGATACGGTACAGATTATTACTGTAAACATGATACACAATTATCTGATTGTAATGCTTGTGTCTTTGGCTCACAGGAGAGCCAATAATAAAAATAAATAAATTAGTACACTAAAATACGGAAAAAGTTCAAAACAATTTGATGTATCAGATTCAAACTTTTGAAACTAACCTTTGCTTCACCACATTCTGGCAGCTAATCTGCTCGGCTAGAACCCACGTAGTTTATCCCACTCTTTGGGAAAACATTCCTCTATCTCCTTGCAAGCATTATATCCATGAAACGCCATCTTTTTTAAGGCTTTCATAGTGCCTTGGTTCTCATTCAGGCCATCAATCGTTAATGCTAGTTGCGTATAGTACCGAATAGAAGGGTAGAGCTACAATAACAGTTTGTTTGCTAAAAGGGTCAATGTTTTCACATTAGACTATAAACTGCGAGTTGCATAGATACAAATACCTAGGAGCAGCTGACTCACCTGGTATATACATGGCACTCTTAACAAGTTTTATTCTTAACACCCCCCTGCAAGTTTGTTTGTTTTCCATTTTGCTTATTATTCTACTGGCTTTTTTTTGCAATTTAAAGACTTTATTAATTTCTCTTGCTGTAATATTTCCCCACAACGTAATTCCGTATTGTACATACAAATATATAAAAGCATAATAGACCTGTTTCATTGTTTTACTGTCCATTATTTTAGTTAATGCTCTCATTATATAAATGCGCTTATTTATCTTTTTACTAATTGATCCTACATGAGATTGCCAATTTAAATGTTTATTAATTATTACTCCAAGAAAATTAGTGCAATTTATTTCTGATATGTTTTCCTCATCTATACTTAGTTTAATACTACTTGGGTTAAGTTTGTCAATTCAAAGTTAATACATGCTGTCTTTTGTGTATTCATTATCATATCTAAATTAGCATAATGTCATTTTATAATTTTTAAAATTGTATTCGCTCTAATTTCAAGCTCTTTTGCTGTTTGACCTTTAATAATGACAGTCATGTCATCTGCATATCCAATTTCAATGCCTCCATTTTCTTGTATGACCTCAAAAATTTCATTTATATATATATAAGAAATAAAAATGGCCCCAATTTTGAGCCTTGCGGGAGCCCTTGTTTTTTACTATTTTAAAATCTGACTTTATCTTCTTTATGACACCATTTGTATTTAGATGATTTATTTCGACACATTGTGTTCAATTTTCCAGATATGTTGATATCCAATCAAAGGCCTTTGATAACTCTATGAAGATAGCTACCACGGATTCATGGTCATTTATTGCATTTACAATTATATTATTTGCCTTTTCAATCGCATCTATGGTTGACTTGTGCTTTTGGAATCCATTTTGCCATTTTGATACAAATGTAGTTTTTTAAGATAGCTTTGCAACTGCCATTACTTTTGATATAGCAGAACACAGAGTAATTGGCCTATAATTTTCTATGTTGTTTTTACTCCCCTTATGTTTAAATATTGTACTAAGTATGACCTTCATTAGCATATCTGGAAAAATGCCTTGCATTAACAATGTATTTATAATGTGTGTTAGGATTTTGCTAATTTCCTGCTTTATGTGTTTTAGTAACAAATTCGAGATTTCCTCTAAGCCACTTGTTTTCTTTGATTTTAACTTCTTTATTTCATTTTTTACACTTTCTTCTGACACTTCAAATATTGCCATACTATTTAATTGGCTTGTTTGTTTTTTTAGATTAATGTTTTTATCTATTTTTTGTTTATTTAAATTTAATTCTGCTGCTATATTTACGTATTCATTAAAATTTCACAAATTTTCTTTGTGTCTTTTATTTCTTTACCTTGATTTTTTATAAATATATTTTCCATATGTTTATTTTTGCTTTGGTTATGGACTATATTTAGCATATGCAATATTGTTTTTGTTTTATTTTCAGATTTCTGTATCAGTTCCCTACTGTATTGCCTTTTTGCATTTTCTACTACACTTTTGAAAATATTGTTATACTTTGTTATATAATCCCCAGATTTCTCATTTATATTTGGACCTATTATTGAATTTAAGAACTTCATTCTTTCCCATGAGATTTTTATCCCTTTCGTCATCCATCCCATATTTATACTACCTTTACCATTTTTTACTTTAACTTTTTTTACCAGCATAATACTATCCATTCCTTTTTGCATGATTTTATTAAAAATATCATACTTTTCATTTACTGTTTCGGCTTCGTATACTTCTTTCCAACATTTTTGTTTAAGGAACATTTTTATATTTTCATAATTTATTTGCCACTTATATTCAAACATATTTGTGAATTTATCTTTATTTACATTTCATTTAATAATTTGCCCAAAATGATCACCTATTCCTGCTTTTATGACAGCTGCTTTCCATTTTGTTTCCTATAAAGTTATAAAAATGTTATCAATACAGATTTTCGACTGCTTCATCACTCTAGTGGGTTCTCCAATGCCTATTCTTAAATTATGTCTATCTAGGATTTCTCCTAGGGCATGTTTTTCTGAACTATCATTTAATAGGTTGATATTAAAATCCCCCATTAACATTTTTATTTTATTTTCTTGTATGATATTTAAGAATTTTTCTATATTCATAAAAAATATTTTCTTATCTCCTGATGGTGCCCTATACATCCCAATAAGTATTACATTTTTTTCTTTTAAGTTAAGTTCTACTGCTGCGAGTTCACATGCCATCTGTACTGTAAATTCTCTACAATCTATTTCTCTAAAATCTATTGTATTTTCGATATATATATATATATATATATATAGCTACACCCCCACTAATGTGTTCTTGCCTACAATAATAAGTTCCAAGCATATAACCCTGAAAAATTGTAACAACCATTTCCTCCTCCTTTAGATTGTGTTCAGTGAATATTTGTTTTCTGTTTTCTGTTCATTTATATTTAGATCTATTAATGTCCTTTTATTTCTTAAAGACTGCACATTCTGATGATAAAGGCTTAATTCTTTTACCTGTTTAATACCTGCTCTGAATGACCTTGTTTCTACTTCAGCTATTTCTGTATTCTTTCCTGGTATATAATTTAATCTATTTTCTCTTATTTCTTTATTTACTTTATCTACTTTCCCACCCTCTGGACTTATCTGCAGTTTTCCTATTCATACATATATTTATTACCTTATTTATCATCTGGCCTAAGAGAAAAGATCCCTTATGATTTAAATATAATCCATCCATGCCCAGACAACTTACATCTAAAAATTTGTTTACATCTACATAAATTGCATGCCCATTTTATTTCTTCATTTAAGTTCTTTATATAGTTCTGATTTACGTCTCTTCTTTTCATTACACTGTCCACTACTATAGTTGCCTGTGGGTAGTTGTCTTTTGTGCTTCTTATTGCGCTGTATATTTCTGCCATAACCTCATTTATTCCCTGCGATCATTTTATGTCATTTGTCCCAACGTGTAACACCACTATTTTAATCTCACTTTTTTCCTTTTCTTTACCAAGATAGCTTGGTAGGTACTCTGCTTATATTCCTCTTAGCACATTCACTTTCACGTTTTCCCTTTCTACCACTACATTTTTTATAATCGAATCACCATACACAATTACACTATTTATCTCTTCTTTCTTCTCCATCTTCTTGCTCTATTGTTCCATTGTCTTCTTACTCTCCTGCATTTTCAATTTGGGATTTATCCACTTATATTTGCTTGTAGTCCTTCTTTCTTGTGCCCTCTGTTCCATTACTTCAGAATTTTCTTCTTCTGTTTGTTTTTATAATACCTCGAACCTGCTTGTAGTTTCAATTTCAGCATTTTTCTCTGTATCGACTCGTACTGGTTGTTTTCATATGATTTTTATGTATCGCTCTTCTCCTGTTTGCAGCAATATTTTTCTTTTCAGGCTCTCATTTTCGTTTTTTAACTACACAATTTCTTGATGAGCCTTTTTCAAATCCTTATTTACAATATCCCATCCATTTGCAAGTTGTTTCTCATTTTGTGTTTCTGCTAGCTGCATAGTTTTATCCTCATTTTCTAGTCTTTCTTCATTTCTTCTCTTTCTATTTTTACTTTCTAAATAGTCATTTGCTATGTTGTTTTTTTTCTTTTTCAAATGTGTTTTTGTACTTTACTACACGTCAGTACACTGCACGCCGCCATCTTACATCATAATGACTTCATATGGTTTGTATCTATGTTTCTGACACTGGTGTTAAGAATATAGATTTCCAAATAATACTTGTTACTTCCCTGCTCTTATTATCATGTTCATCCCCAACTAACTGTTTGACCATTTCACTGTAACAATTTTGAAATGCGCTAGCAACAGTTTGAGGGTCCTCAGGCACTAAATCATTTGGTAACCTGATTGAAAGGTTTGTGGGTTCATTGAGATGTTGCAAGCATTTTTTTTAGTTATGCTCCACATAGCTTTTTGTTTATTTTCAGCATGATTGATGAATTCTATATTGCTTAGCTTTTTTTACCTGTCTTATGACCTTTTTATATATCCTCTTATATTTCTGAAAATATTGTTCTAAATCCTGATTAGTTCCCCTATTTCTCAAGGAATTCAAAAATCTTAATTTCTCCCCAGGTAAAGTACCTTTTTTTAACATAAAAGTTAATGGGAAACACAGTGAAGTAATCAAAATATTAATCAAATTCATGTGGCAACACACTCTAACTTCACTCTTACAAGATAATTACCTTGAACGCATTTTGAAGACAAGGTGTCTTCGAAACGCATTCAAGGTAATTATCTTGTAAGAGTGAAGTTGAGTGTGTTGCCAGATGAATTTGATTAATAAAGTACCTTTTGTTACCCAGTTCTTTTTATACATTCCTAATTTCTGTAGCTTTATTGGCATTACGATACCCATGTGATTGACTAATTTTGAAGATTTAGAAGCTAGTAACAGTGATGTGTCATAATTTAAAATAAAGAGAGTTGAGGGCTGTTACAATACATCACTAAAATATTCTTACTTGAACGCGTTTCGGGAGACGGCTTGTTCCCATCGTCAGCATGTTTTCAGCATGTTGAGAACATGCTGACGATGGGAACAAGCCATCTCCCGAAACGCGTTCAAGTAAGAATATTTTAGTGATGTAGTGTAACAACCCTCAACTTTGTTTATTTTAAACCCATGTGATGTTTCAATCTGGCTATGAAAAATTCACATATATCATTGATCTCATCTATCTATAAAGTGAGCTCCAATCTTCAATTTCAAGCCTGGCCTTTAGATCTACTAAGCTATGATCATTTATATTTCTACTATATTGTCTCAGTGCAGGCTGTTTGATATTTCTGTTAATTGTTACCTAATATAATTAACTATAGGCCTATATCTTTAATAAGTCAGTTAGCAAAATTAATGGAAAGCACGATATAGACTAAATTGTTACCTAGAAACAAACAATCTGTTATCACTCTCTCAGTCAAAAATATCATTCTGCAAATGAACAAGTGATTATGTTAAGCAAAGAAATAAAAACAGGTTTCAGTAGAAAGGAAGATACAGTAACAGTGTTCATAAACTTCAAGTCAGCATATGACAGTGTTTGGGAATGCAAACTGATCAGTATATGTTAACAGTTAGGATCAAGTCTTAGGATGGACCTGAAGGTTTTGTGCTATCAGCAGTTTAAATGCTATTACTAAATTCACACAGACCCATCTTGGTTTACCACTGCAGGGAGCAGTTTTAAGCACAACTTTCTTTAATGTGTATGTAAATGACCTCCTACAGAGACTTGAAAAAGCTAAAGTGAAGACAGTTCTTTCTGCAGATGATGTAGTTATTTATAATTCTCAAAAAGTAAAAGTAGTTGATCAATTGCAAGGCAATATTTAAAGATCATTAGAACAATTTTCCTTCAGTATGAAGGAAGTTAAATGATAGGTTGAAAATCTGTAGGCCTGCAATAAGCTTGTCTACCAGGCTTAGGTATGAACACTACCTTGGCCTGTTACCAGAGATGAAAAATGTGCCCAATGGCTAAGCAGGCCCTGAAAATCCTCACCAGGTGAGAGGATATAAGCTCCCAGCCCTCCTGCAGATGAGGCAGAAAATTCCACCTCACCTGCAGTTTTACAGGGCTCAAAGGAAAAGATTGCCCATTTAACTTTTTTATGTTACCATCACGAAGACCACATTCCAGCCTTCTTTTGATGGAGGGCATGCCATGACCAAGACTGGTTCTTGTTCATTTATACAGGTCCCTGTGAAGAAAGTTTCAAGCAACAGCCTCAAGGTTTCCACTTCTGATTGCATCTTAGCAGCAAAAGGGGCCTCCACAGAGGCCAGCCTGGCCTTAACTCCCAAGATGAATAATTTTCATAGTTGAGCAACACCAGGCTGTTTCGGTATGTTATTATAGAAGAGCCTCCAACTTCAGAGGCCCTCCCAATCTTTCTTTTATACAACTTCTGGGACTCTTTGTATAAATCCTATGTTATCTGATACTTTTATAGCCTTCACGTCTTCTTCTTGATGGGTGTTAAATAAGAATTCCATCTAAGTTTTGTTCCTGCCCATTTCTCTTGAATGAGAAGGCAGTTCCTTTTATAGCAGAGACCAAAGTATTCATGAAAAACTCCATGAACAAGTCCAAGTCTTTTGCATTATCTATCCTGTTCTAAGTTATGCTCCTGAACCTGCCTTTCAGGTGCTCTCTAAACAAGTTCTCCCTTAAGATCAAAGCAGATATGCCTATGATCGGATAAGTAAGATTCCATACATATTCTCCAATCCTCGACTTTCTCTAGGATCCCAAAGAACCCCACATCTAGAACCTCCCTCTGATAAGTCACAAAGGCTGGAACCACCCCCCCCCTTGATTTAAGATCTCAAGATCTATTGTGTTTAAAAACTTGAACGCCTCCCCCCTTACATTGAAGTCTGTGCTTCCTCAACAAATGCTATGATGGGCAATGGAGTCACAGTCAATCAGCAAGTTAAGATTTCTGCTCCTGTTAAATAGTATGATTCCTGAATACCTGAGGAGGTAGAGATTCCACAGAGCCATATGGGAAATAGGTAGAGCATACTACCACTGTAGTCTGGTAGAACCCAAGTGTTGATGTATCTTGTCAAGCCACAAGCTCTGGGTTTATCTCAGCAGAAGCACTGAAAAAGAAAAACGCTTTATATTTAGTCCTATAATCTGGCATTGTCTATTTCAAGGTTTCTGGATTATGGCGATTTCTAATTCTTGTCTCGGTTTGCTTTTACATAACACTCTAAACACAGTAATACTGTGTTGCAAGTTAGCCTCATTAGAGCCTATCCTTACAACACTCTAAACCTCTCCCTGAGTATTTTCTGACCTGATTCTTTTAGAAGTGCCAGAAGGGCTCAGTTTAGGCTCTGGTGGGGCTTCTGGAGGGCCCCTTCTTTCCCCCACACTGAGCCATTTTCCTAGCCCTCATCCTTGTCAACACCACACCGATTGTTTACTTTAATTTTAGCGAACCAACCTCCCCTAGCCAGTCTCTCTAAACTATGTATGTTCTCATCATTCTTTGAAGGCGGAGCCTGATGCTCCACATCTCTGGCTAGCCGATTTCCCTTTCAGAGACGTTGCAATCTCCAATTTTGTACATCTGTCATCAGAGTCCCCAGTGCAGCTCTCTGGATTAGCAGGTATAAATTTACCTATATTGATCCCATGAATAACTAGGGATTACTTTGGTCTGCACAGGAAGAGCCTTGCAATATCTGCGTATGGCAATACATTCTAAGAGATCATCAGATATTCCAGAGGCTATGTTAACAACACATCTCTTGTGTGCCATGCATCCCTTCACCATGGGTCACTTAGCACCTTGAAGTTGGAGAGCTGGTTCATGGTCTCATGTTTGATATTCAGAAAAAAATCTGCCCAGCAAGTCAGTGGTCAGCTGACATCACAGAGCAGATCCCAGCAATCCACCACCTGCCAATGCATCCGCTACACACTCAAGGTCCACCTTTAGAGACTTACAGGCTATTTAGCCACTCCAGATGACGCCTGCTGTGGAATTAACAAGAGTTAATGGTCCCCTAGATCCCCAGAATTTAAATCTCATTTCCATTTATGTGGAAATCTCAAAAACTAAGTGTATGCCAACAATCCACATGATCTGAAAGCACTGAAATAAAATATTTGGGAGGCAGTTTCAGGAAAAGGAATTTTTAAAAGGATTCAGACATGTCTCACAGTGGAGGGCAGGTATTTGATCATCTACTCTGATGGTGAGTAGAATATCAATTAATACTTACTACTTAAAAAGCAAAAAATGCCATAGTTTCAACCGTGTGTGATGATTTTTCTCGACAGATGACAAAACTGTTATGCAGTAATTTGCCAATGGGAAAAATAAACTCTCAATGCATATTGGAATGAGGACCCTGTATATCCATATTTACTTCTGTTGTATCTTCAGCCATCTCTGTCTTAGTTCCAGGTTTTACTACAAATTTCCATTCTCTTCTTCTCATACAAGTTTTAGAATTTGCAGGTAACTTAATGCTGTATTTTCATTAACAAGCAACTTGTATATGTTATTTGCTTCTGGGTTTGGATACTTCTTGAAAGCCAGCAGAGCAAGTTAGTTCTGCAAGCTTTCTTGTGAGCTGCTTGCAGCAATTATTTATGGTTTCAGTTTACACTTGTGGATACAGTACAAAGCACTGAGCTTACAGGCAGATCATGTGTGTCATTGACCTCATAGCAGCAAGAGGACAAAAATTAGGTAGATTTGTGTTAAGAGGATGAATTATTAGAAGATCGCAACTTGAAAGGCTCGATATTCTGCTGCAAGAATTGAAGCTAGCAGACAAGAATGAATTTGAAAACATGGATTACAATAACAAACATCATTTGCATCGATTAAATAAAATGGAGTTAAGGTTCGTTAAGTGTTACAAATTGCTACTGTAGGAATGAGTCAGATATTTATTACTTGATTGAACTAGTTTTGAGAGCATTTGCTGGAGGCCGATGTGGATGAAAGTGAATGCTCTCAATACTAGTTTAAGCAAATGCTAAATTAAGTGAAAATAATAATTGATTTGCATTGTTGGTGCAAAGTTTTTGCAAAAATAACAATGCTAAGCAAAACTTATACTTCCTTAAGCATTTATCTGCTATTTCATCTATTGTTTAGTTTAGATGTAGGAATTATCAGGGTAAATATAAATGCATAGTGAGTGTCCAAAAATGGCTAAATTCAGTGAATTTATATGAAAACTACACTACGTGATCAAAAGTATCCGGACACGTGGCTGAAAATGACATACAAGTTCATGGCGCTCTCCATCGGTAATGGTGGAAATCAATATGGTGTTGGCCCACCCTTGACCTTGATGACAGCGTTCACTCTCGCAGAAATACTTTCAATCAGGTGCTGGAAGGTTTCTTGGGGAATGGCAGCCCATTCTTCACGGAGTGCGGAACTGAGGAGAGGTATCGATGTAGGTCAGTGAGGCCTGGCACGAAGTCGTTCCAAAACATCCCAAAAGGTGTTCTATAGGATTCAAGTCAGGACTCTGTGCAGGCCAGTCCATTACAGGGATGTTATTGTCGTGTAACCACTCCGCCACAGCCCGTGCAGTATGAACAGGTGTTCGATCATGTTGAAAGATGCAACCGCAATCCCCGAATTGCTCTTCTACAGTGAGAAGCAAGAAGGTGCTTAAAATATCAATGTAGGTCTGTGCTGTGATCGTGCCATGCAAAACAACAAGGGGTGCAAGCCCCCTCCAGGAAAAACACGACCACACCACAACACCACCACCTCCGAATTTCACTGTTGGCACTACACACGCTGGCAGATGATGTTCATCGGGCATTCGCCATACCCACACCCCGACATCGGATAGCCACATCGTGTACCGTGATTCGTCACTCCACACAACGTTTTGCCACTGTTCAATCACTGTTGATGCTCCTTACACCAAGCCAGGTGTCGTTTGGCATTTTCCTGCATGATGTGTGGCTTTTGAGCAGCCACTCGACCATAGAATCGAAGGTTTCTCACCTCATGCCTGTCATAGTATTTGGAGTGAATCCTGATGCAGTTTGGAATTCCTGTGTGATAGTCTGGATAGATGTCTCCCTATTACTCTTTACGACCCTCTTCAAATGTCGGCGGTGTCTGTCAGTCAACAGACGAGGTCGGCCTGTACACTTTTGTGCTGTACATGTCCCTTCACGTTTCCACTTCACTATCACATCAGAAACAGTGGACCTAGGGATGTTTAGGAGTGTGGAAATCTCGTGTACAGACTTCTGACACAAGTGACACCCAATCACCTGACCACGTTCGAAGTCCATGAGTTCCATGGAGCATCCCATTCTGCTGTTTCATGATGTGTAATGACTACTGAGGTCGCTGATAATGAGTACCAGGCAGTAGATGGCAGCATAATGCACCTAAGATGAAAAACGTATGTTTATGGGGTGTCCAGATACTTTTGATCACATAGTGTACTTATATTTCAATATGTATGTGGTCATGAGTTAAGTTAACAAGTAAAATGAGTTTAATGAAGTGGCTCTAACAAAAGCAGTGTGGTGAAGGTGAGAATAATGGTGTACAAGTTTCATACAAAGACAGTGATAAAGCTAAAGATGAATTGAATAGACCTGAATATGAAGAAAAAATTGCCACGGTGGAAAGTGCAGTAGCAACCTCTGAAAGCTCTGCAATAAATTTGCAATGCATTCATCCAATGATACCCCATTTTTGCCTTCTCGTTGGACCTCAGACAGTGGAATTATTTGTGCTGACAATTAATGGCTCAACATTAATAAAGGTAACTTAGGGTGTAAGATGAGTTCAGAAACAAATTTCATACCAAATAAACCTCAGGGACTTCACATTTTGCAGGAATGGGTGCAGGACAAAGCACACTGCTATGGAAACGCTTAGAAAGCTCAACAACAGAGTTTGAGAGAAAAAATTTGCAAATATAAACTAAGTAAATTACATATAGCGGCAACAGGAACAGTGGAATTGAGCAAAAAGCAACACTTAGAACATGGGGTTATAACAGTGCAACAAGAAGAAGCTGAAACCACTGCTCATATTTTTATAACAGCTTACAAAATTGCTAAATATCAGACCTTGCAGTGATATGCCAATTGATTTAGGCTAATATGAGAAGAATCTGTCCTACAAATTTCTCTTGCACTAACATAATATCTCATATCATTAAATATGCATGAAAGGATCATGAAATACATTGTAGAAAACAAGCAAAAATAAGTATTTTTATAGACTAATCCACCACAGTAAGCAAAAGACAGACATTAGTTGTGTGCTTAAAACTTTCTATGCAGTACTCTGATAAGTGTCAAAGTATGTTTTTAGATCTGATTGAACTCAAGAGGGGACCAGCTTCCAGTATTACTGCTGCTCTTCTTGAAAAACTCAAGTTTGCTTGGAATGAAAGAAGAATATTTAAAAGAATGTCCCATATGCTTTTTATGCATATATCTCAACAATGATAGGCAGAAAGAGTGGTTTAGGCATACAGCTTAAAAAAATTATTTCCCTCTATCATGTAACCATAGACTAGAGCTTGCATGATTCCATCAGAGAAGTCCATGGAATAAATTATTTTTTGATATTCTTAGAAAAATGAAATGCTCTATACAGTCAATCTCCTAAGAACCAAAGAGAACTAAACACCTGCACAAAAGCACTGGGGCAACAAATTTTGCATATTGGTAAAACTTTTGCAATTCAGTGGGTTTCATCAACTAAAAGAACTTTGTAGCTGTATGAGAAAACTTTGAGAGTTTATATTCACATTTTGAAAAGGCTCAGAATGATTTACAGGAGATCAGAAAGAAATAGCTAATATTCTGGTTTACAGAAATATTTGGCAAATGTAGAATTTATAGAAAATTTAGGAACAAGCTCAATGCACTGACAGAATCAGCTGAACCTTCATGTGATCTTCAAAAGAGGAAAATAAACTGATAAAAGCACTATTATAGTATTTCAGCAAACTCCAGACGATTACGCTAATGTAGCTAATAGTATGACTAAAAGAAGTAAATTTTATTCAAATCTATACCTCTATCAAGATGCAATAAAGTATTGAAGGGCAGTTGTATAGAAATCTTGCAGCCAATTTGCAATTAAGATTATTAACTACTCAACCATCAGTTTAACTGGGCCTTCTCTTTTTGAATTTGATCCACCACCATATGTGAAACCCAGGCTCTCAACTGTGAAGTGATCAGCAAAAGAAATCTCCTGTAATAATAAAGGAAAATTGACTACAGAACAACATCCTTTCAAGCCAGTCTGGATTATCAGGTTTGCTATGTCTTCAAGTTTCAACTACTGAGATTTGGGCTGTCCCAGTAGCCAATTCTCACATGATAAGTTTCTATAGATATCTACCCCGATTTTCGCTTATGTTCCTTTTCCTCTTACTACAACAGATTCCTCCAAACACATCTTTCCTATCTGACTGCTTTGGTCACCTACACAAAAGGTTTTGGATTGTGAATATCTTGCATCATTCTTAGGTTAGCTTTCTCCCAGCACGCAAGAAGTTTTAGCACAAGCTCACAGGCAGCAAAAAGGACGAAAAGGTCAACTTCACATCTTATTTACCTGGATTGGAGAAAATCTGCTGCATTTTAAATGACTGCCAAGTCATATTATCATCACACTTTGAGCCTCATTTCTGCAACACCACAATGTCTTTTAAAACACCACTGAATTTAAACATCTTTTGTTGCAATTTACACCCTACTCCAAAGTCACAACCGTCTTCCAGTACTACCCTGCCATCACCCTAAATGTAACATTTGTACAATAATTATTGTCAAAAATACACTAGTTCTATTCCCAACCAATATTTACTATTCAATCCGTTTGCAAACTATGCTTAAAAAATATGATGTGTTACACTCACATGACTTTCTCTACTCTTGTACAAACTATTTTTACAAAGGCTTTTTCTCCATATGCTTCATGTTAATCTTATTGCTAATTTTCTTGTAGTTGCATGGGGAATTGATAGGCTTTAAGCCATAGTCAAATATTTCTTTTTTTTTTTTTTTTTTTTTTTTTTTGTCATCCTCCATGGACTAATGGTACCGTGCTAGCCTCTAGTTCCTGAGGCCGCGTGTTCAAACCTGGCGGAGGACGATGGATTTTTTCGGGTGTAAAAATCCTTAGCACGGCTTCCTTTGGAAGGGAAGTAAAGCCGGTGGTCCCGTGTTATAGATTTACGGCACATAAAAGAACCTCAAGCCTAATAAGAGGCCTCTGAGCAAAATTTCCGGTCTTTCACGCCGAATATAGAATGGGACGCTAAGAACCATAGTAGTTAAAGAGCATCCATAAATAAAACTCAATTTAATTTTTTTTTTCGAATATTTTAAGAGCTGGTTACTATGTGGAGCATTCCATTCTGTTTGCATTACCAGGACAAAAAAAATGAATAACGAATTCCCATTTGAGAAAAAGTATAAGAATTGGAAAATTTAAGGGAATAACAAGCAATATCTCAAAAAGGGTTCACTCAACAAAAAAAAAATGTATATGACATAAATTATGTATTTTAACGCGATCTACATTTTTTGTGTAGTAAAATTTTGTCTATCTCTTATGGTTTACCAGTTAGCAAAAGTCGTTCACAATGAAGAATACTTTTGGAGACATTCCCAGAAAATTCAAGATATATATTTTATTTGTCATGAAAATATCTTAAACATATGATATTTTAATCAAAATCGTTAGAGCCATTTTTGAGAAAATTAAAATTTTCGAAAAATGTTCCATGTAAAGGGTAATCTGGGGTGGGGGGATTTTCTTGTAAACCTTTGTGTTGCATCTCTGGAAGATACTGAACCTAAATACCAAGTTTGGTGTTTATCCGACTGTTCATTTCCGAGTTATGCTGTACACAGACACACACACACACGCGCACACACACACACACACACACACACACACACACACACATGCGGACATGTTTCCGAAAATGCTTTTTTTTGGATTCAGGGGGCCTCAAAACATATATTTCCGGTGAAATCTCAGTATCAAATTTTTAGGTGGAATACAATACTTCCCCTACTTACTCTACGTAGTAGATAAAGTAAAAATTTGTTTACATATTAAAATGTAAATATTGCAATGGCTTTTATATTGGTTTAACATCAAACCCTTTTCTCTAAGAATGAATAATGATACACACTCTCTTAAGGCTCAGATAGTTTTGCCAGTCAGTTAGCATGCCATGGTAAACAACCTTTTATTTGATGATGCCTTTAGTTTAATACTGAAAGATGCACTATCCCCTTCAGCTTCTGATATTGTCCTCAGGAAGAGGGAAATGTTGGCTATAGCATTACACAAAGCTTGCACTCATCTAGGCCTCAATTTAATGCTTTGATTATGCATTCGTATTTGTGCATGAAATTCCTTTATATCAGTTTAAAATAAAGAGAGTTGAGGGTTGTTACACTACATCACTATATGACACATCACTGTTACTAGCTTCTAAATCTTCAAAATTAGTCAATCCTTTATATCAGTTTATTCTTCCCTTCCAAATTTGGGTCACTGGCTTTCCTTTAAATTTTTGTATATCCATGTTTCCTAACCTGACCACATGGCATCTGGTTTCTGTGGTTGGATTCCATGCAGTATGTTTGTACACCTTAGTCTGTGTCTGTTATGCAGCCATTATTAAGTAGTGTAGTTAACTGTCAAGTGTATTTTCCTTTTGTGTGTGTTTTTAATACTTTTAATCTCATGAGGAAGGGGGTTTTGTGTGTGTGTGCGTGCTCGCATGCGCATGTGTATGTGTGTGTTGGCGGGAACAAGATACTTCCTAATGGTATCACTGGTGGTGCTATATTTACACTGCATGCCTTGGACAATATGACCAAAGGTGATAGCAACAGAAATTGTGCTTTAAATGGCGCTGGTACAACTATGTTAAAATATCAGAGACATGTTTTCCTTCTGGTGCTAAATTTGAGTGGTTTCCAAATTAGTGCAATATCTCCCAGTCTGGAATATAACTAGAAAACGCATTTTGTAGTTAAATAAAATAGCCTGCAGTGGTAATATAAAATACATCATAGTGATCATTAATTCTCATGTCACAACGCATTTACTGCTTAGAATATAAAATCAATGTATTTAAATATTTCAACTCAGAATTAATTCATATTTATAATTTGAATTGATACAAATTGTTTAAAAAATGGACCCCTATACATACCCTCCTCACTTAATAATTTTCTGGCTATGCTACGGAATCATACCACCTAAAACAAGTAGATATGCCCAACCCATAGTTGTTTATTTCTTTCAACAGTATAAGATACATGCAAGGAGAATGACAGATTATTTGAATTCTAGTTAGAAATCCAGAATTGAAACTTGAAAATCACATTTTTATTATCAAAATGCATTGTATAATGCACTATCAGATGTCTGCTCCTGTCTATCACCCAATGCTGCAGTGTGCTTGGCAGTATCTGGCTGTATGGTTCTCACATGTCTCCAAATTCAAGAGTGTAATTGAAGTGGCATTTGACATATTGCTCATGCTGAAGGTTGCTGTAAAGTTTCTTTTGGCCTAATGTGCCTATTGTGACATGACCTTTTTTCATCACTTTGGAAGACCCCATCTACATTTGTGAATATAAGAGAATTCCCATATGTACCAAACGATTTGCTTACATGGTCAAATAGCTTTGCAGTCTTCTTCAATGTTCTGAGTTAAGTCCATGTACAAGTTTTGAATAAAAAACTTCTATATGAACAGAGGCTCTTCCCTTGTTATGAGAATTATTTTGCAGATCCCTTTCTCATAAGTTCCATTCAAAATGCACTTTCTAAATGCTAAACTTTTATTTTTTTCAATTCAGCTTGCAATGTAAGCCTTCCATGCTATCCTTCTTCTTTTGTCATTAGCATCTAAGGAATGGTGATTGTGCAGAATCTAGAGACTTCTGGAAAGCTCTCACCCATGTAGCTGGATGATCGATCTCATGTTGCAGACATACTAACTAGTAATATATTTGAGAGTATGTAGGTTTTCACGGCCAGTATTGAAATTACAAGATGAAGAATCTTCCGGGCTGTTTTGCCATGGTCTGTTGGAGATCGGGGTTCTAGACGTTCATCTACTACTGCGGTAGACATCCTCAGTGGTGCTGTCGAACTTGAAGTCTCCTTGAAGGTTTCGCCATGTCTGATGTGTCAGCTGTTGGTGTCGCAGTATTTTTACCATGAGCGCTCTCTGTTTATTGGTCCGAGGCATGGCGGTCAGTGGGTGGGTTCTGTCTGGATCAAACAGAAAGGTCCGCAGTCGCTGATCATGCCACTGAAGTGGACGGTGACCACATTATAATGTTTCAGAATACTTGCATTCTTATTTCAACATTACATTACCATGCCCGACTACAACAACAGGCCATTGAAATCTATAAACACTCTAATAATTTTAATAAGAAGGAAGAGGCCTTAAAACTAAACAGCAACTGGTACCCAGTTACCAAAAACAGAAAACATCATATAAGACAGGAAAGCATAGCGCACCAATCAGAAAACAGCAAGGGCATTAGAGAGACAGAACCCCGCCCACTGGCCTACGTGCCTCTGCCCACTCTGGACCAATCTATGGAGAGCGCTTACAGTCTAAATACTGTGACACTGACAGCTGACACATCAGACGCAGCGAAACCTTCAAGGAGATTTCGACTTCGACAGTGCCACTGAGGATGTCTACCACAGCAGTAGATGAAATGTTTGGAACCTTGATCTCCAGCAGAACATGGCAAAACAACCTGGAAGATTCTTCATCTAGTAATGTCTTTGTTGATAAACTTGAAAGAATCTTCACATTGAAACTCTGTAACTGTCTTTTTTACATAAAGGATTAATTTATTTTGAATTCATGGCAAAAAGTACTCAATGATGACATTCTCTTTAATTACAGGACAGTTGACAAAGTCAGGTTTGCACTTGCCTTGACATTGGGCTCTCGTCATGGTATTCCCATGGAGGATATTGCTGCAGCTCATGCTGTGGCACTCTTGCTCAACAGAGATGAGCTGTCGTTTGGTGAACTTGCTGCTCGATTAGCAAATGAACAGCTGATACAACTTCTAAGAACAAATCCTACAGTTGTCCGTGACAGGTAAGGCTATCTTCAGCCTTCTCATGTTCACTGTGATGTTGTCCTACAGCAGCATTACATATAACACTCATTCTTTCAGACTGATGAAACATGCGTACCCAGATATTGATGGTAAGGATCATCAGTTACTTCTGTTATACTTTTCCTTACTGCAGTCGGTTATTGATGATGTTTCCATACATAGCCTTACTCCGAAAGAGCACATCAAACAACTCAAAAAAGTCAGAGCAACATCATCAGGTAATTGAAATAACCGTATTGTAACAACATATTACAACTTATGGTCTTTCATTTTATACTCATATAAATACCATATGATGTGTTTGCTTTATAGAGCTGGACTATAAGAAACTAATTAATCCGTCAAACAATATTTTGGATGTTTTGAAGCCAGTATTGGAAGAAAACAATGTGAGAGCAATAGCCAAGTTACTTAAGGGTATGCCAGTTTCTGTTATTGGATGCTTTCATGAAAGTCAAGTTTACGTTGTATGGGCACAAAAAGAGTTCTTTCAGGTAAGTAATATTCTGAAAAGAATGCACATGTTTAATTTGAACAACAGTCATGCAAAATAATGCTCAGTGTTTATTTAATCCTCTAGATTGCAGGTGACACTAATATCACAGACAGGAAGTGTTTGAAACAATTTGAGGCATGCTGTAGCTATTTTAGCAGGATGTTACCCAATGATGTGTTGGCCATGGTAAAGGGAATTTGTTTCAGTGAACAGAGTTTGAAGCTCTTGTCTATGGATTGCAGAAAACAGATGATATTGTTGGCTAAAGATTTATGTGAACAGAGGACACAATTGGACAAAAGGTAAGTTCTCCAAAATTTGATCTACACTAGAGAGAAAATTTGAATATCATGTATGTGTGCATGTTACATTTTATTCCAAGAAATATATAAAGATAGCCATGAAAGCAAACAGAAGACAAGCTTAAAAAGTGAAATTGATCTGCTTTATAATGATATAAATCATATATTATATTCATTTCTTTAATTGCCATTTATCAAATATTGCAGATGTGTGTGCAGTGAAACAGTGTCAAAACCTCTGAATAACTTTTATTCCAGTTCTATAGATGAAGGTACTAAAGATTCTGGATGCCAAAACCTTCTAATAACTTTCATATAAGAAAGTTTTCCTTTATTTCCTTTGTACTTATGTTGTAATCAGGTTCCTTAGCAGGGCATGCTAAGTAATAGTATAAAGACAGAAAATTGCTAACATTAGAAATCAGTGAACAAGATTTTATATTAACAACTGAGAAGATTATGTTTCTCGATGATCACAGACTATGTGTCTTTTCTAAGGAGGTTAGCTTGGTTGCCTAGGAGTGCAAATCTTCTTATTCATGATCTTCATCTCTATTTCATTGTATATTGTATGGATTTCTGCATTTTGTGAAAACTATGTGGTTTTTATGTTTTTAAATAACTATGGGACTAAAGAGAAGGTACAAAGGTTTAAAACTTAACTGCTATAATTATCTAAAAAATTACCAGATCATTCCGACTGATGATTGTTCCATTGTCAAAGTGTGTGCTATGTAGCATTTCTGGAACTTGGAAGATAGTTTGGAGGAAGTTAAAGTCAGACTTCCACCAATGTTTCATATCTTTATTGTGAGTATCAGGAGATTTTTCATTTCTTATTAGGAATAGCTGAGGTTATTCAAAATTTCTGGTATAAGGGGTAAAGAGAAGGTTTCACCTTAAAAGTCCTCTAGATAATTGCACAATAATTGCATAAAGAATGGGGGTGGAGGTAAATGAAATTAATTCATCATTCAAGTTTGAAAAGCTAACAATGTAGCATCAGGTAAGTTAGCTAATTAATATTAATTAAATAGAAGCTCATAAACAGTAATGTGTTATTAATAAATGTTTAATGAACTGCAAATTTGAAACAGTTAACATCAGTTAATATGAATATCTTGAACATGTTTTGCACACTGTTTGTACCCATCATCAACAGGTGATGGATGTTTCCAGTGTAAGATGTTGTAGAATTGTCAAAGTGGTGACAGCTGCTAGTTGCATTATGCACTGCAAGAGTAGATTTGGTGGTGGCAAATAAAAATTTATTAAGTGATCCTTGTTTCTTAGTGTGTGTATCTTTTCCCATGTATCTAATTCAGCTAGGTAACTGGTGGCCTTTAGGAGGATTATGTTGATTGCGATCTCATGATTGGTTGACTAGAAATGATGGGCTACCACAGATTTGTTGACCTGTTTATATTTAATGGTATGGCTCTCACACATGTTCTTTTATGTAGTATTCAGTGTCTTTTGTTTACCCTATGTAGACTTGGCTGCAGTAAGAACAATTTATTATGTATACCTAGATTTGTTGATGTTGGGACTCAGTGTTTTAAGTTTGTGCATTGTAATTTTTGTGTACTAAATTTATTTTGCAGAACTAAGTTTATGTTGTGTTTGTTGAAAATCCTGCTAAATTTTGATGTGTTCTTGAGAATTTTGAAAATGTTCTGTATTGCTTAAGTTCTTTCTGGTTGCTCAATTTTGTTATGTTTAATATCTGCTTTTGTCTTCTGCTATCTTTTTATCTATGTGTTCTTTTTTGTAATCATTGGTAGCTGCTATGCACAGGCTGTGCGTACATTCTTCTTTGTAGTCTTTGAATTTCATGTGGATGTTCACAAGCTGGTAAGTTAAGCTGTTGAAGGCTGCCTGTTTATGAGATGTATGGTTGAAACTATTGTTTTGAATGTAGATGTCTATGGTTTGGTTTCCTGTATATGCCAAATGTTAGGCATTACTGTTTTCTGATTATTTTGATGTCTAGGAAGGACAAATACTCTTATTCTTCTATTTCTATCATGAAACAAATGGATTTTTCTTGCATGTCAAAATTTTAATGAATCTTGCAGAAATCTTCTGTGGACAATATAGCAAATACATCCACATAACAGTACCATATCCTAAAGATGTGTGGAAATCTTTTAGTGACCCGGTTTCAAGCTGATTCCTAAAAAGGTCCACCAAGAAGGGACAAAGTGAGTTGTTCATACTTACACCTGAACTCTGCTGGTATTATCTATTGTTAAACCTCAAAATATTTCGTTCTAAGCACAATTTTGTTAATTTTATTTTGTATTGTATGCTGAAATGCATGTCTTTCCAAGCTTTTTGCAATGCTGGAAAACAAAGCTACTACATCAAATGAGACTAGGTTATCATCCCAGGTAACATGGGATTATTTGGTTTTGATCATTTATTTTTTGTTTGGTGAGAGTGTTTTTATTTCTTCCAATGTTTTTAATATGTTTTTACGTATAAATTTAGAAGACCTATCTTTATTTCTTTGTATTCTGGGGATTGTAGTATGTTTTCCACCATATTTGCATAGCCTGATTTATCCATGATTTGCTTTGTTTCCTTTGTCAGATTTTGTGCACAGCTGGTTTGGATTTTAATGAGTTATTAGTGTGGTGAGGCCAACCCTCCACTTCAAGGACAGTGGGCATGTCCTTCAATGCTAGCCAATACATGATTGGTTGGAGAGAGAACATGAGTTGCTTCTGGCTAAAGAAAGATCAGGAAGTTTAATGAGAATCTTTTGATACTTTGAGAACTGACCCCCCTATGACATAACAAAATTTCAGAAGGCTCTTGCAGGTCTAAAGGGAAGTGTAGCGGTAGTTGACATGTTTAAAAAAGACAGTAAGAAGATGGGACAATTTTTATACAAAGTGTGAAATAAATGGATATGGACAGTAAATAGAAAAATGGAGTAATAAACTAGAATTAATAAACTATTGTAAAATATGAGTATGACCGGTAAAGAGCCAGGACTGAACACCGGACATATTCACCTGTATATAGCTTAGCATAAATAAATAAAAAATAAAGAGAAGCATATTCACTGCAGCAGTAGTAGTTGATGTATTATACAATGAGTGCTATTTACTCAGCTAGTTCTGCATGACAAGTGGAGAGAGAGAGAGAGGGGGAGAGAGTGTGTGTGTTCTGTGTTCCACTCTAGTGAGTGATGGAAAGGAGAACAGACTGCATAATGCATGCTTTATTAAACGTTACATGCAGAGAAAACATGGAGTGACAATAAAACTGGCCAAAGTCACAATAGTTTGTAAGGAAAATTAGCCTGGTTCAGTGCATTGATGCCTTACAAGATTTCTTTGCATTCTTTTATTTTAATGACAATTTTTGTCTGCCTTTTAGATTAACATAAGTATTTCTATATCTGCAATTTGTTTGAGAATCCTACACAAGTCTTTAAACCTTGGTTTAGCACTAATAATTCTGGTTTTGTGAGTTTCTCAGTGGAAAGATTAACGTCTTCTGTATGCATCTTTGCATTTTTTAGGTTATGTGATTCAGCTTTTTTTGTTTTCTGATGACATAACTTTTCTAGTTTCATTTTAAGTTTTCAGATTTTTTATGCTTATTTTGAGGTTTAACCATGACAAGAAATTCCACTTTAAGTTTTGGCAGAGTTTTAGGTTTGCCAGGTTTTATTTAAGAGAAAAAGGAAGATTTTCTTTTTAAAAAATTTTTTTGCTTTTTTTTTTAACAATTTTGCATCACATTTTGCAATTTTGAAAAATTGTTTGCATGAATATGGAAAGTTTGCAACCACCTGTAATTCAGATTCAATCAATTCCTTAATGCATCTGTTTCTTACATGTGTCCATTTCTGTTTTATCAAAGAGAATATTCTCTCAACAAATGCATTGGATCCAGGAATACTAAATAAATAACCTACAACTTTACTCATATTATTTACATTCTTGAGAGACACATTGGAAAAGAAATGAACTCATTTTTCAACATCAGTACCTTTACTATTGCAGCTTTCAGCTAACTGTGCCTTTGTACCACAAAACTCCGTATAAAACTTATCTGGATTAACATAGTCTTTAATTTTAACACTTCAATAGTACCCTCAAAATCATTGAATTTTAAGTCATTTTGTCCTAAAGTGAAGTTTAATAACTTTGAACATTTATTGTTATAACTAGAATCATAATTTGTGTTCAGATATTTCAACAAATTTAAGTAAAAATCACAAAGCTCTTTAACAATTTTACTTTGCTTATTTATTGACAATGTTTTTAACAACTGTTTTACTGTACTTCCAAAATACTGATCCTCAATTCTTTGATTCAACATACTTTTAATTTTTTAAAACTATTTTGGGAATCACAGCGAAGTTTTTATAGATACACAAATTAAGATTTTTATTATTCTGGCTTCACTTTTTCACCAGTTACCAACCACAGAAACAACCACAAAAAAAAAAAAAAACTATCAACAATCTCAATACGAAAGACATATTTTACACATGGGCGTATAAAGGAAACAAGCTACTGATTGTGGACAAACAGGATTATGAAACAAGGAGGAAACCAGGTTATACAACAACGAGTTCGAACAATTAAAAACAGATCTGACACATAAATACACAAAGTCACTTCTATCCATCTGAAAGAGATAAAAACTGTTATAAAGGAACAAGAAAAGAAAATTGTGATGCCAAGCAATCCAACAACACCCAGGATATATGAACTACTGAAGATATACAAACCGGCAATGAAATGTGCCCAATCATCAGTACAATAGACTCACCCACATACAATCTGGCAAATTGGTTACTTAAGAAATTTCAACCAACATTAGTAAGATAAGAGATAAGATATTTATTCACCAAAAGAATTACAAAAATTCAAAGGCTTTGCCAAGTAACAAATTACGCTTAAAATAAAGAGAGCTGAAGGTTGTTACACTACATCACTAAAACGTTCTTACTTGAACGCGTTTCGGGAGACAACATTTTAGTGATGTAGTGTAACAACCTTCAACTCTCTTTATTTTAGATCATGACACATCACTGTTACTAGCTTCTAAATCTTCAAAATTAGTCAACAAATTACATTTCTCTTAGTATACAACTTACAATTAATGCGTACAATTAAACAGAAACTTAAACATGATTACAAATTATTTACATGAGAGTAGGTATTAGCATAGGAAAATGTAGTAGTCATGAATTCATTAACAATGTAGAAAAGGTGAATTAAGAAATGATTTTTAACTTTATGTTTGAGCTGTTTCCGATTTAAGAGTTTCCAGTTACCGGTAGCTGGTTGTAAAGAGATAATGCTTGGTGGACATACTTTGAAGACAGATTTTATTGTTTTGGTGATTGAAATATGTGATCCCCTGGTATTATAGGAATGGTAGTCAGAATTTCTGCTAAAATATGATAAATTCTTATGAATAAAAACAACAGTCTCAAAAATGTAAATACAGGCTAATAGAATTCTCTGAACACTGGTTGAGATGGTGAATTTATAGGAATCATTTCATGATTTTTACAATGTTTTTTTGTAGTATGAATATATCTATCGATTTAGTTGAAGATCCCAAGAAGATTATCCATAACTATGACGTCATTGGGAAAATCAAAATATAGAAATAGAAAAAAATGGTGTGCTTGTTTATTTTGACGTCATCTCACTGTTCCCTAGCATACAAAAAGACAAGCTAGAAGAATGTCAAAAGTTTTGTTGAGTCACGTAAATTTTTTACGCTCACCTTCACTTTTTAAAAGTTGTAAAACAATGTAACATTTTGAAAGACATTTATCCTCATCATCAGCTGTTAGGTGACTGAGGCTTCTCTTTTTCTTGCCTCCTCTTCCTCCTCAGTTCTTTTGCCATCTGGTGTCAAGGGCACAAAGTTTTAATACTTTGTTTAAAGGTGAGATTTCAAAATTAACGACTTTGTTGCAGTTTTTAATTATATTCCCAGATATTCTGTTCTATTGGTGTGGTAAGTGGTTTCAAAAATTTTATACTTTGACCAATATCATGATTTCTGTCCAAAAATGGTATGACACAGCTGTTTTCTCTATTTGTTTTAGTTTTTATGTTTCTTTTGTGTTCCTTTCTTTGTGTTTCTCATGTGTTTCTGGTTCCTTGGAAACCAGACTGAAGGAACACAAGAGAAACATAAAACTAAAACAAATAAACATCTGCTGTGTCATACCATTTTGGACAGAAAATCATGATATTGGCCAAAGTATAAAATTGCTGAAACCACTTACCACACCAATAGAACAGAATATCTGGGAAAAGGCATATATCATTAAACACTGCAATAACTTTTTTAATTTCGAAATTCAGCCTTTAAACGAAGTGTTAAATCTTTGTGTCCCTGACACCAGATGGCAAAAGAATCAGTTAGAGCAGGAGGAGGAGGAAGAGGAGACAAGAAAAAGAGTTTGTCACCCAACAGCTGATGGTGAGGACGAGTGTCCGTGAAAATGTTACATTGTTTTACAACTTTTAAAAACTGAAGGTGAGTGTAAAAATTTAAGTGACTCAACAAAACTTTCAACATGAAGAATACTTCACTGTTAACATTACTTCTGTTTTTAATCTTTAAGCTAGAAGAAGTTTTGAAAAAATGGCCGCACTCCACAGAAACTGATAAGGGAGCAATAGAGGAATATATGATATTGACAAAACTGTGCATGAATCAAAATTACTTCACATTCAGGAACAAACTCTACTCCCTGGCGAATGGTTTAGCAATGGGCAACCCACTTTCCCCATTTCTGGTAAATTTTTATATGAGTTCGTCAGAAATACATAAAACAGAAGCTTTTTATTACATATATAAACTCTGGTACAGATATGTAGACAATATTTTTGCCATAATAGATAAGAAGTTTGTGAAGAATGTAACATGTCTACTGAACTTACAAGTTACATCAGTAAAATTTACAATAGAAACAGAAGCTCCCCTTTCTGGACATAAAAATCATGAGGTATCAGAATAAAATAAGTTTTGGTATACATAGAAAAGACATACACACAGATAACTACATTTAAAATGATACCTACATCCCCAGGGAACACAAATATGCAGACTGGTAAACATACCAATGAACACAAGAGTACAAAAAAGAATACAACAAAATCCTGGAAATAGAACAAAAATGGCTTCACCAAAGAGATAGTAGACAGGAAGATAAAGAAATTCCAAAAGAAGAAACAAAGGAAATCACCACACTAAGCAACATTAAAGAAACTAAAGATTTTAAAAAAAATTGTTTTACACACATGATCCTTCCCAAAATTCACAAAAATATTCAAAGAATAATATATAACCTTAGCCCCAGTTAACAAACATTCTTTAAAAAATATCTCAGGACCAATACAAAGGACAAAATTTGAATGGGAAAAACTTGTATTTATGAAATTGGATGTTAGGATTGCAAGAAAGTGCGCTAGGGAAGACAAAGAGGAATATAGACACAAGGTTTAAAGAACACATGAGAAATGTGAAATATAAGCAATGGAAAAATCAGCGGTTGCAGAACATTTTTGGTCCACAAATCATCAGCTAGAAGAAAAACCAAAGCTTTTAAAGGCCTTAGAAAAGCATCAGAACTCTCTATTTGGGAAAAGTTATTCATTCATAAGAATAAGAAGAAGCACAATATATTATTCTTTGATGTCCCATGTGAAAAAGGATCTCATTGCACAGTACATCCCATTGGATAATGCCATCTAGTAGCCACAAGAGGAAGCACAGCAGTGAATCCAGGCTGATGATGGAGGCAACGGTCTCCGAAACATGTCTTATTACCAGTAAGTTCTGGTGAAAAAATGGAGCTAGAATAATAAAAACCTTAATTTGTGCATTTACTTTTAATTGTTGACATTGATTTGAAAGTGCAGTAGAACTCCCATTATCCGAACTTCAACGATCCGGATCACCAATTATCCAAATCGCTTTGAGGGTAAAAAAAGTGGTATGACCGTAATTACTGTATTAAACCAATGAGTTACTTTTGTTTGACAGTTATAGTTACATAGTTGTAAAGTACTGTACGTTTCTTTATCATTCTAAAATCAATCTGCAGCAAATGTTTTAAAAGACAAAAGCTTCAGCATACAATGAATAGAGCTGCTCACTTGGCTGCACGAAAATGATTTAAGACAGCAAAACAAGTGGCTTCTCAAGAAGTGACAATTTATTAAGTGCAGTAATATATAAAAGTAAACAATATTGTTTTGTAGTTGTTAAATTAATATTACAGTATACACAAATTTAGATTTTTTTTTAAAGAAATTACCTTTTTTCATGATTTATCCAATTATCCGGATATTTGATTATCTGGATTGGGTTAGGTCCCAATTAATCCAAATAATTGGAGTGATATGGTAGCTACAATACTCAAATCATTTTTCTCTAGAATTTTAGTTGTGGTATCTAACAGTTCCCTAACAGTAACAAAAAAATTCTAAAATAGCAACAATTCTATATCTGAATCTTTATTTTCAGTTTTAATCAAATTAGAAAAAAACTTGGGACAGTCATCTATACTTTGAAAATAGCTTTTCAGAGCATCCCAGTTTTGTAACAATCTTTTAACAGCTGGAGTTATAGACAACCATCTGGTAGGTATATGACAAATCAATTCAGACCATTGTAAGTCTACAAAATCAAAAATGACTGTAATTCCTTCCGTCTTTTGGCTGATATTGAAAAATGATTGTAACTTTTCAAAACAATTTTCTTGATGTCTACATGTAACCTATCACTGGCATACCTCATGGCATTGTGTAATATGTGATTAGTGCAGTTAGACTTTGCAAGATTTGAAATTTATGATTTTAACAGTGTAACAATGCTTTTTGCAAAAATTAAAATGGGCATTATATATGCAGATATATAATTTAGATTAAGATTGGAACCTTGAATATTTTTGAAACAGCATTTCACTTATGGATGTGGCAGTTTCATCATTCCTTTCAATTATACTTAAGTTTATTTTCAATACTTTTACATAGGTCAAAATAGCTTATGCAAATTGGAAACATCTTTCTATTGCCTTTGTTAAAGATGCCTGTACATTTGTAGCCACTGAATAAAATTGACAACACGTTTTACTATTCTTCTGACAAAATTTGAGGTGAAGATGTGAAATAAGCAAAGATTAAGAAATCGCATATCTGCAATTCTGCTCCATACTGAAGCTTGAAATACCTACCATGCTTATGATGTAGAAATGTAATTTAGTCTCATTAGAGACCATCAATCAATGTTAAGAAAATATGAAACCGATTTGTACACCATTCAAAAGAGCACATTGAAATATATAAAACCCTTGAATATTGTATACATCTCTTGAACTACTGCCAAGATGTGTTTCTGTGGACACTGCGTATCTTTGGGAAGCAGATGAGAGAGAGAAAGCACTAACTTATGAGTGCAGTGAACCTTGTAAACGTTGTACACCTGTTAAACAATATATTAATTTATTTTAAATCATAATGCAGTAGTTACAAAACTTGTAATTAATTTACGTGTTTTAAAGACAATTAAATATTAATCTGGGGGATTAAAATATTCAAGATGAAAATTTAAACACTACGTATATAAGTATATACTGATTAAACAATTACATACTTATCAATACTGTGGCAGTCTTTTTGAGCCTCTTTAACATATTCAGTCTCCTGTGAATGATAATGAAAATTAAGAAAAAACTATTTGAAACCCAAAAGCTTCTTGCATCAGCTACAATTTGAGTCAAGAAAGTTGATCACAATAATTATTGTCCTCCATAAGGAATTCACAAGTTCCTTCCCTAATACAGTAGTCTGTGCTGTTTTCAAAAGTTTTGTTCGTGCTAATTTCCACCCATGTCTATGTGACAAACAGAAGTGCAGTGAACATTCTTGATTGTAGATTCAGTGACATGCATTTGAGAATATTCTTACACTGTTGTAAGTTCACATCAATGTTATTTAACACAACGAAATCACAGATATGTTGGTCCATTTTTTGTACATTCAGAAAAAATGCCTGTCTAATGGTGTAATCCAAAACTTGTTTTTGCTGGAATGAGTTACACTTTTAACTTTTCAGGCTTGTAGTTATTCAATGAAAGTATGTCATATCTTAAATTATTATCTTTGTGAGGCACCCAGGAATCCAGCAGTAAACAGTTCAATGGAGCAGTGTGAGGTAAAAATGTCAATTCCAGAAATATACAAAAAAGTTCTTTTGTCATTTTCTAGATTTTGATCACTGCACAATTAAATCAGAGACTTTATCCCTGTCCTGGTGGACAGTTTGACTGGGTGATTCCTGCAGCATAATAAACGGACAGGGAAGAAGACATCTCATGCATGATACAATTGGCATAACTATGAATAAATGTGTCTGTGCCCTTTGTGATTGTGTAATGCCACATAACTACCTTCTTACCACCACAATCAAGTGTTCTTTATTGATGCCAAATTGATCTACGTTATACACATTGTCAGCACCATAGTGCTTTATAAGCAACATTGTCTCTTCTCTCCAGGAATGCAGTATACATGTCTTTTCTTTTAACAAACTGCATAATTTTTTGTGATCCTGTATGAAAATGTTGCTTTAAATTCCATACTCATGTTGCACTTGCTGACAAAGGTAGATCAAGTGATTTGGCTTCTTCGTGGGCCCTTTTTATAAGTTCATATTGTGCACTATAAAGTTGTTTCCGTGAGTTTCATTAATTTCGTAAACACCAACTCGTACAACTGCTTATATTTATCTGTGAATGTTAAATTAGAAGATGACTTGTCAATAAAATCTGCTTTTGCAATATCTTCCTTAAAGCGGTACAACTGCATCCTGTGCTGCAGTTGAGGATATCTGTTTTTTATATAGTTCCATGATAAGTGAGGAAATGTTTGCTATGGCTTCTGTTTGTCTGCACTCATCCATGTGTTTATAACTTTCTTTTTTCTTCCAATGACCATTCCTTTGTATGTGTTTTTCTGGGCTCTTTGGACCTTCTGATGTTGATTCCTGTTTTGATGATAGCGAAGTAGAGTCCTCTGATGGAGATTCCTATTCATCGAGCACTAACACCGGTTCGTATTCATTATCTAAAGTCTGCACATATATTACTTCTGTATCAGACTCTGATATATTAAATGCTGAAACCTGTTTCATCATCTTTGGTTAAAATGGAGAGCTGGAAATTCTTTTCTTTAAAGTGATTATATAATGCATTCGCTATGTTAAGAGGGTTCATTGTTATAGGCAGAAGTTTGCTTCAGAACGATCCATACACAACTCATGGTACCAAGTTCACTGCAATGTCTCTGCTCTCTCTCTCTCTCTCTCTCTCTCTCTCTCTCTCTCTCTCTCTCTCTCTCTCTCTGTCTATCTCTCGCCTGCTTCCTAATGATTAGCAATATTTACAGTAACACATCATCATGCCAGCAGTTCAAGAGAACTTGTGATTATTATACATTTGGAGCAAATAGGTGTTAACATCTGATAGCACTAATCTAATAAAGAGTTATGGAAATACTTGGGTATATGTGGCAAGACCGAAAGTTGAGGTACTCTATCCCCAATCCAGCTGATTTAAGTAGGAAACTTTGGGCATTTTCAGATGCACCACATGAATTTAAAAGTATAAGGAACCATTTCCATGATAAAACAAGAACATGCTGTAACGGATAAATATGACAGATTATGTATATTACAAGAGAAGTTTATGAACATGACTCATCTTCTGAATTTCCAGGGATGAAAGTTTGCTATAAAGTGACTTCCATTCATTTAGATCCAAATTCATTCCTTCAAGTGAGTGTATGATTAGCATTCCAATTTTTTGGCAGATCTGTTGCTAACGGAGTCATGTTCTACAGGAGCATTGGTTCGGAAGGATTGGAGATCATGGAACCAACTGAACAATTCATAAATGATAAAAATGGCATAGCTGAAAGAAAAACTGATTAGATCTATGTTAAAACATGCATAGCTGGAAAAAAAATGTCACTGCAGAGAAGTGGCCTGGGTCAACTCTAGTGGCCAGTACATTACATGTATTTCTTAGTGCTTTAGACACTGCAGAGAAGCTACTATGACAGCTAACCACATTCTGAATCTTGTACCAACAAAAGATGAAAATGGTTTTTAAAATACTTTTTGTGCAAAACAAATATCACTGTGATGTTAGTTCCTGATAATTTCCAAAGTAGGTAACTATTTTTTTCAGTTGATTATATGAGCAATGTATTCCATGTTTGTTATGTTTTTTCAACACAAGTAAATCTGATCAACTCCAATGGTAAAATAACAATGGGCCTCTGCATTGAATGAGTGTGCAAGCAAGAATGCAACAAAAGAAACATATAGCAGATATTGCTGTATATACCCAATACCGTGTAATGTATATAACGTACTGGTTTTCACTCACATTATTTTTGCTACCACTTTGTGAGATTTACATTTATTTCCATCACTGGGATTAATGTTTCTATACTGTAGTAAGTTTTTAATGTTATTATTTAGACCTTTCTACTGTTAAACTGGACCCATTAAAGTAACTTATAGACTAATGTGATATGGAAAAGAAATGTGAATTGTTAGGAGAATGTATTGCCCTTTGCTGAGTGGGTGGTGTTCAACAATTTATTTCTTAAAGAAAATATTAACAACAATAATAATAATGGAATAAAGGAAAACATGAATTACAAAGAATGGACATCAACTCTAATGTTATAATAGTCCATAGTATTGGGAAAAACAATGACAGTGCATAATTCTTATACATTCATGACCTGCAGGCTTTTGCACACTACACATCTGCCTTGTTTAGATTCAATCAAATAATGCCCATCAGTCTTTCTAACTGTGCTGGGTATTTTTGCCTTAGGCCCTGATCTAGTAAGCAATCATGGTTACTTCTCTCCTAAACTCCAGATGTTCTTTAGCTTTCTTGCCATGTAGTTCACGGTGGATTTGCCAAGCTCCAACAGCTGCCATGTTCAAACCATTTGCAAAGAGATTCCACCACCACTTCTTGCTTTGTAGTTGCAGACGATAGCTTGCTAAGAGGTGGTTGAGAACATCTACATTCCCCATTTCCACATTGTAACTCCTCACAATGTTTGGCTCTGGAACATCAATCCTCTTTTTAGATTTTCTTGAAAATTGTTTTGTATTTCCCAACAGCATATGTGTTTGGTGGTTTGAGGCCAGAGTAACTACAGCATTATCATTCCACCTGCACATGTATACAGCTTGGTAGTCAAAAACACCCTTCTCCTCCTTCTTCAGGATATTTGATTGAGTCAACGGATATTTTCTGATCCATCTCGTACATTCCCTGTGGCTCTGAAATTCTTCTCTTTCAATTATGACAAGCATAACAAGCTTGTCTTCAACAATTACGAGCATTAATTTAATTTTACTTATCTCCTTACGTTCCTCTTCTGTACAGATGCTTACCTACACTTATTGGTCCCAATACATGCAACTCCACCTTAATGTTATTACTTTTACTTCTAACCTATAGCTCTTCTGTTATTGCCCCACCATCTACCTTCCTCTTGATCATTCTTATCCATTTCTTTCTAGCTTTGCCCAAACAGTTTTTACAAGTATTATATTTTTCTCTCGTTTTATGGTTAAAATCTTTCTGATTAATATTTTTCCATCTAAATTATTCCATTTATGTTGCCATGCCTGATCTCACCATAAATTTGTTTGACTGCAGTATAATAAACAATCGAAATTTGTGTTTGTTTCCATATTCATTGGGCATTTTACTACATCCTTGTAGTATCTTAAACCTTTTAGATTCATAACTCCAGTTCTAGCTAGCCCAATCAAATCCTTCTCGACCCATTTTATCACATATCTCTATGTATTTTCCCCTACCCCATTCTATTTTTATATCCTTGTACAGCCTTGGAGAATTCTTCTCTCTGTACTGTTGAATATTTCTTGTCTTTCATTATCCTCCAGTCTTAAGTTTACTTTTTTTCCAGAAACTTCTTTGTTGATGCTCCCTATTACTCCACAAGTTTCCCATGCCTATCTTTTGCAGAACTTCCTGTATTTTAAGAAACCAAGTTCCTTTCCACTAGTATTTCTCCTTGATACTGAAGTAGTTTATCTTCCATGTAGTAATTTTAAATATTTATTTCATAATTCTCGAGATAATGTTATTTTTGGTTGAGTGTCTATCCAATTTTATTCATGCAGCACCATTTTATGATGCTGTCTGTAAATCTAAAATTTATTTCCATTTTTAATTAATTCTGTTAACAACATTAACAACTTTCCAGGCATCATCTATACCCCGTATTTTCACCCATGTAGCATTTTGGTTTCTACTAGCTACTTAGATTCTAACCAGCTGACTCCTATATCCAGTATTTCTCTTAGACATGGTCTTATAACTAGAGCCTGGCATTTGCCTATTTTCCTATTTTATTTCTATGTTTAAAATCATAAGATTATATATATGCTTCATGCTTACTGGAGTAAAATATACTAATTTTGTAGTGCCTGTAATTCCCATTTTCATAGTGTGTGCCTTATCATTGCTTAAGGACCTATTATAGCTTCTTTTTTTTCTTTTTTTTTGTAATGAGAACTTTTAGTAAGGTTTTTGCCTATTATAATTTCATTATTTTTACTTTCTCTACTACGTATAGTAAGTAGGGGAAGTATTGCATTCCACCCAAAAATTCGATACCGAGATTTCACCGGAAATACATGTTTTGAGACCTCCTGAATCCAAAAAAAGCATTTTTTGAAACATGTCCGTGTGTGTGTGTGTGTGTGTGTGTGTCTGTGTGTGTGTGTGTGTCTGTGTGTGTGTGTGTGTGTGTGTCTGTGAACAGCATAACTCAAAAACTAACAGTCGGATAAACACCAAACTTGGTATTTACGTTCAGTATCTTCCGGAGATGCGACACAAAGATTTTCAAGAAAATCCCCCCACCCCAGACTACCCTTTACATGGAACATTTTTCGAAAATTTTAATTTTCTCAAAAATGGCTCTAACGATTTTGATGAAAATATCATATGTTTAAGATAATGTCATGAGAAATGAAATGTATATCTCGAAATTTCTGGGAATGTCTCCAAAAGTATTCTTCATTATGAACGACTTTTGCATAACTGGTAAACCATAAGAGATAGACAAAATTTTACTACACAAAAATGTAGATCGCGTTAAAATACACAACTTATATCATATACATTTTTTTTTGTTGAGTGAACCGTTTTCGAGATATTGCTTGTTATTTTCTTAAATTTTCCAATACTTATACTTTTTCTCAAATTCGTTATTCATTTTTTTATGTCCTGGACATGCAAAGAGAATGGATTGCGCCACATAGCAACCAGCGATAAAATATTTGACTATCGCTTAAAAGCTACCATATTCCCCTTGCATCTACAAGAAAATTACAAATAAGATTGACATCTCGATATCTGGATTAATATGAAGCATATGGGGAATAGGCGTTTGTAAAAATAGATTGGACAAGAGTAGAGAAAGTCATGTGAGTGTAACACATCAGATTTTTTTTATTTGTGGTTATTTATTAATAATGTTAGCCTTAGTATTGCAATTAATATTTTGCTCTCTGAGCCATTGTTGACTTCATTCCTGAGGAAGTTTGTAAAATCAGCATTCCTTTCCTAACATTAGCAGTTGCATTGTTTTGTGTAATAGTGGCTACTTAGCACAATAAAGCATACAGTAAATGGTCAACTACAAAAATCTATAGGTTTATGACTGGGAAATCGATCATTTTAGTATTAATTCATTGCTTTGTTCATTAATACAAAGGCTTTATTGTTTTCTACTTTCGACATGTGCAAAAACACAGTACTGGTCTAAAGAGACTTATTTCATTGAAAACACGACAGTAGTCTGTTTAACAATAATGCATAACAGACTCAATAATAATTAAAAACCAGCATAGGAGTGTAAAACATATTCAGGAGAGAAATTACTTAAGACTGATAATAGAATTTGCTATAAAAATATTTGAAGTAAAAGTTATTGAAGAATGCAAATTTAAACAAATAATGTTTAAAGTTTGCTTTTCATTAAGAGAAAAGTGAAATGTGCTGAATTTAATATACAGAATGTGGCTTTTTGATATTTCTACACAGTTCTGTCATGTCAAAATATGTTTTTAAGTGGAGAATGAATAAATGATTGTACCTACTTAAATGTTTATCATTACTGATAGTGCTTATATTAATGCCTATTTTGAACTTGTTGTAGTGCCTACTTGCCTGCCTATTGTATCTTTAGTGCCTATTGCACCAGTAGGTGCTATTGAGGCAATATTTTATATCATAACATGCTGTGAATGCCAGAGTGATTGTAGTGTAAATTAATATTATTGTATGTATAGGATTTTAGATGTTTGTTAGCCATAAATATTGTTAGGAAATAAGTTTACACGGCCTCACTGAAACTGACATTAGAAGTGGGTAACAATAAACTGAGGGGGTGAGTTGTTTATTACTAAGAAGAGACAAACAAATGACGTCAGGGTAGCATGCCTTTTTTTAGAAATGGAGGGAAAATCTTCCCTAGAGTATATATGTTAGTAGTAGTGATTGGCTGACCAAAACAGATGCTAAAGTGGGTGCGATTTGGTAATCAATAGCAGCTCTATTATAATATTTAGGCAATTCGAGGTGAAGGAGTATATATTCTCAAGCCATAAGCAAGTTTCGCACAGTTCAGAAGTATCTCTCACAAGGTGAAGTCCCACAGTTCTGAAGAATCTCTCATGAGGTGCACGTCACAGAGTTAGTTATAAAAATGAAGTACGCAAAGTAATTGGTGCCGGCAACTATAACGACTGTAGTTATATTCAGAGATATCACAGTTTCAGTCAGGCGTGTATAACAATTAAATATGTGAATTATTAAGTGTAGAAACAAATTTTTTTATCAGTGTTATTTTTTTAGCCACAACTCCTTTCCGTTTAGACACCCTGCTTAGAGATAGTTGCTCGACTGAGTTATAATAGCTAGCCGGAGGATAAAGAACCCAAATATAAAATAATAAAACAAGAAGCGCCCAGCAAATAAGAAAACACGAGCCATGAGAATTGCGACAAATGGCTCCCAGAATGTGGGGCGAGATAGCTAGGAAGGGGCGAGACAACTAGGAATTGAGTGGTGCAATTAACTACAAGACTTTAGGACGGTGCAGATCCCAGAAACAACCACCAGGACGACCGACGACGCGGATGAGAGAACATCAGCCACTACGAGAACAGAAGACAACAGGGGAACACGACACCAGGACAGCAAGACGACATAGATCCATGGTACTACGACGCAGAGTTGACTTATACATCTAGGAGAGAGGAGCAGGAAGCTGGAAATCAAAACAAGATCATCAGATAGCATCATAAAAGGTTAGAAAACTGTAAATTTTATATGTATCCTAAAACAAAACAAAAAAATTGTGAGAGATTAAATGTTGTTGAGAAGTGGAATGGATTAACAAAAGAATGTCCACTAGCAATACTGAAGAAACAATTATGGAAGGGGATAATGTAACAGTTGGCCATAATTCAATACAGATCACGGAAAATAGCTCAAACAATGCAGTTATTGAAGAAAGTCAGAATAGAATAGCAGGTCAGTCAACTCAAACATCTGAGATTGTTGTAAACAATTCAGGGCAGGTAGCCGACGACAGAGATAGATATATTAGGTCTGTGGGTCAGAGTATTGTATCAAACAGGGGTGAAGTAACTGTAACGGGTGGTGGAAATGTTAATTTTGATGCCGGTATGATGATGGAAATGCTGAGAAATTTTGGTGAAACATTAAGAGTTTTACAGACCAATTAGAAAAGAATATGGAAAAGAGTAATAGGGAATTAAGGGAAGATATTGGTAAGAGTAATAAGGAATTAAGGGAAGAAATTGAAAAGAAATTTATGGAGCTAGATAGTAGTATGACAAGAATAAGAAATGAAAATCAGGAAATAATAGCAAGTGAGATAGGAAAATTTTCAAAGAAAATGTTAGATATGGGAAATATCTAACCAAAGAAGCGAGGCTAATACTAAAATTGAACATGTTGATGTAAGATGTACAGAGTTAGGAAGCCGAATGAGTAGCATTTCAAGTGAGCTGAGAGAGATGATGGAGGCTACGAATGCAAATTTAATTCAGGTGAAAGTTAATTTCAGACGGGAGATATCTGAAATTCAGAAGGATTCAGAAACCCAAAGAAATAAGTTGTCCGAAGAAGTTAAATTTTGTCTATAGATTTAAATCAAAAACTAGCTTCTGAAATTAACAAGCACCAAGCTGTTCAAAATGAAAACAGTAGAAAATTGGAACAGACACTAGAAAGTCTGCAAGATACTGTAAATAGGTTAGAATTGAGTTCAAGGGTCAATTTATGTGATGTCAATGTATCTGATGCACAGAATAATGATAGAGATATTTCCTCAGGTATGACTAATAATGTGAGTGACGTGGCGGGTTCCTCCATAGCCCATGTCGAAACTCGGAGTTCACAAGTAACGGTAGATAATTTAAATATGGGAATAAGGGACATACAAAACTATAATTATATTTTAAGTGATTTGCCACTTCCAAAATTTAATGAAAACTCCAATCCAGTACAGTTTATTGCAGACTTGTCAGAGTACTTTCAAATTAAAAAGATACTGGAAGCATTGAAAATGATAGTTGTTAAAAAAAAAAAAAAAATCCAGGATAAGTAGAGCTAAACTGCAGAACAAAGTATTGGAATGTAAGAGGGTTAACTAAGTATATATGTCATAAGGAATAAATGCAGGACAGAAATAAATGTTTAAAGAGGAAAAAGAACATTTTCTCAGTAGCCTGTAGCCACATTTGAAATGAAGCATGTAAGAAGGATAAATCAATGTCACATGAAAGTAAAGGTATGTAGATATAATTCAAAGGGTATTGTGAATATAAAATGCAAAACAATAAAAAAGGGTAAGGATAACTAAAGCCAAACATTTATGTAGCACACAGATAATCGATATGTTGAGTAAAATTATGTCTTAGAATTAAGAGATGTAAATATGATTGTGTAGAGGATGAATATTTTGGTAAATATGTTCAATAATTACAAAATGAACCAGGGTAAAAATCTTGAGTGTATAAATTTTTTTGTCAATAACCTATGAAGGTATAACCACTTTGTAACAGTGACCCAAATAGTTCAGGGTAAGGTATTTGCTGTATGAAAGAAAACTTGAAGGTCAGATGTAGGTATATGAACACATTAGACCCGAGCCAGTAAATAGTGGCGAGAAAAAGGCAAGAAGTATAACGTGTGTAAAATGTGTGTGCAGTGTTACGTGCAAGTGATAGATACCATGTGTTACAATATTTAGGAGACTAAAAACCCAATTATAAAAATTTCCAAAAAAGGTTGTAAATATTTATAATTATGTTTCTAGTGGGGTGTATGAGGCAATATTTTATATCATAACATGCTGTGAATGCCAGAGTGATTGTAGAGTAAATTAATATTATTGTATGTACAGGATTTTAGATGTTTGTTAGCCATAAGTATTATTAGGAAATAAGTTTACACGGCCTCACTGAAACTGACAATAGAAGTGGGTAACAATAAACCGAGGGGGTGAGTTGTTTATTACTAAGAAGAGACAAACAACTGACGTCAGGGTAGCGTGCCTTTTTTTAGAAATGGAGGGATAATCTTCCCTAGAGTATATATGTTAGTGGTAGTGATAGGCTGACCAAAACAGACGCTAAAGTGGGCGCAATTTGGTAACCAATAGCAGCTCTATTATAATGTTTAGGCAATTCGAGGTGAAGGAGTATATATTCTTGAGCCATAAGCAAGTTTCGCACAGTTCGGAAGAATCTCTCTCAAGGTGAACGTCACACAGTTCTGAAGAATCTCTCACGAGCTGTACGTCGCGGAGTTAGTTACAAAAATGAAGTACGCGAAGTAATTGGTGCGCGGCAACTACAACGACTGTAATTACATTCAGAAATATCACAGTTTCAGTCAAGCGTGTATAATGATTAAATATGTGAATTATTAATTAAGTGTGACGGCAATAAAAGTGTAGAAATAAATTCTTTTATCAGTGTTATCTTTTAGCAACAACTCGTTTCCATTTACACGCCCTGCTTAGAGATACTTGCTCGACTGAGTTATAATAGCTAGCTGGAGGATAAAGAACCCAAATTTAAAATAATAAAACAAGAGGCGCCCAGCAAATAAGATAACACAAGATATTGAGAACTGCGACACTATAAAACTTATAAAACTCACAGCTGTTTTTCCTTTTGCTATTGTCAATTTTCTCTGTTCATTCCAACTTCCATTAAAACTTAAACTTGTGCCTAAATAATCAAATTTCCTTATAACCCCCATATTGCTTCCATTCAAGTACCATTGTTCATCTGTTTCAGTTTGCAGCCTCATCCAAAGACAAAGAAATTTTTTATTTCTTTTTAATTATTTTAGTCTCCATTTTTTTACAAAAATTATTAACTACTTTGATTGCCCTTCTCAATCCTCCACTAAATATAGATCCAATAACTAAATCATCTGCAACCATGGTATTTCTTTTGTTGTTAATTGCTGGTGGATATGTATTTTCTCTTTGAATCTCTCCAGAATGTCATCAGTAGAGATATTCAGTAATACTAGACTTAATTTACAGCCTTTTCTTACTCCTGTTTTATTCTGCATATATTCATTTACTTTATAACCTGAAAATTTAGTACAAAACAGGTTCTCTCGGTATGTCTTCCTAGTAATTCTATGAATGCTTTACATTTTAATTTTCTCCATATTGCATTTCTATGCAAAGATATTGACTGATGTTTTTCTCCCTGCTCTGAATCTGTTTGAAATTCTGTGATTGTTTCTTCTCTTTCTCTATCCACTTCCGTAGCCTATTGGCTAGAATTCCAATAAATCTTTCCTAAAATAGAAAGAAGACTTATCCCCCTATAGTTAACAGATTATTTACATCACCTTCCCCTTATATATAGGTGGTATTGTACTATTTTTTCATATCTGGGGTATCTCTCCTACTTCCAATACTTTATCATCTTTAGCCCAGATCTTCCAAAATGCCCCTGAATACCAGCAATACCGCTTGCTTTGTTTGCTTTTAACTTATTGATTGGATCACAAAATTCTGCATCACGTAAGTCATCAATACATTTTTTATTACCAAATAAATATATTTCTGTTCTGATAATATTATCTTGGCCTTATAATGCATTAAAGTGAATGTACCATTTTTATCATACTTGTTGTTTTCTCTTGCCCTATTCCAATGCATACTTTTTACCACTGACATTTTCTTTCTGTCATGGATTTTTGTTACCTCATTCATCATTAGATTTATTTTTGTGCCCCATTCCATTTTTTATCTGCAATGAGGTACCTATTACTCCCGCTTCCAAGAAGCTGGTCTTAATAAACAGACATATGTGAAGAAAATAGCATTTTAAAAAAAGTTAGTGACTCATTCCAACATAATTTATAATGCCTCTCCACTAATACAAAACTTATTTATATAATTGTGTATCATCTTTATTTGCTTTTATTGGATGTATAAATAAAAATAAAGTAGGTTATTAATTGTTGGTCTGATTTATATGTTTAAATAAATAAATTTATTTTGTTTTTCTACATTTCCTTAAATTGTTAAATAAGGTACCTTATTTTTATTCATTTTCACTGAATGCTTTGTTAAAAACTTGAACTTTTGTGCAGATTAAAAGCTACTGTTCCCATTTCATTGCTTATTTTAGGTGCATATAAGTAAATGTTTAAGCTAAAACATTTGATTGGGTGCTGCACATAAAAATGAGTCAGTAAACCATTTTTAAAAACTCCAGTTACCTGCAGCCCTGTATTGCAAAAAGTGTCCGAACACGCTACTACAAGGAGTTGGGCTAACCTCAAGTAAACCTGTGTGAGGAGATACAGAGCTTGCACTTTTATGCCACTTTGTTGAAACCATTACAATTTATTTTTTAATTGCAAAATCAGGCTAGTAGGTTTTTTTTTTAAGACAGGAGGCTTTGAAGATGGCATTCTTATATAGTTAAACAAATGTTGTTAAGTCCATCTTTGTAAGCACCACTTCATTTCTTTTCTTTTATTCAAAATTAAAATATATTTTTTCATTTCTTTTGTTTGCTTTCATTAAGCACTAAACAATTTGCCACAAATATACAAAAGAACTGACACAGAACTTCAATGCCAGTCACAAAACTTACAGTATTCTTGTAGTGCAGTAACAAATTCATGGCAGGCTTTGGAAGCTCAACACATATACTACTATGGAGCAGCAATACCTTACCTCCCAAGCACATATTTTTCCACCAAACTGAAACAGAATGTGTATGTCACACATTTCCATTTTACAAGCCAATTTTCTATAAATCTTAGAAAGGTAATACAAAAAGTGCTTATAATTTTTTTCATTCTACCCAATATCTCTCTCTCACCCATTACACAAATTAATAAGAAAGATTCATTGCAGTCATGGACAGGCTCCGTGATAGAATATTGCCATAACAAGCTGAAGATTTGTGATTCAATTCTAGCTCTGGCATTGAATTATTCAAATCTAATTTAGCTTTCCATCTTCAGTACTGCACATGGTTAGGGTGAAAGAACACAACTTTTCAATCAATGTGTATAACAGGTGGTTGGTATTAACATTGCAGAGAGAATTGGAATGAAGCAGTCAGAACACTTCAACATTGGTACATGCATCTACATGAGTTGAGCTCTTCAGAGGCAATGAAATTTTGTCAAGAATGTAGTCCTGAGGGAAAATTGTTATTTAGGTAATTCATATTTATTTTGAGATTTATTATTAGCAAAGAGTTTCAAACCCATTAAATGATTAAATTTGTTGACATAACATTGCACTTTATTTAATGTGAATGTTTGTTTAATGAATTTCTCATTATTAGTCAATGATTATATAATAATTTGGCAGGATGCTGGATCTTACAAGAGGAGAGGCTGGGCCAGTTAACCAGTTCCTAAAGGCTGCTGTACTCAGTGAACAGTCTTTAAATTCACTGCAAACACTTCTTATGTTAGTACCAAAACCCATTCCAACTATGAATAATTTGTTACAAAATATGTTCAAGGATGCCATTACAAAACTCAGGTAATTATATTATTATTATTATTATTATTATTATTATTATTATTATTATTATTATTATTATTATTATTATTATTATTACCGTCACCACCACCACCAGTAGTATTAGTGATGGTGGTGGTCAACTTTTGTTACCTTTATATTGTAAACCTAATTGCATTAAATGATTTTTTACAAGCATTACTGAGAAAATTCAATATTGACTGCCAATTCTTTGAACTTTCTCCCATTGATGCTGCCTTCTGTTTCTCTACCTTCTACACTTATATAGGAGATTGCTTGAAACACTTCATGTTAATGGAAGAAATTGTTTAATTTCACATTTCTTTGTAGGCACAAGGGGGGGGCAGAGGAAACCAAACCAATAGTCAAATGTTTAAAAATGAGTGGCTACATGCTTGCCTCTTTCCATGATACCACGAGAAACAGCTGAATAGTGACAGTACTTTTAAACAAATGAAGTATCGAACAATTTAAAATATTATGTAAATGCATATTATGTAAATGGCTGATGCCATAAAAAAAAGTTATTTGAAGTAAATTGCATGTTTTGAAAAGTTTTATATTTTTTGTGTAGCACATTTTTGTCTAAGGCAGGTATGGGCATTCTTGATCCCACATGTCACCGAATGTCAGGCCTCCACCCCTCCCCTTCTGTTTGCAACCTACAAGCAGTCTTCTAACCCAGTGGTGGAACACTGCTGTACATAATTACGAGATTCATTCCATAAGAATCCATAGTTTGGACATAGGAATGCCATCCATATCCATAGGTTGGACATCTAGAGAAGAATGGCTGCTCTCATATTTTGTAGCATATAAAGATGCTGCAATGTACTCTGTGTAAGCACTAAAAACTATAAGCAGTGAGTATTATTTGTACCTTTTCCTGCAAGTCTATAACTGATATTGCTTATTTCTTCAATTTGTTAAGAAGTATGAGATATTTTAGGTTTTATACCTTTATTGTATGAATAATAATGAATAAAACCCCTGATTTTGTTTTATCATTTAATGCATACATAATTGCATCAATAAATACATAATTGTTGCTTTTCAAAACTGAGAATAAGCATTGTACCACTGCTATGATAGAGGGGTGACTATGTTAAGTCACAGTACCCCTCCAAGGCCCTTCTTCCTGGATGAGACACACAGCTTGCCCATACCTCCTGTAAGATACACAGTACAGCCAATTTTTTTCAAAATTTCTTTTCAATTCTACTAATTTCTTCAAAATGTACTTAACAGAAAATTCAGGATATACATTTTATTTGTCATGCAAAATCTTAAGTATATACTATTTTAATCAAAATTATTGTAGCCCTTTTTGAGAAAATCAAGGATTTTGATAAATGTTCCATGTAAAGGGTGGTTTTGGGTGGAGTACTTTCTTGAAAATCTGTGTATGACATCTGTAGTAGATACTGAACTTAAATACCAAGTTTGATATTTATCTGAGAGTTATTTGCAGATAATAGAGAATAAGAAGAGTATGGCATATGCTTGAAACAGGATAAAAATAACCTGAATTCAGTAAGGGCACTGCAGAGGTTTTGAGGGGTAGTACCAATTAAAATTGCCTATGGTGTGGAGGAGGATGAAGTTTCCTTAGGTTCTTGAAAGTAAAAATAGTTTTCCTCTCCGTTATTCACTATTTTTAGATTAGTTTGTTGGTATGTAATTTTCCTTTCTCATCCACTTCTGAAAAAACCAAAGCAAAGGCACATATGAAAGTGCTTCAAATTACCTAATATAAAAATACACCCTTTTCTACCTTTTTCACTTAAAAATAAGTTATATAATTTAATGTTTTGCACCTTTTCAACAAGAAGTTAATTTTTTTAGGCAGACAAATATATACTGCAGTCATTTATATGTATAGTATTGAGGAAGGTAAAGAATCTGATATTAAAATTATGACAAATATTACTTGAACAGTAATTTACATGCCACTCTTTAGCAAGTGTTACAATTGTATGTTAGGTTTTCAGTGTTTCATTCTCCAAATACACTCTTGATTGGCAATCAAGACACTAACCAGCGGAAATCTGATGGAATAATAATCTCCAAACATTGATTGAACTTTCTGCAACAGAAATTTTACACATTGCCAATCATAGCCCTCTTAACCCCTGATTAATTTTGATTTCCCTTTCTGCTTCTGGGTTGCAGGCGTATATGATATGACTTTGTCTAAAAAACTGCAGTTGACTACTGGTTTAACTCTAGAACTAGCTGTAAAAATGTTGATGCAAAGCCATCAAATAAAAAAGCTAAATTATTGATTTATAGTGATGTAGATTTGCAGCTAAATCATGTAATGAATAAAAAAAATTGAAAATAATTTTCCAGTCCTAAAACTGGTACTTATTCAGGGCTATTCTGTAACTACAATTATTTGTTAAGCTTAAAGAACCCCTCTTAACAAATGTGCCACTATTTGCATTCTGTAACTCATTTGTTATTGCAGTATTTGTTTTCTAGTGGTTTTATAGCCAACTGGAGTGACTAATGAAAAATTTGTATGCTCTGTAATAGCGTTTTGTCTTCCCTCTGCCATCAGTGCCAGAGTACCAACTATAGTACTGAATACCAGCAATATTGTAATTACTTTGATTCATTTAAGAGTAAATAAACAAATATTTGGAAAAATAACATTATACCAAAACCATCAAAGCCCCGGACACTGCCAGGTATTTCTGCTATTAATTGCTGTTTTTCAGATGTTAACCTGCAACCACTGAAGATGGTTGTCTCCCATTAAGTCCTTGCCAAGAGCATTCAGAAAGCTTATTCATTTGGGCAGAAAGTCAATGCAAGCAGACGTAATGTTATCAACAGGCTTGAGCAGAATTTACTTGATGGGAATACATGCAACACTGTATGAATGTTTATGTCGTTTTTGAAATGGATAATAAAACTCAGTTATATTTTGATGTAGTTAAGAAATTTGCCAAGTTATTTGAAAAACTTGGGAGTGTCCAATTGCCATACAAAATTTGCCTGAAAGAAAATCCTACTCCTTTCGCTTTGATGACACCCAGGAAAATAACCATTAATGGACAAATGCAAATCAGTGCATGACAGAATGATCAAGTTGGGTGTTATAAAAGTACCCAAAAAGTAGTGGAATCACTCACAACAATGCTAATGGCCTAGCGATTGAACGGTCTTAAACAAAACACACAGCAAAGCAATTAATAAAATACAGTTGATGAAAGTGGAGTCAATCTAAACACTGTTACTAGCTTCACTCACCTATTTATTTTGCAGAACATGTATCGTGAACATGAGCCTATTGACTGTCGGATCTACCCTCGGGTCGTATTGTTGAAAGCCTTGGGTGTCCTCTGGTGGCTTGTGGATGAAACTAAATGGAGGGTTGTCTGCTTCTAGCAAATCAAAGTTCATGATGGGCTTTTCAAACTTCTTTATGTAAATCTTCTCCCATATTTCAAGCTCTTTGGGTTTTTGGGCTGGTTTCAGCAACTAGATACTGGTGTCTATTTGATGGTTTTGAGTCCAGAAGTGAAAAGAAACTGCTGATAACAGTGTGAAGAATATCTACACCTCACCAGGATCTGCCTAAACCATTACTTTTTCGTTTTTGAAGGGAATTTCTACCAACAGGAAAAAGGTTTGGCTATGGGAAGTCCCCTATCTCCTTTCCTGGCAAATTTATTTATGAGCGAACTTGAAATACACATCACTAAAGCGTTCCCTTATATGTTCAAAGTTTGTACAAATACATTGACGACATATTTGCAATAGTAAAACACAAACAGGACCTATCCATTCAATTCACAATAGAGATAGCTCCAACAACTCCATAGCTTTCCTGGACCTCAAATTAATGAAGTTTCAGACAGGATAGAAGTCGGAATATATAGAAAACCCACGCACATAGATAATTATATCAAAGCACATAGTTATAACCCCAAAGCACACGTCGTCCTCCGTGGAGTAGTGGTACCGTGCTAGCCTCTAGTTCCCAAGGTCGTGGGTTCAAACCCGGCGGAGGGCGATGGATTTTTTCGGGCGTAAAAATCCTTAGCACGGCTTCCTTCGGAAGGGAAGTAAAGCGGTGGTCCCGTGTCGTAGACTTACAGCACGTAAAAGAACCTCAAGCCTGATAAAGAGGCCTCTGAGCAAAATTACCGGTCTTTCACGCCCAATATGGAATGGGACGCTCAGAACCATAGTAGTTAAAGAGCGTCCATAGATAAAACTCAATTTAAATTTCCCAAAGCACACAAAGAGGCAGCATTCAACAGCATAATTCATAGATTAGTCAACATCCCCCCAACAGAACTAAATATACAAAGAATATCAACGCATTGTCAAATCTGCAGTGGAGAATGGATTCAGCCAGGGAATGGTAGATAAGAAAATATGTAAATTCAAAAGACAAAAATGCATCAAGCAGGTCACCACACTTTCTAAAGCAGCAGAAAATATCAACTTCAGGAAATTCAAATACCATCCAGATCTCTCTGACAAATTTCAGAAAATATTCAAGAATCACAATATCACCCTGGCACCTTATAACAAATTTAGCATCAAGAATCTCATTAAAGCAAGAAAATCTGATCTCGTACCCCAGGAGAAAAAGTCAGGAATCTTACCAGATCCAATGTGAAAATTGTGAGAAGGTTTACATCGAAAAAACAAAAAGGAACACTGGTGTTGCATAAAGACTGACAAATCAGCAATTACTTTTCAATATGAAATAGACACCAATATCCAGTTGCTGAAACCAGCCCAAAAACCCAAAGAGCTTGAAATATGGGAGAAGATTTACATAAAGAATTAACTAATTTTGAAGATTTAGAAGCTGGTAACAGTGATGTGTCATAATTTAAAATAGAGAGTTGAGGGTTGTTACACTACATCACTATGATATAATATCACTATAGCATAGTGATGTAGTGTAACAACCCTCAACTCTCTATTTTAAATTACATAAAGAATTTGCCAGAATTACATAAAGAATTCTGATTTGCCAGAAGCAGACAACCCTGTAGTTAGTTTTATCCATAGGCCACCAGAGGACACCCCAGGCTTTTAACAATACGACCTGAGAGTTGACCTGACAGTCAACAGCTGCTGATGATGTGAGTTCATGTTCATGATAAATGCTCTGCAAAATAAATAGCTGAGTGAAGCTAGTAAGAGTGTTTAGGTTGACTCCACTTTCATCAAGTGTATGTTATAAAAGTAGTTTAAGAAGTGTCAGAATTGTATGCTAGACTAGTGCTTACTCTGAAAGCTGATGGGAAGCATCAGATATGTATGCACTACATTAAACTGAATCAGCTTGTACTTAGGGAAAATTATCCTATGCAGTTATAGAGCCTGCACTTGGACAGGTGACTGAAGCAAAATGTTATTCAAAACTCTTGCTAATCAGGTTTTTGGCAATGTGCACTTGATGAAGATCCCTGTAAGTTGATGAGCTTCATTACTCCATTTGGACCTTATCAATTCAAACAGTTACAATTCAGAATAAATGCAGAACCCAAAGTTTTACAGAAACATATAAATCAAATATTGGATGCATTATATGGGATGTATTGCAACATGGATGATATTGGTTTTTCAACAAACAGTCAGGAACACAATGACAAATTGAAGGCAGTTTTAAACAGACTCAATCTGAAGAAATTTATATTTGGAGTCACAAGGATAAAATTTATTGTTAAAAAAAAATTTAAAATGATGAAGCATTTAAAGCAGTGGAGCATGGTAATAAAATTTGTTAAAAACTTGGTCAACCTTTAAAAACACTGTTTACTCCACTTACTTGTCAAACTATAGTAGAACATGTTTCAAGGAGACTTCCTCCTCATCCTCAGCTGATCGGTCAATGCTCTCATCTGCTTCCCCCTTCCCGTGTTTTTTGGCCTATTGTTCCCATTTGTGAGTCGTATGATGTCATCTGATGCAGGTATTTCAAAAGTCATGATTGTATTTGAATTCTTGGTAATGTATATATTTTCCCACACTATTAATTCTAAATGATTCTTGTCCAGTTTTAAAAGTTGTATTTCTTTATAAATATTATGATTATGTAGTTTATTGATATAGATTATTAGTTACAAGGTAACTAAAATGACTTAACAGATACAGAAGATATAAAACAATTGGAAATGTAAGTTAAAAACAGGAGATTCAAAATAAAAATACTGCAAATTTACATATCATCCAAAAATGTTCAACAAATTCAATAAGATTTTTAAATATTACAATACTAAATTGGCTCCCCAAAACAACTGCAGTGGGAGAAAACTACTCAATCATACATTAAAAAATATTACTCCTAACAAATTATCAGGAATGTATCACATTAATTATGAACATTGTCAAAAAATATACATTGGAAAAACTGAAAGGAATTTGGAAACATGATTGAAGAAACACCCGAGAAGTATTAAATTCAAACAAACAGAAAGATAGCCATAGTTTATCATTTTTGGTTACATAATCATAACATCAGGAAAGAAATAAAACTTTTAAAACTGACCAAGATTCATTTGGAAGTAATAGTGCAGGAAAATATATACAGGGTAGGCGGGAAGTCTCATATCCCCTAGTATTGAATGCTAATTGATTTATTTTAGCACAAGTACTTACGTATTAACTGTCCAATATCTGTCGTATATCTGTCGTATATCTGTATGTTCCCCATCATGCTGTAAACACAGTTCCATATGCCTCCATGTTCTTCTTGACATATTCTTGAGCATGTCCGGTGTTATAGTGCAAAATGCAACCACAAAGCATTGCACAGTTATTTGTTTATAGCATAACGACATGCAAATACATGCACCTTAATGACTCCCCATAACGAATTGTCAGGTGTGGTGAGGTCAGGACTTCTTGGTGGCCATTTCAAGGGAGCTGGTGTTGCTGATGAACCACGACCTATCCACTATCCTGGAAAGTGTTCATTTAGGAACTTGCATAGTGCAAGAGCTTAGTGAGGAGGTACTCCATCTTGCTGCAGCCATATGCATTCTGTGAGGCCCCTTTCCTCAAGCTGGGTATTAACCATGTTTGTAACATGGGTAAATAATTTGCGCCATTCATAGTCCGTTCAAAAAAATGTGCAGATGTTGTGATGTCATCACTGCCCAAATCATTACACGAGGCAGGTTCCTTTCTAACTCGGCTGTGTAATGAGAATTCTCTTTGGCCCAAAAGACAATATTTCTAGCACGTGAGCTGCGACAAATTGCACATTCATCTGAAAACGTAACCTTTGCACAATTTATTGCATTTGGAAATTGAGTTAACAAAGTATGGCATGCCAAAATGGGCTCATTCCAATCTCTACCTTATAACTCATTTACGGATGCTGGTTGAAAAGATCTGCACTTAAGATCATTTTACATGTGATCTCGCATGGTTGTCTTCAGTATACCGAGTTCCGAAGCACATTTAAGTGTCGACTTCATAGGAGAAGCAGAGACTTTGGCATGTGTTTCTTCTCATGTCTTCTTCCTTCTACTCCACAGCCTGTTTTTAACACTGCCAAAAGCAAAAGCACAAGCACATCTTTCCCAAAAAGTGTTGCTTTTCGCAATGGAGTCTTATTAAATCTTCACTGGAATGCTCCCATAATGTGTCTCATTGTTTTTCTGCCCTGTATGTTGTTGTTCATGCATCCACACTCTTGTCATTAAGCACTTCTCAATAGTGTAACTATGACCGCTCTCATCTGCCATGGCTACAAATTAAAACTTGACTGCGAAAACATGTAACCATGAATTCCAACAATTGATTCCAGCAATTGATAAGAAGTAACATAGCTACATAGTATAATAACTTTGATACTACCAACCTGCATAATAATATTTGATACTCACAGGGATACTGGGTATGGGGGACTTCTCGCCCAACTAAGAATTCGAATAGTCATGAATTTTGAAATACTGGTATCAGGTGACTTATGGGAATGATAGCAGGCCAAACAACAGGGGAAGGGTGTGAAGCAGATACCTGACGAGAGACCGTGTCGACAGTTCAGCGGAGGATGAGGAGGAAGTCTCCATGAAGCTTGTTCTACTGTGGTTTGACAAGTAACTGGAGCAAAAAGTGTTTTTAAAGGTTGACCAAGCTTTTAACAAATCCATTTATTGATCACGTTTTAGATGAAGGAGTGACCTGGATGAAAATCGCATTGAAGCAATAAAGTAGATGGATACTCCTCAGATTAGTTTGTAACTTCAAAGTTTGCTGGACTCTATTAATCATCTTTCAAGATTTATCCCAGCTTTAGCTTCAAAAGCTAGATTGTTAAATTATCTACCAAGTTCCAAGAATGACTTTATTTGAAGCCAGTTTCTTGAAGAGGCTTTCAGAGCACTAAAATTCTCCTGTTTTTGCTCTATATCACCTCAGCAGACATGCAGTAATGTACAGATCATCTCCTTATGGAGTTGCAGCTGTTCTTAAACAAAAGCAGATAAATGTTGTCCAGTTGCTTTCACATAAGACTTTGACAGCAAACCAGCAGAAATAGTTGAGAAAGAAGTTTGGCATGGGCTTGTGAACAGTTTAAAATTTGGTTTTACGATTGTACTGGAAACCTTTGGTAGCAATCTTCAACATAAATCTTGACAAGATGTCTTCGAAATTACAACTGATGAGACTTCATCTAGAAGATACTCATTTTGGATAAAGCATATGCCAAAAAAGAATTGGGAGTTGCAGATGTTTTATAGATAACATCTATAAATTTCACAAGTGGTTAAGCATCTTTTCTGTATAGGTGAGCTTCACTAGCTTCAATAACATCTTCCAAAGGGAAAGAAAAATTATTCAATTTTCCCATTTGATTTTGAAGGCAATGAGATCTTTAGTTATGTTTTTGATTATTTTGCTTTCTGGAATAATAACAGAATTGTATGGAGTTTCATTCTCTACTCCCTCTTAAGAACTGGAGTTTGCATGTAGATTAATAAGTTTCTGTATTTGTTGAATCTTATATAAATTATAAAAGCTGTTTGCACTATAATAATAAACTGTACATAATGATATAAAAATTATAAATTATCTAGTCCAGTTAAATTAACATGAATAACTTGCTGTCATTCACCAAAATGTGGCTGGTATGTTGCACCAAATCACAGGATAAAAATACAAGTCTACAGTATCTTTTCTTAAACAAAATTACCATATGAAGAGACAGTAATGTTAACAGCATAATTTTTCCCAATAAGGAAAGCATGCATGCAATAGACTTGAGATATCAGACGTTTTTGTGTTCAACCAGAGGAGCATGCTATTGAAAATTGTCTACAGAATGAATTTTTATTGTAATTAGTAGATACAAGGTGGTATCCAAAATATTTGGGACTGGTGCTGCCATTTCGACAGTAGTTACAGTAGGATTTTGTACTGCTAGGTGGCAACGCTAGCACATCTGATGAATGAGTGTTTAAAGTTTCATGCAGCTGGGTAGATGTGTTGAGATTCTATAGTACTTTTCATGATACTCTGTGTGTAGTGTGTGGCAATTTTACGATGGATCCAAGATTAGAACAGAGAGTGTGAATCAAATTTTAGGAAAAAGTCTACGGAGACTCTCGCAATGATTCCACAAGTGTTGGGGGACAAAGCATGAGCCGTACACGCGTATTTGAGTGGCATGCTCGGTTCTAGGCTGGCCATACAACTATTGAAGATGATGCTCTCACTGGAAGGCCCGTCAGCTGCATGCTCCTTGTTTTCTTTGATACCAAGGGGATTGTGCACAAAGAATTCGTCCCACCAAATCAAACAGTGAATCCCACATACTACTGTGACGTTCTGCAACGGCTCCGTCATAATGTGTGGAGACGATGGTCCGAATTTTGGCAACAATGGAACTGGCTGTTGCATCACGATATTGTGCCCTGTCACAATTCCTTGTTCACCAGGAGCTTTTTGACGAAAAACAACATGACGGTTGTCCCCCATCCACCTTGCTTGCCTGATTTGGCACCCTGCAACTTTGCTCTATTCCCCAAACTGAAAATAAAGTGAAAGGATGTCGGCTCAACACAATTGAGAGGAACATGACGCATTTGGAAAATAGCAGAATTGCTGGGACTGGTGCATATGTGTGGAAGGGAACTACTTTGAGGGTGACGGCGGTGATTAGTCTCAAAGTAAGTTTTTGACCAGATGGCAGCACTAGTCCTAAATATTTTGGATACCATCTTGTATGAGACTGTATTTATTTCAGAATGGCTCGTGAGTATACATTTTGGATGTTCGCAAAATTTTAGTCATGCAGCCCTGAAAATGTGAAATACCATCTGCTGCACAACAGTTGTGATTATGAACAAATGGATATAACTGCAGCTGCTCCTAACAACAACAACAACAACAACAAATCATTTGTCTGAAAGGGTTTTTTTGTTGTTTTTTTTTATAAATAATAAATGTTTGTTGTGTGCATAATTAAGCACACCATGTTAGGGCAAGAATAAAGTATGTAGTGTGTAAATTAAATTGTGGTTGAGATTATGTATGGTGCGGAGAAACTGGGAGAAGTTTCCACGCTTGTGTATGTTACCTACTTCTGCTACAGAGACACTATCTTTGTGGCCTAGTGGTTAACATGTTAGTCTCCAAATCCAGAGGTCCCAGGTTCGATTCCCGGCTGGAGGTAGGAAATTTTTCTTTACTCTGGATTATTCTCTATCCTCCCTAGAGTCTGAAAATATAAACAAGTATGAATGTATGTGTAAATAAAAAGACAAACCAAAGTAAAACTCAACAATTTACATAACAAGTAAATTGCGAGTAAGCAATTGTTCCAAAGGCAAATATTCAAATGTTCCATATGACCTAAGATGTTAAAGGCAGCATATAAATGGAACAAACAAGCAACTTACTTATGCCGTAGTGTATAAGTGGTAGCGAGTTTGGAAACAGAGTGCGGAAAAAGCTTTCATACTAGTGCACTTCTTCATGTGTGCATGATCCGTATGTATTTTGCCCCATAAGGTAATTAGCATCATACCAGTTGCGCATGTGCACGGGCTCCTTAAAACGTGCAGAAGTCAAGATGTGCTAGCAATTGTATTGCCATGTCTCATCAAGTTTAAAGGAATAATGTGGTAGGTTTAAATGCCATAGATTTTAAATTACCACATATATGTTACATTTAATAGCATTCAAAGAAAAAAAAAATAACCTATAAATCTACAAGGTGTCAAAAGTTAAGGTGTTCACATGCTCTTGTGCTCATGTGCAGCATCCACCACTGGTGTGTTTGCCTGTTGAAATTCCAAGTTTCCTGGCAAAACTATTCATTCCTCCAATTATAATAATGCAACCATCTGCTCTGCTCCAAAAATTTTGCTTTCTTGAACATTATTTCTCATAATTTCCTCAATTTACGCTCCTGGTTTCTCTAAACCTGTTTTATTGGATTCGGTTAATTTTTTCAATAGTTTTCACATCATGTTGTTTCACTGGCTGTCCAAGCACATTCTCAGCCTCCATTTCCTTATCGATGACTTTGTGCAACTATGTAAACAATTTTTGCTCAGTAGAACAATGAATTACTTTTGAATTCTTTATGTTTCTTTCATTTACCACTGTTGCAGATTTGACTAGGAACCTATCATGAATTTACTGTAGTGCTTTCTGATTTGTTTTACTTCTCTGTTTCTCTCTGGCTGGTTTTCCTACCATTTTTTTTGTACCACTTAGGACACCTAAAGTGGAGAAACCAAAGTTTTTGGTCCAAAAAGTTGATCTCAAGATTTCATCTCAATCTTGAATACAGAAATTTGATAACAGTAGGTCTTGCATAGATTATAGTAATGTACATTCATTGTGGTGCATTATGTTCACAAAATAAAGAAGGTGCATAATTTTTAAATGTAAATACCATTGCAAGCCCACATGGTGCCACCATGCTTAACTGAAATAACTCAGCTCTTTGACCCCTTTCTTTATTTACTCTGTAATACTTGTAGTTGATTGGAACACATGTATTACGCAGCTTTGAAATCACACACATTTGTCACTCTTACTCATTATTTTGCTTAATCATTGAATAAAATATTAGAGCACCTTTACTTTACAAGATGCCATTATGTCATCATTTTATGTACTGATTATAACCTTGGAGTATGTCATTTTTTGTGGCTTCTGTCCCAAGGAGTGGAGATAAAGAAGAAGGTTCCAAATTGCTTTTAGCAGTACTACGAAGGATGCAAGAGAGTGTTGCAAACAACAATGTTGATGTGCCAGAGGAAGTGGAAACATTATGTGGCGATGGGAACCTATCACCAGAAGTCAGATTGCAAGCTCTCAATCTTTTGCAGGTAAACTTTGCATTATCACATTTAATACTGTGTTACGTTAAGTGTTAATGTGTTAAGTTAGGGTTTTAGAATAATATTGGTGAAGTTTGAATTTGTTAAATGTTTTGATTAATATTAGGGTGTGTTATACAGTTAATTGATGTTTAAAGGAATTTAGTAACAGTACGTCCAAATTATACTTGTATATTTACAGAGTCGGTTTGTTTTTTGACTCTACGTCACTTATACTTTAATTAATAATAGTTTCGGGAGCTGTTGCTTCCATTTTTAACCTTGGGGGTTGTAATAAATTTGGGAATTTACAGGAACTCAACCCAATCTGAAAATTACATTTAAAATAACATCTGCAGTCCCATGCAAATTAATCAGAACTGAACAATAACACAACATTTTACATGCTTTCATGAATTTAATCATAAATTACTACCAATTTACATTTCTTAATACTTAATATACCCTCCTTTCTGTTTTATAAGTTCCATTACCCGAATAGGCATTGACTTTACAAGATTGAAACACACATTTTTGAGATCATCATCATGAAACCACACTTGAATTAAAGCCAATATCAGATGTTCTTTTGTGCAACAGTCAAAGTTTGAATGATTTTGCAAATAGCCCACAAATTTTCTATGGGGTTAATGTCAGGCGAATTCCCTGGCCAGTCAAGCACACAAACATTGTTATCTTTGAAGAATTTTTTCACTTTCTTAGAAGTGTGGCAGGTAGCTAAATCTTGCTGAAAAATTCCATCACCTTCTGTAAATCTTTTCTTGAGTTCACAAACAACTCTCACAGTACTGTGATGTACTGACCACTTTTCATCATGGCTTCAACTGGAATTAAAGGTACTAGTCCTTCATAGCTGAAACAGCCCCAAAACATTTTCTTCTCAGGATGTTTAACAGTCTGTTGAAAATGTGCTGAATTTGCAGGTTCATTATTTGTTCAGTGCATATACTGAACCCTCTGACCTTGCACTTTGAAATGAGTCTCATCAGAGAAAAGAACTTTTTTCCAGTCTTGTAGTGTCCAATTCCAATGAGCATGCGCCCATAAGAGGCATTTTATACACATCGCTTGTGTAAAAAGTTGTTTCTTCGCAGGTTTTTGAGCTTTTCTTCCAACTGCTAGAAGTCTATGATGGGCATTAGATGCATCTAGATTCATTCACCTGTCCCTCAGGTCGTGAGCCAAGTCCACAGCAGTGGGCTTAGGGTTTGTTTTGCTTTTCCAAGGAGAAAGCAGTCATCAGTTGGTGAAGTTTTCTTTTTCCAACCACATTTCCCCTTTTTCTTTGGTGTAATGGAACCGGTCTGTTTGTACTGATTCTATGTACAGTGGCTACATCAACACTGAACTTTGTAGGTATCTCTTTTTGTGTCATACAAGTATTTTGTGCTAATACCAGTATCGCACTTCATTTTATTTCATTACAAGCACAGTGCTGACAATTGTTTGAGAAAATGCAGCAAAATTTACCCTGTTCTGATTAATTTGCATGGGACTGTATAACTCAGTATCACATAAACATACCTTACACACACGCTAGTGAATGTACCCATGGATCAAGTGGAATGTAACAAAGAAATAAAAACCACAATCGACATCACAGAAGGAAGTGAATATAACAGAAGCCTGGTATACAAGATGATTAACAAAGCAAAGAAACCCATAAAAGAAATAAGCGCACTCACCACAGGAAAGGATAGTAACAACACATACAGGAAGTTCACTTACCACTCTAAAGCACTTAGAAAATTCAAAAAGATCTTTATAAGACAAAATATCATCTTGGCTCCCACAAATAGATAATAATAAACTTGCTAAATTCAAAATCAAAAGATGATATTCCACCAGAAATGGATTGAGTATACCAAATCAGCTGTATAGATTGTAAAAAGTTCTGCATAGGACAGTCCGAAAGATGTCTAAAAACAGAACTGAAAACACTTCAGAAACATTAAACTAAAACAAGAAGACAAGTCAGCAGTAAGTAGCATTTCACTTTGAAATGAAAATCATAATCTAGACTCAAATCCGAAACTACTTAAAAGCATAACAGACCACAATAAACTCACAACGTGGAAAACATTTTAATATGGAAGCATAAAGATAGGCTATCCCCTTAATCCCGCCAGTTGACACCTTAGCAAAGAAGTTTATTGTTCCACCACCAGAGAGATGGCTGAATCAACTACAACCAGTAACAGCAGGCAGGCCCCCGAGCTTGAAAATGAAATCAGTGGCTCCTGAAACTAGTCCATCAAAAATTAAAACGTAAGTAACATAGTGTCAAAAAACTGACTCCATAAATATTTAAGGATGTGTTATACAATGTCTAATAGCCTTCTTAAAAAGGAGGATAAAAGAATGATATCTCTCAAATTGAGGCAAAATTATTTGGTTGAAGTGATTCTTCCTTGTAGAGACCATAGGGTGCAAGGAAGTTCCTCATGCATTCTATATAATTTCATACTCAGTCTCTCACTTTTTCTTGTCTATACCTTTCCGGTTGTAGCGGGAATGTAAGGTGGTTGGTCTGGTGGCGTGTGTGTGATTTAGGAGAAGGTTAGCATTTGCTGGGTGCTCAAGGTAAAGGATGGATTGTTGGTTGTGTATGAGGAGGTGTGGATAGGAGATGAATAACACATGAAACTTCTCCTTCGCTTGCCCTCTTTATGTGATAATCCACTTTCCTGTTCCTGATTATTAAGATAAATATTCCAATCAATTATTTTAGGCATTGAGAATTTTTCACACCTTTATGCGCGCATATTCTTATATTGAGTGATGCAATCTCCCCTGACACTAGCTTGATACAAAGTAGCGATGTGATACCCCTTTGAATCTGCTCTCCCGCCCTAGATAATTTTCTTGCCTATGCCCCTCTTCTATTTTCGTCCAACCCTTTTTCTAGGCATGTGACTTTCATATCTTCTTATTGGTTATTTTTATAAAGTTTTCTCAAGAATTAGAAAGTTTGTCTTCTCTGCGTCTGACATTATTACATTATTTTCATCTGATTGATTTTTCTGTGTGGATGACCGATTCTGGAGTTTCCCATCTATTGTACATCTAGCCAGCAGGTGTTTTCCTGCCTTCGCGAATTCTAAAGAGCCTAGTGCTTTCTAATGACCTCCCTCCTGGTTGCTTAAACTAAACATGTCAGTATCCAAAGGTTGTAAGTTGCCTGCAGACACATTTTGTTATGTTTGTGGACATTATATTGGATTTAAACAAGTGAAACATAAAATTTTGCTTAAGACAAAGTTTTGTGATGCTTGTTTTGGTGTACCAATTGGAGATCAAAATGTTGTATGGACTTCTCATGTTTCTTGCAGCAGTTCTAGGTCTACCTTAGAGGGTTGGCTATGTGGAACAAGAAAATCCATGCCGTTTGCAGTTCCTTGAATATGGAGAGAGCCAACCAACCATCACAACTGTTTCTTTTGTATGGTTGACATTACACATTATAAAAGTACCAAGAAGAGAAAACCTATTCCAAATCCTAGCATACCATCATCTATTGCTCCAGTACTGCACTCTGAGGAGCATTGACACCAGAACATTTTAATGCTGAAAGTGAAATACAGAATTCTAGTGATGACAGTGATTTCTCCAACTATGATGAGAGCATTGCTGAGAAACCATAGCTCTTCACTCAAAAAAAGTTGGTTGATCTTATAATGGAGTTGTAACTAACCAAATCAAAGGCAGAGCTCCCTGCATCCTGTCATAAGGAAAATAACTGGCTTGCTGAAGGATGCAGAAAACCAAATTCAGAGTACAACATAAGGATTTTGCTTGTTTCTATCAAATTTCAGAACATCTATGTTTTTGCAGCAATGTTAATGCTCTCTTTTAACACATACAGATTCCTTATGAACCAGACTAGTTGCATCTTTTTATAGATAGTTCAAGATTAAAGCTGTCCTACTACACAATGGGAACAAGTTTCCTTTCATCCCAGTAACACATTCTACTCACCTGAAAGGAAAATAAAAAAATGCTGCACTTCTCTTGGAAAAGCTCAACTATGGATGCCACAAGTGGAATATTTGTGGTGATTTCAAGATGTTGGGATTTCTTCTGGGGCTTCAAGGTGGCTATACTAAGTATTCTTGCTTCCTCTGCTTATGGGATAGCAGGGCAGATGATCAGCATTACACCAGGAGAGACTGGCTAACAAGAAAAGAATTGCTTCCAGGCAAAATGAACCTCTTGTGTCTACTGAGAAGATTCTGTCACCCCCATTCCATATCAAACTTGAACTAATCAAACAATTTATCAAAGGTTTTAACAGTAACACTGATGCTGTAACTCTCATCAAACAAATCTTCCCCAAGTTATCTGAAGCAAAAATAAAAGGTGGAATTTTTACTGGACTTCAGGTTCGTGCGATGTTACAATCTAAAGAACTTATAGATGTAATGACTTTAGACAAACGTAATGCTTTTGAAGCTTTTAGAAAGGTAGTGCAGTGTTTTTTGTGTAACAAAGGAAGTGAAAATTACAAGGAACAAGGAATTGATTGACAATTTGACACATAGTTACCATGTGCTTGGGTGCAGAATGTCTGTCAAAATGCGCTATTTGTTTTCTCATATTGATTTCTTTAGACCAAATTTAGGAGATTTAAGCGAGGAACATGGGGAACGGTTCCACCTTGACTTTCAGTGTGTAGAAAGAAGGTATCAGGAACTATAATATTCATAGTGATACAGTCTGCTGAGTTCAGTCCTGTGTGAATAGCTGGTGAAAAATCATGGATATTTCTAAAGAGAACATTAGATTCTACATTTTCACACTCCGCAAAGGGGGGGGGGGGTTCCGGCCCCTTCAGCTGCCGTGGTGCGGGCGCTGCGGACCCTTAGCACTCGTGGTACTTCTGACGTTACCAGAAGTACGCCGGGCCGAACATTTGAGCCCCTCCCGAAAGGGAGTTGTTCGGATTGGGTTGGACTCGGCGGGGCAGTGGTTCCCGATACCCATGGGTGATTGGGTACGCCTGGCTAGGTTAAATCCGCCCAGGCGGGGTTGTGAGACGCCTCGAGACTCTCCGGCACCAGCCATGAGGGATAGCTGGTAGACGGTAGCTTGAAACTGTCGGCCCCACCGAGGTTGTTTGGTAGTCTCCCCCAGTAGGGTTCGCCCTGCTGGCCGGACTCGCATAAGTGGCGTATCCACTTCCGTCCCTGCTTGGAAGGGTCAGTGCGGGAGGTGTCCTTGCCCGATTTCGACCAGGCAGGGGGGGTGGTATATAAAATAGGCACTGCTCCTAATAGAAAGGCCCACAAGTTTCTCCTGGGTTTGCGAGGGTGTGGTCTTGCATTGGTGGACCTGGTCCCGTATTTAGATTGCTCAAACACATCAAGACACCTTTAGCACTTGATACATGGGAAAGAATTTTAATCACCAAGAATAAGCCTCGTCTTATGAATTTTGATACCCTGCCAGTTGACAATATCATCCAAGTAGCCATAGGACAGAGGGCAGCACAGACATAATGACTTGGCCGAGGATTTTCCGGCTGCAAGCTCCAGTCAACCAACTAATGATGAGCATGCTTCTCAAAACATGTTTTTAACTACTTGAGTTAATGTATTTTTAATGAATTGTGTTAATACGTATCATATAACTCCACTGTTAATAATGACTTCATTTTAATTTCATAGTTCTGGTTGTTTTTAAGAATATTGAAGGATGGATTATTGCATCTGAAATATTGACATTGGGAAAGACCACTCACATATCCTTAATCAGCATCATCAAGTTAAGCAATAAGCACTAAAGAAATAAGATAAACAAAAAGTTGGTAAAATTTTGTTATGTAGTACAATTTGTTATCAATACAAAATGTAAACAAATATTCCTTGATAAGATCTTAAATATTTAAAAGGTAGATATATTACTCTGTATTCTTATTATATTCTGAGGTGAAACTTTATCTACTTAACCCCTCCCATTAAATTTATTTAGGACCATTTAAATTAATCCAGTGAATTAAAATGTTTTTAAATGAGAAACATTTTAGACATTACAATTAAATAAAATGCCTGATTTAAAAGTTTATCACAATATGATAAATAATGTAATTTTATTGCTTTAATTAATTAGTAAATAAATATCCTTGGCATTTAATGAAATGAAACTGTAATCCTAAAATATAAAAAATTCTCGTGTATCTTATACCAAACTGTGGAAAAGCAAACCAAGTTTAAGTTAATGTTTTTGTACTCCATCTATAGAGTTTAACACACTTTTTTCTAATGCCCAGTAATTAAAAAAAGGTCCTCATTTCAAGAACATTAATTATAGTTATATTAATTTCACTGTGCTAATTATGGATAGAAGTATGAATAGGTCTAGAAATTAATTCTTTCATTCCTCTGCTCTCTTCCAACAAAAATATATTTTCAACAGAAGCCTTTTAAAAATATTTTGTAATTGAAGCCATTGCATCCTCTACACTTCTTTTCTTCATTCTTTTAAAAACTAATTCCATGAAATGTTTTATCTCCTAAATAATAGAACCTGAAACAACTTAATAATAACACTCTTATTAACATAAATTGCTTGACTCCTTTCACTAGTGGTAATGTTCAGTTATTTAAGGAATTTAATTTATAAATTGCTTTATAGCCTTATTAATTGAAAAAAAAAAACACATTGTTTTCTTACATGCTTACCAATAGATATTTCATTCAACTCACAATTATCTCTGCTGCATTTATTGGCGGTCTTAATAAAATCTTTACAAAAAATTCTTTCATTTTATTAATTAAACTGGATGAGTATTAACTGCCATTATTATAGGTCCTAGCTTTTCTTTCATATACTTCATTATATATTCCATCAACATTATTTCTATTTTCTCTGTAACAGCAATAATTAATCTACCATATATTTGACAACTAACTTTCAACTCAATAAACGGAAGGGAAAAAAAAAGAAAAAAGAAAAAAAAAATTAAATATGCTCTATTATTTTCAATATTATCACCACTTCTCTAAATGAGTTGCAGTCCAATTTATAGCCCAAAATTTAATACTTTTCACATAACCATTGTAAGTATATCTCCCATCTTCACCTTCTATCACTACATTGAATAATATACACAACATGAAATACAAACTCAGAAACCATTTGATCCATTTTAATTTACCCTAAATATAATGACTCGCAAAATAATTGTGGGGATTACTTAGAATATTAGTATGCACTTTAATTTTGCCAATATAGTAGTAGTGCTAGTGGATATTGGTATACAGGAATAACAAAAGTGAGATACTTGATACAATATATACAGGAAACAATACAGTTGTTTATTTTGAATCGATTAGAAGCGTGGTTAATTAGATATGCCTTTAGGGATAGTTTGAAACATTTGTTTCTTGGTACTGGGAGGTATTATGCTTATGTAAATGCAGATTTGTGTTTTCCCTTGTATCGCATTGACGCACTGCAACATTCGGCACAAAAGTGAATCTGTATTGTTGAATGGTTTTACGGATGAACATTATTATTTTAAATGTATAAATACAAGGGAAGGGAGGAATGCCTGATTCTTGAATAGAAGTTTACATATTGTTCTTGGACTTGCTCTTACCATGGCTCAGACTATTTTCTTTTGCATTATGAAGATACCTTACTGCAGCTGACTCCCCTCAGAATATTATGCCGTACCTCAACAGAGTGGACATTATGCGAAGTGGGACATTCTGTTTCCCTTGTTTACCTTGTAAGCACCCTAATCATATAGCATGCCGCACGAGGGTTGCCAACTTGTATGCCCCGATAATTATAGTACAATAATTTCAATGATTGCACAATGTATGACAGTATGCTGTATAATAGGGCTAAACATATGATAATATCTCTGTCTTGTTTATCACAAAAGCGAAATGAAACAAATCTGACAATGTTACCTTCCTCATGCTGATCTTGCATTACTGAATGATGCAACCAAACCTGACTATCTGAATTTTTACCCTCATGACCTGTCTCCATCCCTCTAAAGCATCCACCACATATCCCACAAAACCTCCTCCCCTTTTTTCTCTCATTCTCAGAGTGCCTAGAATTGTTAATCCCAGAGAACACATTGCTGTACAGAAAATTTGGAAAACTGACATTCCCTCTGAAATAAAAAAGATGTGTGAACCTGATAGTTTCCATTTTGCTATTAAACATATGTGTGAACTTCATGGAAGTGCTGATTCAAAGAACCAGCAGAATTTGGACTCTCAGTGATTTCGTTGCCCATAGCAGCGCTTGTGAAAGAATTTTTTTTCCTGAAGTGGGTTATATAAAAACTAAAATTTAGAATAGACTTGCATTCTATCATCCCAATTTGTGAAAGAATGTGGTGGGTCTGAAAACTTCCAAGTCACTGAGACAACTACGACAACAATAAATCTGTATACTGCTATGGCAGTTCAGAGAGAAGATGATGGACTTTCTGATAAATAGATAAAGAAACTAGTTTGCTAATTCTGGCCATCATCATCCATTATAAGTACTATAAAAATGAACATTATTATTGTCAGCATTATTTTAGTACATTAAAATTTGTTTAGATGTACAATAATTTTGAGTGTAAATCTATAATTCTGAGTGGACGGTACAATGTACTTGCATTTAAACGTTGGCAACCCTGTGCCATACCCAGTTTTTTTTTAATGTAATTTATTTTAAATTGTTTTGAAGTCAAAGGCCAAGAAATTTTGGTAAGGTTCCTGATTGTCTGGTTGAGGAGTTGTGTTTCTGGAGCTAGATTTTATTTATTTTTTTTTTCTTGTGGATATCCATTGCTACTGTCTTATCAGATTGTTATCTGTGAAGTAAATTGTAATTGATTATATCCTCAAGTCATGTTAATACAATATGGGAAACATAAGTCATGTTAATACAATATGGGAAACATCAAACATTATTTACAGTAGTATTTACAAAGATCAATGAGTTTACAATGCAATCATTAAAATATTAACAGTTTTTAATTATTACTAAGTATTAATTACATTCTTGGCATAGATTAAATGATTTTCCAGTTTTTTTACCTTCTGTCTTCCTGTCCACTGATTTCAGGTCTCAGCTCTGCTCACATGCAACTGAGGCCATAAATTTGACATTAGAATTTTCCTAGTTATGATTTGCATCTTGCAATAGTTAAATAGGGGAAGAGATGACCACATTCACATCATTTTTAGTCATTCCTATGCAGTGATTACTGAATTCATTGGTTGAATAAAACTACGAATTAATAAGAAGTTAAGGTTTGGTGAATCAATTTTAAAAAGTTTTCTTTGTTATCTGCTCTCTTTCTCTATTATAATTTCAATAATTTGTTTCCTCTAATTCAGATATGATTTTATCCATTTGTGGAGTAGTCCTCTAGTTCTACGCTTATCTAATTTCACTAATAGATTTTGATGACCAATTTTGTCAAAAGCTTTTGGTAGATCTAGAAAAAGGTACTAAGATATGTTCTTTTTCATCAATAGCTCTGAGTGATTTGCATACAAAGAAGAATATCAATAGTGTGATTGCTTCTAATTTCTTTACTACTGGAGTTATGGCATTCCACCCAAAAATTCTATATCGAGATTTCACCTGAAATACACGTTTTGAGGCCCCTCTGAATAAAAAGCATTTTTAGTAAAAGTTCCACATATGTGTGTTTGGATTGTGTCTCTGAACAGCATAACTGAAAAACGAAAAGTTGGATAAATACCAAACTTGGTAGTTAGATTCAGTATCTTTCAAAGATGGACACAAAGATTTTCAAGAAAATCCCCCATCCAGACTACCCTTACGTAGTATATTTTTTGAAAATTTTGACTTTTCTCAAAAATGGCTCTAATGATTTTGATTAAAATATTATATGTTTAAGACACTTTCATGGCAAATGAAATCTATATCTTGAATTTTCTAGGAATGTCCCCAAAAGTCGTCTTCATTCTGAATGAATTTTGCATAGCTGGTAAACTGTAAGCGATAATTTATGTCATACACATTGCTTTTGTCGAGTGAACCATTTCCGAGATATTCCTTGTTATTTGGAATTAATTGTTCTTTCACACAAGCCATGTGTTGGACAGGGTTGGAAAGGTAGAATCAGATGACTGAAAAATTCAATGCCATAGCCGTGGTTTAAGTCCCGGCTATGGCATTGAATTTTTCAGTCATCTGATTCTACCTTTCCAATCCTTGTTATTTGTTTGAATTTTCCGATAGTTACACTTTTTCTCAAATGTGAGATTGTTATTCTTTTTTTTTTTTTTTTTATGTTCTGGACATGCAAAGAGAATGCAACCAGCTCTTAAAAGAGGCCTACCCATATTCCCCTTGCACCTACAAGAAAATTACCAATAAGATAGTTTCTGTAAATGTTTATATTGATTAACATGAAGTAGATGGAGAATAAGCATTTGTAAAAATAGTTCATAAAAGAGTAGAGAAAGTCATGTGGGTATAATATATTAGATTTTTTGTATAGTGGTTTAACAATGGCTAGTTTGAGTCAAGCAGGAAAAATGCCATTGCTAAAATATAATTGCAAAGGTATGTTAGTGGTTGGATAATTAGATGTGCACGTGTCTTAACAAGGAGGTCTGGTGTGTCATCTATATCTGTGAAGCATTTTGGTTTTAAATTATTTATTACTTGTAAGATTTTTATTTTGTTTGTCAAGATAAGGTATAATGAATCTTTAATTATACTTTTGGCTTCAGCGGTAGGTGAGCAGATATTTGTTTCTCATATTAATGTTGTAGAACTGCCAAACCATACCACTTTCTGGCAAGCAAAACACAGGACATACAATACATCAATTTATATAATACTTTAATCCACCCAACCATAATGTGCTTTATCAAAAAATAAAGATATGTAAAGAAAGCATGCTTTTTAAAAGTAATTATTTTAAAAACTCCAACAAATGTCCACCAAAGTATAGCATATATAAGGAGTATCTCAAAAGTATATTACACTGTTTTTTTTTTTAAATCTGTGCGGTAGGCAGGAAAAGTCTGGCAGTCACAGGGAACTTTGGTCTGGGTGTAGTGGCAGCACTGTAACATTCCTAGTGCCTACCTTTACCACCTGGACATTAAAATGGCAGTAACAATGGAGATTCCACTTGCTGAATGATGCCTCATTCATCTAAGATAAGCTGCTGTATCACCTCCCAGTTTCTTAGGCCGCTGATATATGTGTGTGGGCTGCCTCCCCAGAAATAAAGTCTGGTGGTAAATCTATCAGAGCCCTGTGTACCAGCTGCTCTACTTCCATAGCGAATTCCTGTAAGGTGTCGCAAGATTGTTGCACACTTGTCTTCAGCTGGGCCTGGTAAGGGGCCTAGGTGATGTTCTCCACAATACCGCTGTTAATTAAGTTGCCAACAAAAATAAAATTAAATTGAATTTTATTTATGGACGCTCTTTAACTGCTGTTGTCCTTAGCATCCCATTCCACAAGGGGCATTCAAAAAGTCTTGGAAGTTTCATCTGAAAGTCCAAACTAAGGATGGAATACAAAAACATATCCTCACAATTCTTCAAAGTAGTCTCCAACTCTCTCCACCCCCCCTACACTCACACACACAGAGTTGTAGACTGTGCAACCACTTGTCAAAAGCATACGGCACTCAGACTAAGGTACTATCAACAGGGCTGAATTTATAGCCTGCCTGAACAAGGTCCTACACTCGTTTAAAGGGTTTTCAGCAATGCAAGACTTCATTCAAGGATACAGCCAGAAGTAAGGTCAAGCAACTGGACTTCAGCAGCTTCCAGCTTCCTCAGATTTGCCGCTTTTCTGTTGCAAAAGCAGTTGCGTTGAATTTCCTGTCTTTGGATGCTAGCACCTCAGCTCTTCAAATAAAGGATTCAAAGCGTAAGAGCCATTAATTGTCATTTCTTCTGGCATGCAGACAACCATTAATGGTCCTTCATAGTTGAACACGAACATTCGCTTTTCAGACGGACTGGTCTTGGATCATTCTCATTTACTCAGACACAATTCTGAGCATTATTTGGTGTGGTACAATGATAAAACGAACTTTCATCACCTGTACGTACATCTATCAAACAACTAGGAACATTAGGTGGAAACATGCTCAGCAGTTTCCTTGCACATTCGTTTATAATGCTGCCAACACTGATACTGCCCTTCATACTTAGCATTTCAACGGTAATTTGTCGATTTTCCTCCACCAATTTCCGCAATCTTTGAATTGTTCTTTCATTCTCAGCTTCCCGAGGCCGGCTAGAACGAGGGTTCTTTCAAAGTCTCTCGCCCTCAAAATGATTGAATCCATCTTGCAATGGTATCAAAGAAACACAACTAGATCACCATAATAGGGTTGCCAGATCTCCGGGCGCCGCCCGGAGTGCCCGGGTTTGGAATGAATTCTCCGGGTATATGGACCAATGACTTTAATCTACGGGCTTGAGTGTCACTTTACTCATTAATCGTTTTGAATAATTTGGTTCGAATGCTAATTACTAATTGTAACAAAACGCTATGTCTCTATTCTTATTCTGGCAACTTTTCATTGTTGCAGCTGTAGTATTCGGCTCACATTATTAAAGAAACACTGGCAAGTCGCGGCACCGTCAATTTTTTGTGTTCGCTTGTTCATTGTCGCTAGTGAGTTGGCAGTTTACCGGCAATTATTGCAACGGTCGTATCGTGAGTGGATAGACTACCACTACCTTTCTAAATTCGGAATAGTTTGTTGTTCTGTGATAGTGAGTAATAACAGTGAAATGAAGAGGCGATATGTAAGTTCGTTCCGTGAAGAATGGTTGCAGGTTACAAAAAGTTGATAGTGACGAGTGCTGGGTAAGTGCAGAATATGCAGTATCTCATTTACTGTTAAATATGACGGCGTGAAGGCCGTGAATAAACATTTACAATCAGAAAGTCACAAAGCAAATATTATCACACAAAAGCAAAATCAATCTATTCTTAAATTCTTACCAAAACAGTTTTCTGCAGAAGATGACAAAATCACTGCAACGGAATTAACTTTGACTTTTCATGGTGTGAAACACCACCATTCTTACAATTTTCAACATGTGGCAATACATTATATCCACGTGTTTTCAGAGACTTCCGTAGCAACGAAAGTAAGATGCGGCCGAACTAAAAGCGAGGCCATAGTAAAAAAGAATGTGCTTCTGTCTTATGCTAAAGAGAAGCTACTAAGCAAATTAAAGCAAAGTGTTCCGTTTTCATTAGGTTCAGACGCTTCGAATAAGGGCAATAAAAACATTACCCAATAGTTGTAATGTACTTTTCCAAAGATAAAGGAAAATATAACGAAGTTCTTGATTTCTATAAAGATGTAAACGAATCTGCAGAAGCCATTTCAAATAAACTAAAATTTATTTTATTGGAAAATGGTTTAACACTAAACAGCGTAGTTTCTTATTCAGCCGACAATGCTTCAGTTAATTTCGGTAAACACAATTCTATCTTTACTAGATTAAAAGAAGAAAACGTAAACTTAATCAAAGCCAATTGTTGTTGCCATATATTACATAATTGTGCTAAATTTGGTTTCAAGCTTTTAAAATATTATGTAGAAAGTCTAATTCTTAAAATTTATTCAGACTTTTCTTCATCATCAAAAAATTCCGAGGAACTAAAATCATTTTGCTAGTTTGCTCAGCATGACTAGTGAAATATTGCGACACATAATTGTGCAATGGTTGTCTTTGCAGTCAGCCGTGGAGCGTCTTGTTAAGATGTGGCGAGTTTTAAAGATGTATTATGTAGCACGGGGCGAAGAAAAAGCACACCCCCTAATTTGGAAATTTATTAGTTGACAACAAGATGAAATAAACGAGTATTCACTAACACTACCAGAGTGTTTTCTGTATTTTTTAAATGCAACTCTACCCGTATTTTCTAAAGCAAATAGACTTTTGGAAAAAGAGGACACACTTTCCACAGATGTTCACGAGATTATGTTGGAAATGAAGAAACAAATAGAGGGTTGTAAGGAGGATAAGTTTTATGGGTTTGAAGTCAGCATGTCTTTAGAACATCTTACAGACGAAGAAAAGAATATTCTAGTAAAAGAAGGCACACTAGTTTACGACAAATTATTAAACTATCTTAATAAATGGTACAACTTTACTGGGAATGACAATGTGTATAAAATTGTGTCCGTGCTAGATTTATGTCAACCAAAACTATTTTCATTTAATGACTTGGCCGAAGTGGGAAACGATTTGAAAATTAGTTTCGATGAAACGAACTGTATCATGACTTTACTGTTTTGAAATCGGTAGTATCAAATCTTGATAGGAAGGACAATAATTGTTGTAAAATGTGGAGTAAGTTTTTCGAAAAAGCAGATGCATCAAATCTGTTTAAAATAATGCAGCATGTCCTCGCAATTCCTGTCAGTAACGCGCACGTTGAACGAGTGTTTAGTGTAATGAATGCCTTATGATCGGATGCTAGAAACAGAATGTCAACGGAACTTGTGAAAGCCGAGATTTGTGTTCAAATGAATTTGAAAATAACATGTGAAGATTTTTACACCACGGTTCTTAAAAACAAGACACTTATGAATGTAGCGAGATCCTAAAAAAAATATGAATAATAAGCTACGCTTTTATAACAGTAATTTTTTACTACTATTTTTATTTAGTTTGTATAGGTTCGATTAGTGATAATGGTAGCATAAGTAGGCGATTAGTAGTGGTAGTGGTTTAATTTTATTATGTTAGTAAACAATGTGACCGTAATAATACAAAAAAAATCTGTTTAACAATTTCTGTCCCCATTTACTCAAATGTTCGTTGCCCGTTGATTGGTCTCGGGCCTGCCTCGAGTTCAATCTGGCAACCCTACCATAAACAGCCAACAAGTCCTCGAGTTTTTTTTTCATTTGCTCTTTTACCTAGATTGCGGAGTGTGAAAATGTAGACTCTAATGTTCTCTTCAGAAATATCCATGATTTTTCACCAGCTATTCACACAGGACTGAACTCAACAGACTGTGTGACTATGAATATTGTAGTTTAAACTCGCACTTATGCATATTTTAATAGCGTAAGGTCAATTGTTGCCGCCGTATTAGTTACATTTTTGCAAACCATTATTGTCCAACAATGGATAGCTGGTTACAACATTTTTTGAATCCTCCTAGTATATTGGGCGTGAAAGGCCAATAATTTTGCTCAGAGGCCTCCTTATCAGGCTTGAGGTTCGTTTACGTGCCGTAAATCTGCGACACGGGACCACCGGCTTTACTTCCTTTCCGAAGGAAGCCATGCTACGGACTTCTACGCCCAAAAAATATATATATATATATATATATATATATATCACCCTCCGAACGGGTTTGTACCCGCGACGGAGGAAGTGCGAAGAGTTTCAGCTGCTTGTCACTTCAGGACAGTGAGAAGTTTAGCCTTAGTCACGGTTGTCCATCCATTGTAGATAGCAATTGCCTAAAAATGCCAGTTAAACACGTCCCATGACGAGTGTCATTGAATTTCGGAGACTTCTCCGTTTTAACACCATTCGTTATCATGATCGTGGGGCCCTCTTTAACTTCGGCATTGATTTTGGCCTAAAGATCATGACTTATCTGCTGAAATGCCGCGCCCTTCATTCCGTTAGTCTCTTTGCCAGCTTGTGCTACCTTTTCCCGGCTGATCCAGACTGTTTCACCAGATTAATTGTTTCTTGCATGTGATATTTAATTCCAACTCACCCCTAAGCGATGTCATCTTTAAGGTCTTTCACAGCAGCACTCTCAAATTTCAAAGTCAATGTCAAGTCCGAGTTCGGGTTTTATTTTCTCTATTACGCTCCCCCGTATTCCGCTATTTACGTTTTCATCTTCTCCATTCCAGATTTTAAGGTCTTCGTTTAAGTATTCCCTCCATATTGCCATTTAAATTCCGCTCCTGACACAAGTGTCACATCGTCCACATTCTACTCAGTTACTCTTCAGTTTTACGTGCACATAACGCTGCAATTAACGACGCGAAAATCAGCATCTTCTCTTTTCCCGGTCCTTCACTCGCATGTCAAAACATGGCTCGCCATCTAACCTGTTCTGTTTTTTTGTCGTTTATTGAAGCGTCGAATACAGGAGTCGTGTAGAACTCGCTGAATGAACAGCATTAAACTTCACAAATACCTTACTGCGACTTTTTGTGAGGGGTATCATGAATAAAGGATCCGGAAAACTAACAAAGCAGTTTGGGTTATGGATAACGGAATGGGGGACTGGGAAGAATTAGGTTTTTGTTGATACATTTTATGGTATAATTGGGACTGTGTTGCCCCGTGCCACCTAAGAAACGGGAAATAGACAGTTCCTTGTGCGATGAGTAGATCTTCAACCTCGTTGAAGATTTTTGGGATTTTATATTTGTCAGTTTTCTTTCAGCCCCTTTTGGGTGTATGATTCTCGACTTTCCAGAATGTACTGCTCCATTAAGTTTTTGATAAGGATGTAGCCTTCATGGAAGGATTTGCGTTTGACCAGAAGTTGTCCCAGCCTTGTAGGTATAGGTGTTTGCAATTGTGGTTGTTGCTCTCGAAGATCAGTGACTTAAGCTACAAGGGAGCTCAGTCGCCTAAGTCGCTCGTCGCTTCTGTTGTCCACTAAAGTATTGCTGTTCGGTGTTATGGTGGCATCTTAACCTCAGGGTTGTCACTTCCTGATTCAAAATCGAAGTCTAAAGTGTGTGGTAGCCGTGGACTACCCGCCTGTTTGTACTGCGCAGCGTGACTTCAGTGACCCCAAGGCGCTTACTAGCGGTGAGCCGAAGCACCTCCAGGCATTGGCTCAGTGAAGAAACTTCATCTTTTATAGCAGCTGAAGCAGTAACTTCTAAATGAATGTGTCGCCGTCGATGACTGCAAATTGAAAGAAATGCCTGTTTGTACTGCGCTTCCTGATTTCAACGGCCCCAAGGCGCTTACTAGCGCTGAGCCGAAACACCTCCAGGCATTGGCTCAGTGAAGAAACTTCATCTTTTATAGCAGCTGAAGCAGTGAGTAACTTCTAAATGAAAGTGTCGCCGTCGATGACTGCAAATTGGCGTCATCATCCGCTCTGGACGAAGAAACGCCCAATGGTAATGTCGCACGTGCAGCGTGTCGGCGGCGGTGTCCGGTCTGGGCCAAGAATCGCCCACCCCCGATTAATGTTTCTTGTGCGGGTTGATGCGTGTTGCAACGTGCGGCGAAAGGAGGGTGAGTTTGGCCTGAGTTGGTCCAGGCCGATTGCGTTGATTGCGAACGCCCCAGCGGCAGTGGCACATGTTTCCAGCTCCCTGGATAAAGTAGCACAGAGCCTGGCCCATCTGGTGCGATGTACCACCACACGTGTCGCAGAGCGCCGTTTCACATGGTGTTCAGTGAATGCTGCTGTGAGTTCGCTGGCACCACGGAAGTATTAACTCGGAACAGAGGACCACAAATACGCGATGTGTCCGTAGGAAGAGTAGCGACGGCAGGGCTCCAGTCTGTCACTTCTGATAGCCTCGATGCGCAAGAGCTGTCGTAGCAAGGACGGCTTGACAAGGCCACTTCCATGTTGGACGTGATGATCGTATGAAGCTATATCAACGTGTGGGTCCCCGGCAGAAATTATTTGAGAGGTCTACTGTACAAAAGGCCAACGCTGCTGCGAGAATAAAGTGTACTGGGAGATCCCATGATACTGCTAAGACTACCACGCTGAGCTGCAGTGCTCTTCGGAGCTGGAAAGTCTTGCCTGCGATAGTGGAGACAGAACGGCTTTTGTGTTCAGCGATGGCGCGAATAGGCTGGGAAATTGCTCAGCTTTTGGACAAGTCTCGGTGATTTCTTCGGACGACGGTGCGACAGCTGAAGCTGCGTCGGCGGTATTGGCTGCCACGACTAATGGATTCCATCTTTTCCGACTGCGGAGTAGCCCTCTTATTATTATTATTATTATTATTATTATTATTATTATTATTATTATTATTGCCCACTGCAGGCAGTGCTCACTCCTCGAAGTCCGAGCAGAATTCAGTGGCCGCTTTGTCTTCTTTATTATTTTTTGTTGGCCCCGCCACCCCAGTGCAGAAGGCGATTATCCAAGAGGAATCTACATTGTCCTCCTACCATGCACTCCCAGAGGCCTACTACGGTAGGTACGGGGTTGCGCTCCCGGTGTCCCAAGCCACGCTCTCGATTGGGTTTCTATAAACGGTGAGAGGGCTTATGCCAAACGCCCAATCAATTTCGGTCCACAAGCGTGTTTGAACAACTACAAGTTATCTCCCTGAATACAGTATGGCGGATACTGCTGCACGGGACGTAGTCGTACGGAGGAGAGGAGTCGCAAGGGGTGTGTGAGTGATGCGTAACTCTGGAAACATCCAAAACAAAAAAAAACAAAGTTTTTCGGAAAAGAAGTAGTGCAGTGTTGTGGTCCTCGCTATTTAGTAATTAATAGAACAGAGGAAGGGGAAAAGTTAACCCCGGTGAACCCTTTTTTATTTCAAAAGGGTCTCGATAAAATTGCTGATGCTGTGAAGTCGTGCATTAGAATTTGCAATGGCACACTTTTAGTTGAAGCAAATTCAGCCTCCCAGGCAGCGATTATTTTAAAAGGAAATACGTTAGCTACCTATCCGATCCAAGTCGAAATGCACAATACCTTGAACTCCTCAAGCGGAGTTGTAAACACCCGTGTATTGGACGGTATGTCGAATGAGATTGAAGAGAATCTGGAAGAACAAGGCGTGACATTCGTATATCGGGTTCAGCGAAAAGAAATTAATGGCTACTCGTACCCTGTTCCTAACCTCTGATCGGGCACATCTCTCCTTCAAAGGATTAAGGCAGAGTATGAACCTATCGAATTCAGGCTATTCATCCCGAATCCGCTGAGATGTTATAATTGTCAGCGCTTTGGTCACACTAGCGAATTTTGTAACGGCGAATCTATGTGCGTTAACTATGGAGACATCTCTCACGATGGAGCATGTACATCTGCTCCAACGTGCGTTAACTGCAGCGGTGAACACCCATCAAGTGCCCGTTTTGCAGAGGAAAGGGCTATCCAGCTGCTCCGGGTTAGGGAGAAAGTATGCTTGGAAATAAGGTCCTCCCCGTGGAGGAGATTGAACAGGAGGTTTCTGCCCGCACTGCCAGAACGACAGTGAAAAAGAGACAGGATCCTTCCTCCGTAAAGGTGCTAGCCCGTCGCCGAAAAAAGGCAAATTAACTCGTCCACCGTCGTCCACAACCTAGTGGACTCATAGGGTTAAGAACCTATCGAATTATGAATACTATGACTATCCTACAATTCAACATACGTGGAATTAGAACACATCGACCATAGCTGGAACTTTTACCCAACAAGAATAATCCTTTGGTCGTATGTTTACATGAGACTAAGCTCCGTCCGTAAGATAGCTTTTAAATCAGGCGGTATACCCCAGTACGGTGTGATTTTACACCCAAATGCTCGCACGGGTCACTATAATGAGAGATGATATATTTGTAGAATCTGTATCCATAGAGTGTGACATCAAGTCAGTGGCTGTAACGATTAAACTGCCATCCTCTGAATTACCATTTGCAACACTTATCTGCCTCTGTCCGTTGACCTCTCGCTCACTGATTTAGAAGATCTAGTTTCCCAGCTACCAACGCCGTTTCTGTGGGTGGGAGATGCTGATGCCCATCACCCTCTTTGGTGCTCACCTTGTGCGAGAAGTAAATAAATTGCTGATTTTTTGGACAATTATAACTTAGCTCTTTTGAACACCGGGGACCTACATTTTTCTCAGACTCCTTCAACACTTTTTCACACCTTGATATTGCAGTTTGTTCACCACCGTTAGCAGTTTTCTTGTAATGGAATGTCATCTCTGATTTACACCCTTGTGATCACTTTCCACGTATTATTAGTCATATAACGCAATATATATGTTTCACACAATTTCCTAGATGGCGCTTAGATCAAGCCAACTGGAACCTTTACTCCCAGTTGGTTGTGTTTAGTTACACTGAGCACGACTCTGCATTATGTGGACGAACATCTCGCAGAGGTTTTTTCTGCTGCTGAGTCAAGGTATTCCACAGTCGAGTACCAAACCCGTCGATTTGCAGTCCCTTGGTGGATGAAAAAATGCTGAAATGCCATTTGAGCTCGCAGGCGTGCTCTTGGGGTTTTCGAGCGTCGCCTTACACTAGATAACCTAATGGATACAAGAAAACGCGTGTCAAGTCTAGACATTTATAAAGGATAGATAAGAACATCATGGGGCAAATTTGTAGCTTCATTTAATCGACATACACCTTCCTCTGTCATTTGGGATAAGTTGAGGCGTGTGACCGGAAGATCGATCCACATGCCAATTGCTGGTCTTAAAACAGCTGCAGAGCTGTTGTTGATGCATATGACGTGACTAACACATTTGGCCGTATTTTCGCTCAAGTGTCTAACTCAGATAACTATTCGCCCGAGCTCCTTCCTGAAAAGACTTCAAAGTTTCTGGTTTCGTTTAGGAAATCTTGAAGATTACAATCGCCTTTTCATCATGACGGAGCTAGAACGCTTTTTCATTTTCGCGACTATGAGCACCAGGACCAGATGGTATCCACGTATAAATGTTTAAACAGCTCTCTCCTGAAGGTAAGGCTTTCCTACTCGAGGTCTATGATCATGTTTGGCTTGATGCTACTTTTTCAGAAAGAAGGCCACTGATACTCATTTTGAAAGCTGGAAAGGACCGTCATGTTCCGTCCAGCTACCGTCCTATTTCTTTCACCAGTTGCGATTCCAAGGTGATGGGACTCATGATCAATTGGCGGTTTGTATGATAGTTGGAAACTCACAACATGCTGACCAACACCCGTTCCGGTTTTCGAAAATTCCGTTCAACAATGGACCACCTTCCGTCATTATCGGCACAGATCATGAACGGATTCATGAAAAATTGTCAAACCGTTGCGATATTTTTTTACCTTGAGAGGGCTTATGATACGTGTGGGCGAGTAGGATACTGTGTTCCCTACACGCCTGAAACATACGTGGACGCTTGCCATTGTTCATTCAGGAGTTTGTAAAGGACCGCGTTTTCCAAGTAAGGGTCGACTCGGTTTTTTCGAGCCCTTATGTTCAGGAGAACGGAGTACTTCAGGGATCGGTACTAAGCGTTACACTGTTTGCTATAGCAATTAATTCTATCTCGAAATGTGTTCCTCTAGGGGTGTCATACTTATTCGTAGACGACTTTGTTGTTTATTGTAGGTCTGTGCGTACGCCGTTTTTGGAATGCTGTATGCAGCAATTTTATAAATACTCTCGAAGAATGGAGTTATAAAAACGGCTTTCGTTTTTCAACTGAGAAGTCAATCTGCATGAACTTCTGGCGCCGTAGGAGACGAACACTACCTTCGCTCCGATTCGGTCCAGATTGACTACCATTCGAGGATTCGACGAGATTCCTAGGGTTGACGTTTGTTAGGAAACTCAGCTGTTCATCGAATACAGCAGAGTTGAAAAGGGGATATGACCGTTCTATGAATATCTGGCGAATATTAATTGGCAAATCTTGAAGAGCGGATTGGACAGTTTTGCTGCGACTGCATCGTGCACTGATCCGATCAATAATAGACTATGGGTGTACCATTTATTCATCAGCACAACCATCTGTGCTGAGGAGATTAGATGCAGTCCATAACCGGGTCATTCGAGTGGCTATTGGTGCCTTTCCCACTAGCCCCGTTATGAGTCTTTACGCCAAATCGGCAGAACCTCTGCGATATCGGCGTGATGTCCTCTCGGGAAATTATGTCTGTGCGCTTAAACGTATGGTTCACCATCCAACGTTTGCTCCTTTTTTCATACTGCACTGGGCGAACGTTATAGGGAGTAGCTCCATTGATCCAAGACCTGCAGGTGTTCTTTTCCGTTAACTTCTTAGAAAGCACGAAATGCCTAATATGTTTGCTAAGGGGGGAGGGTGTTCCCCCTTGGTTGCGTGTGATATCTCACGTAGATCTTGGGATGATGGTATACCGAAGGTATACGATGCCTACATTTAGTATGCGCACCTCTTTTTTGAATTTTTGTCAGGCTACAGTGACCGAATTTTGATCTACTGGGTGTGGGATGTGGTTATGTTCATGGAACCGAAGCCTGTGCATTCGGTTTTCATGATAGCACATCCATTTGCAGTACAGAGCTGTATGCCATATACCGAGCCGTTTTGTATTTTCCTCGTCGGAAATTGGGAGACTCATTTTGAGTGATTCCGTTAGTGCACCTCAGAGCCATCGCGAGCTGTACAACTACCACCCCATTGTTCAGCGAATCCAAGATGCCCTCCATGTTTGTACGCTTCTTGCGTTAAAGTGAGGTATGCTTGGATGGGAAATTAACTTGCAGATTTGGCAGCTAAGGCGGCAACCATGGAAGAGTGTTACACTATCTCGAGTAACGTGGGAAGACTTTAGGCTTGTTGTGCGGAGAGCAGTGCTGTTGAGCTGGCGCGAGTAGTGGATAGTTCTCCGCTGAAATAAGCTTAGGGTAGTGAAGGACATTCCGATAAATTGTATCTCGTCGTGAGGAGCTGATTTTGGCTCGGTTGCGTATTGGACACTGGAGTTTTACACAGTATCTGTTAAGGGTGACCCTGCTTGTGTTTGTCCGCTTTGTGGCAAAGGTCTTTCGGTCCGTCACGTGTTGCTAGAGTGTGCTGCTCTAGCACATCTTCGGGAATCTCTCCAACTGCCGAACAGTCTTGCGGAGGTATTAGTAGATGATAAGATTTTTAATTTTGTATCAAATGTAAATTTCCAAATGCGGAATAGTCATGTTAAATTCAGGTGTTTCATATTTCTTGGTTTAGTTTTGCATATTGATATTTATTTCTAACATTTCCTATGACTTTTATATTGATCTTTATATCTGGTTTTTGCTATTATTTTTAGATTCATCTTTATCTCTGGTCTTTGCCATGATATTTTGTACTGGGCTTTATGTCTGGCTTTTTCCATGATCTGTTTTTAAAAGGACGCTAACGACCTAGGAGTTGAGCGCCCATAACACAAATCATCACACTAGCGAAGTTTCTAACAGAGAATCTACGTGTGTTAACTGTGGAGACATATCTCACAATGGAGTACGTACATTACTCCAACTTGCGTTAATTGCTGCGGTGAACACCTATCAAGGTCCCGTGAATGCCCCGTTTTGCAAGGAAAGGGCGATTCAGGAGATCCGGGTTATGGGGGTGTCCTTGGAAGCCCGGAAACTTCTGTGTATCCGCCAACCCTCTTTCCCTAAGACCGGTCCCCCCAGAGGCCTCCTACGGTAGGTACGGGATTGACGCTCTCAGGTCCCGAGCCATACCTGAATTGGGTTCCCCTAAGAGGTGAGAGGGCTTATGTCAAACGTCCAATCAACTTTGATTCACAAATGTGTTTGACTAACTATCAGTTACCTCCCTGAACCAGTCTGACGAATACCGCTGCGCGGAAACGGAGGAGGAAAGTCGCAAAGGGTGACTGGGTAATGCGTAACTCCCAGCTCCTGAATATCATGTGGGATTGTTAGTATCCGATGATAAAGGTCAGTCCCGTGGAGGGGACATTATATGAGTTGTTACATTCCTGAAGGCGATTGAGTCTCTATATGTAAATTGGGAGGTGAGACCCCAAGGGGAGGAAGGTATAGGCCTGGACCCTCACTTAAGCTGGGGTGGCGCCTAGGACGTAAGCATGCCATCGGAGACATTTGTAATGGTGGAGCGTTTAGGCGCTATGGATCCTAAAAGACAAAAGTAAACACCAAGTTCATTGTCAAACGAGTAGTTGAATCTTGTTGATCTCGCTACTTATTGATTCATAGAACAGAGGAAGGAATGAAATTTACATCGTGAACCCTTTTATAGTTCAAAGGGTCTCGATAAAATTGCTGGTCCTGTCAAGTCCTGCATTAGAAGTCGCAATGGCATGTTCCTGGTTGAAGCAAATTCAGCATCCCAAGCAGCATCTTGAAAGCAAGCTATCCGATTTGAATGGAGATACAGAAGACCTTGCACTCTTCGTGTGATGTTGTAAACACCCTTGTAATTGGCGGTATGCCCGGTGAGGACATTCAGGAAAATCTTAAAGACAAGTTGTGACATCTGTATACCTTGTTCAGTGGAGAGAAAGAGGTGAATTTGTGCCTACTCTTACCCTGTTTCTTACCTTTGATCTGGTAGACTTCACTCAAAAGGATTAAGGCTAGGTATTAAGCCATTGAAGTTAAGCCATATATCTCCAAACCGCTGAGATGTTACGTGCCAGCGCGTTGCTCACACAAATGATTTCTGTAACGGTGAACCTATTTGCGTTAACTCCGGGGAATTCTTCTATGAGGGAGCACGTACATCAGCTCCAACTTGCGTAACTGCAGTGGTGAACATCAGTTCACGAGAATTCCCCGTTTTACCGCCAAAGCACAATGCAAGAGATCCCAGTTAGGGTGAAGGCTTCCCCCTCGGAAGTCCGGAAATTCTTACGCATTCGCCAACACTCTGTCCCGAATTCCGATACCTATAGCTCAGTTGCGGTTAAACCGGTACCGACTCGTAAATTGCAACTCAAACCAGCGATATAAATGGCCCAACTATTTCAGAAAAGATCATCGTAGCCGAACACAGCCAAAGCTTTCAAAATGAAATCCAATGACACCGTCAACATCTTTCTAGTCGGTTACTCAAAAGATCATATCAGTAAAGCCAGCAGAAAAACCGTCAATCTCACCAAAGAGACTTACAGGCATATAATGCATCACTTAAAAAAGTTCAGGACCAGCTATGAAAGAATCACTTTCTAAAGGAAAATGTTAAAAGTCTGCACCCAGAACATCGGAAGATAAAAAACTCCACCATCATCTCCTCGGAGATCGCTCCGACTCAGATCGGTGATCCACATATTCACTGATCTACACTTCCAATCGGTTCGGGATTCTCAAACCGAGACTTTCATTTGAAGAGGGGTCCACCCGTGTGGCTGAGATGGGGTCGAAGGATTCTGCCCGCACTACCAGAACGACAGTGAAAAAGAGGCAGACCCTTCCTCCGTTAAAGGTGCTAGCCCGACATCAACGAAAAAGGGCAAATTGACTCGACCACCGCCGTCCTCAATGTAGTGGCTCTTACGATTGAGAACTTATCCCATTGTAAATACTATGGCTACCCTACAATGGAACATACGTGGAATAATTACTCATCGACCAGAGCGTGAGCTTACACTCAACAAGAATAAGCCTATGGTCTTACAAGAGGCTAAACATCGTCCGCAATATAGCTTTTAAACCATGTGGTATACCCAGTATGGTGTGATCTTACACCCGAAGGGACTATTCCTGCGCACAGGGGCACTACGATGCTCATCAGCGATGATATATTCGTGAAATCTGTTTCCATATAGTCTGACATCTAGTCAGTGACTGTAAGGATTAAACTGCCATCCATCCGATTTAACATTTGTAACATTTATCTGCCTCCATCTGATGACCTCTCGCTCACCGATTAAGATGATCTAGTTTCTCAGTTGCCAACGCCTTCCCTTTTGGAGGGAGAAGTCAACCCCATCACCCTCTTTTGGGTTCACCTCGGGCTTGTGCGGGAAGTAAATTAATTACCGATTTTTTGGACAATTATAACTTAGCTATTCTGAACACCGGAGAGCCTACATTTGTTTCAGACTTCTTTAATACTTTTTCACACCTTGATATAACAGTTTGTTCACTACATTTAACAGTTTCCTTACATTGGAATGTCATCTCTGATTTACCCTCTAGTGACCACTTTGCATATCTTATTAGTCTCTTAACACATGTTCCACACGCTTACCTAAATGTCGCTTAGATCATGCCAAATGGGGTCTTTACTCCAAGTTGGGTGTGTTTAATTACAATGAGGCCGTATCTGTAAATGTTTTAGTTGAACATCTCACAGAGACGATTCTTTCGGCTGCTGAGCAATCTATTCGTCGATCCACTGCCCTCCCCGTCTATTTCTAGTCCCTTGGTGCATGGAAGAATTCCGAAATGTCATTTGTGCCCGCAGGCGTGTTTTTAAGGTATTCCAGCTTCGCCCTACACTGGATAAGCTGATTGAATACAAAAAAATGCATGTCAAATCTAGAAATGTTTTTAAAAATAGCAAAAAGACATAATGGAGTAAGTTTGTGGCTTCATTTAATCGACATAGCTTCTTCTGTAATTTGAGATACATCAAGGCGTGTGGCCGGAAAATCGACCTACATGCCAATTGCCAGTGTTACAACAGCTGCAGGCTGTTACGTGGTTAACACACTTAGGCGTGCTATTCTTAAGTGTACAGCTTAGATAACCATTCGCCCGAGTTCCTTTTAAGACTCAAGTGCAAACTCCAGGTTTCTGGCTTCGTTCTGGAAATCTTGTAGTTTACAATCGCCTTTTCACCATGGTATAGTTAGACCACTCTCTTTCATCTTCGCGGCTATGAGCACCAGGACCAGATGGTATCCACGTACAAATGTTGCAACAGGTCTCTCCTGAAAGTAAGGCTTTTCTGTTCGAGGTCTATTATCGTGTTTGGGTGGACACCACTTTCCCAGAAAAGTGGCGGGAGGCCACCGTCAGACCCATTTTGAAAGGTGGAAAGGACCGTTACCTTCCGTCCAGCTAGCGTCCTATTTCCCTCACCAGTTTCGTTTGTAAGGTGATGAAACGCATGTTCAATAAACGGTTGGTAAAGCGGTTGGAAACTCACAACCTACTGACCAACACCCTGTGCGGTTTCCAAAGGGATCGTTCAACAATGGACCACCTTGTGTCATTGATGCAGATCATGAACGGAATCATTAAGAATTGTCAAACGTTTGCGATATCTTTTGACCTTGATAAGGCTTAGGATACGTTTTAGTGAGCAGGGAAACTACGTTCCCTACACATCTGGAGCATATGTGGACGCTTACCAATGTAGTTTATGGACAGCGTTTTGCGAGTAAGGGTCGGCTCGTTTTTTCGAACCTGTTCCTTCAGGAGAACTGAGTACCTCAAGGATCGGTACTACATGCTAGACTGTTTGCTGTAGCAGTTAATTCTAACTTAAACTAAATTGAGTTTTATTTATGGACGCTCTTTAACTATTATGGTCCTTATCGTCCCATTCTATATTGGGCGTGAAAGACCGGTAATTTTGCTCAGAGGCCTCTTTATCAGGCTTGAGGTTCTTTTACGTGCCGTAAATCTACGACACGGGACCACCGGCTTTACTTCCCTTCCGAAGGAAGTCATGCTAATGATTTTTACGCCCGAAAAAACGCATCGCCCTCCGCCGGGTTTGAACCCGCGACTTTTGGAACTAGAGGCTAGCACGGTACCACTAGTACACGGAGGACGACGTTAATTCTATCTGGAAATGAGTCCGCATTTCAGGGGTTTCATCATGCTTATTGGTAGACGAGTTTGTGTCTTCCCTGGTGTAGTGGTTACCATGGTAGCCTTTAGATCCGAGGTGACGAGATCAAACCCGGCGGAGGGCGATGGATTTTTTTCGAGCGTAAAAATCCTTAGCATGGCTTCCTTCGGAAGGGAAGTAAAGCCGGTGGTCCCGTGTCGTAGATAAAGAGGCATCTGAGCAAAATTACTGGTCTTTCATGCCCAATATAGAATGGGACGCTAAGGACCCAGCAGTTAGAGAGCGTCCATAAATAGAATTCAGTTTAATTTTGTATACGACTTGGCCGTGTATTTACTTCTCAGCGTATTCCGTTTTAGGAACGCCGTATGCAGCAATGTTTAGATAATCTTCAAAAATTGGGCTCTAAAGATGGTTTTCGTGTGTCAACTGAGAAGTCAATCTGCCTTAACTTCTGGCGCCGTAGTGAACGATTACCATCGTCACTTCGATTCGTTCCAGATTTACTACCATTCGCAGATTCGACGAGATTGTTGGGGTTGAGTTTTAATAGGAAACTCAGCTGGTCATCGCATATAGTACAGTTGAAAGCGCGATGTGACCGTTCTCTGAATATCTTTCGGGTATGAAATGGCAAATCTTGGGGAACTGATCGGAGAGTTTTGTTGCGACTGTATCGCCCACTTCTCCGATCAAACATAGACTATTCTTCAGCTCGACCATCTGTCCTTAGTAGATTAGACGCTGTCTATAATCGGGGCATTCGAGTGGCTATTGGTGCTGTTTCCACTAGCCCAATTATGAGTCTACGCCAAATCGGCAGAACCTCCTCTACGATATCGGTGTGATGTCCTCTTAGGAAATTATAGATATGAGCTTAAACGTATGGCAAAATATTCAACGTTCGCTTGGTTTTCCACACCGCGCTGGAAGAACGTCATACGAATAGCTCCATTAATTCAAGGCCTGCAGGTGTTCGTTTCCGGGTGCTTCTTAGAAAGCACGATAATGAAATGCGTAGCATGTTTCCTAAGGGGAGAGGGTGTTTCCCCCCTTTGTTACGTGCTACATCTCACGTAGATCTTGAAATTATGGTATACTGAAAATCCACGCCCCTGCTTTTTTGAATTTTTGTCCCATTACGCTGACCGAATTTTGATCTACACCGATGGATCTAAGTGTACCAACGGAGTTGCGTGTGCTTATGATCATGGAACTCAACCCCATACACTCGGTTTCATGATAGCACTCTGTTTATGGTATAGAGCTGTATGCCATATACCGAGTCATTTTGTATGTGCGCCATCGAAAATGGGAAGACTCTCATTTTGAGAGATTCCCTTAATACACTTCAGAGCCTTCGTGAGCTGTACAACTACCACCCCATTGTTCAGCGAATCCAGGATGACCTCCATATATTATACCCTTCTGGCGTTTATCTGCAGTGTGGTTGGATATCTGGTTACGTTGGCTTGTCGGGGAATGAACTTGTGAATTTGGCAGCTAAGGCGACAACCGCAGAACCCAGTGTTACAATATCTCGGGTAACGTCGAAAGACTTTAGACTTATATTGCTGAGAGCTGTGCTATCGTGCTGGCGTGATGAGTGGTTACTTTTCCGCGTAAATAAGCTTGGGATAGTGAAAGACATTCCGATAAACTGGTTAACCCCTTCTCGTGTATGTCGTCGTGAGGAGGTGATTTTGGCTCGGTTGCGTATTGGCCGCTGCAATTTTACGCACGGTTGTGTTGTTTAAGGGTGACCCTGATCCTATTTGTCTGCTTTATGGCGCAGGTTGGTCGGTCCGTCACGTGTTGCAGGAGTGTATTGCTCTAGCACATTTTCGGGACACTCTACAACTGTCGGCCTGTCTTGCAGGACCCCTAGCGGAGAATAAGCAAACGGTTAAGAGGGTTTTCAGGTTTGAGTCAGGGGGAAATTTTCAAATACGGATTTAGTCATATGCCAGGCATTTCGTACGTTTTGGTTTACTTTTATATATTTGGATTTATTTCTGGCGTTTGCAATGATTTTGTACTGATCTTTATCTCTGTCATTTGCCATGATCGATTTTATAAGGGCGCTAATGACATAGTTGTTAAGCGCCCTTAAACAAAAATCATCATCATCATCATCCTACCATGCACTAAGTAACTGCTACGTGAGTAGGGTAGGATAGCGTAGGGGAATCTGGGGTTATGAGTCTACATACCGCCTGAGAACTCTGGAATTAGTGAGTGATTGCTAAAAAGACGCCTTCTTGCAAGAAAGCAAGCAGAAAGTGTGGGCCTAGGTATGACACTTGACAGGTAGCTCATAATCGGGCCTAGATATTAGTGGTAGGATTGGTGTTGGTCTCATGTCAAATAGTATGTCTGTTTTCCTGTGTCGTGTTCTTTTTATTGTTTTGAAGCCTATTCACGGTGCGTTTCTCTGTTGGCTGAATTGAGTCAGTTCCTCTTGATGATATTCGATATTTTACTTCGAATATCTACTGTTCTGCGATTAAATAAGTCGTGAGATCAGATGCCATGAAACTGTGGGGTCATTTAATTTGTTGCTGTTGCTTCCTCATTGCATGTGCATCTGCTTTTTTCTCTACTCACAACCTTCGTTGTGGCTTTTTGGTCGCCGTTTGGGAAGCTGTCGTCTCAGGGGACGAGTAGTGCTAATCATTGTTCCAGGTCCTGTTCTTGGTGGTTGGAGTTGGGAATTGTTCTGTCAAATATCGTGAGAAATTGTATGGGTATACATAGTCAGTCGTGTACTAAACGAACTGTCGGATTAATGGATTGTGATTAGACTACTGTGTTGGTACATGTTGAAAGCTAGCATTTTAATGCATTCCTCATTGTGTGCACATTATATTCCTTTTGAAGCCTCTACAGGGCCTGTCTTTGGCACGGTGCCAATAATTGTTCTAAGTGGGTTTTAATGTGGAACGGTGTGTAATGTCTCCACGTTGGTGAAGTGTAAGTCATGCTAGAACGGATTAGGGATTTGTATATCGTTAGGCTTATTCGCGTTTTACTGTTGATTTACGGTTTAGGAGCTGGTAGAGGTTTGGGCTTTGACGGTGCGCCTCTAACGCAAGCTTTAAAGATTTTAAGAATTGGTGCATGCCTTTTTTTTGAGCAGTGGTAGTTGAGACTTATGGTATTTATGTTGATGTGCTATTTGCTTAATTGGGGTTCCAGTTCGTTTAGTACAGTCTCAAGCCTCGAGTAGATCATTGTGGTTTTCCAAAGCTGTGCCGTTATGGCTGTATCGTCGGCATATGTTGATAGGGTTGTGTTAGGAGTTTCGTTCGTGACTGAGAAGTTACTTCCAGTAAGATAGTGTGCCAACGGCTTGAGCATAGTATCTCTAAAGTTTACTGCTTCAGTATGAATAGTGGTCTCGGGTGATATACAGAGTAGAAGGCTCCGTTTAAGTCTAATGACGGCGAATACGCTACCTTTATACCCACATGAGCCTTCGAGTAAGTTCGGTAAGGTTTCTAGAAGCTTCTCATTCCCCAATTAGCGTTACAGACCGAGAGCGCTTCCATTCACTCTCTCCCTCCCTTTCTATATGCCGGCTTGCACTGGAGAACACGTCCACTACCCACGGTATGGGAGGGCCTGTGAGGGTTCCACCACAGACTTGTCATTGACAGGGTGGTCAGTGTTCGTCAGTAGAGCTGTTTTGTTTCATGACAGTAGAACCCCTCCTTGAATACCACCAAAATAATAATGGTATGATGCTCAAATGTGATGCTTAAAGCCTATGAAGTTAATCTTCAACTAAAGTTTATGTACGGAATAGTTATCCTTCAAAATCCTACTTTTCAAATGCACATTTAGCAGATTATCATTGTTATGGGTCCAGGAAAAATTAATCTCACTTGATCCCTTTGACATGCTGTATGTTAACTTTATGCTAACACTGGATATTGTTATACACTGGGGTGAGGCCAAAAGGTTTTGCAGCTAGATATTAAATTTAGTTACCCCGGCATAAACATTGGGGAGCGTAGCTGCAGTGGCAACGAGAGAACCTGGAACTTAGCTGCTCAAATTTAAAGCAGGCGTGGTATATTGATAATATAATACACTTAAATTCACATTTAACGCATTACCTGTGGTTTATTAAATAATTGACATGGTGCCACTACATCGTTCACAACAGATTACAGGACAAACATTGGAGGGAGATGCTCCACACACATACGGTCCACGCACTCTACATACACACGGCCTGAAGACACACACAAGACTGACCCACGCTACTGACTAGGAGAGGGGGAAAGAAATGACACGCCGGACGGAATTCAAACTCCCAGTCAAAATGATTAGTTCAACAATGTCATGCTACACATCAATAATGTGTCCGACGCGACAATACACACGCATACACGCACTTAGTTCTAAGGGGGGGAAAAACTATAATGCTTGGCATATGCTAGCAGAAAACATTTTCAGAGGAATCAGCGTTCTGGCTTCTCAATGTTCAGTTGTTTCTCCCTATGCCATGGAAAGAATATGGAACTTCTAGGTCAGCATACGGTGAGCTGGTTTTCAAATGTTGATTCTATTTTCTCTGTACACCTTGTAACTTCATATCGATTAACATGTAGTAGATAAAAGAAATTGGCTTTTGCGAGGAGAATTTTTAGAAGCTATATAAAAGTAAACTATAGTATGTGGAGAAAGTCATGTGAATGTAACACATGAGATTTTTCTTTTGGATTCCTGCCAGAAGAGTGCCTGTACACATCCTATAATTGTTTGAAAACTAGCATGAAATTAGTAGCTTTTTGCAGAAGAGTTTTGGCTGAAACATGCAGAACAGTTTTGACTTAAACATGCATTTACCTAAGTGTGCATTCACATTTCTTTTTGTTTTGCTTTTTATTTAATATCTAAGACAGTCCCAAAACTGTTTTTAGTTTTATTATTACTGTTCCAGTGCTCCCATTTTATTTGCTCTAACATCAGGTACCTAACTAAGATTGAGTGATCCTGTAATTTATATAAAATTCCATGAAATATGGTTATTTTCATGTTCCATTTGGGCTGACTTTATTAACAGGTTTAGTTTCATACCCACAAATTCAAGAATAAAAACAGATTGCCTGCATTCTTATATCTTGAGTCCTGTTAATTTACACAGAGTATGGAAAAATATAATACATTTAAAATTGTAATACTGAGAATGTATTTTATAATGCACAGATGTTTTTTATGCTTAGAGTTTAGGAGAAATGTTTGTCATCTTTGGTTCAAAAGTAAGAGCTGGAGGCAAATTTATTAAGTTAAATTAATCTATAAGAAAAGCATGTCTTTTTGGTGTAACCTGAGTTACCACAACAGAAATAATCAATAGTAAAAAATCTGCAACTTTATAAAATGGTTTTAATGTTACTAAAGCAAAAATAGAGGTTTGGTTTATTATGAAATGTATTCATTGTTCACCAGTATTTATGTTTTGTAGAATTAGTGATAAATTGTATATTGAAGTTCACTATATAAAATATATATATGAGTTACTATAGAATAAACATAAACGTAATACTGATGCATTCTTAGTAGTTAGTACGTTCTCTGGATAATCTCTTGCTGAACATGTGTATTCACATATAACATCATAGTCTGATCAGCAGGGCTCAGATTTCGATGACCTACAAGTGTTTGAAAAATACTTAATTATTACGAAACATGATGTAAGACAGATTTATTTAATTTATTATTAGTGTACAGAAAATTTACGAATTAATTTATACACAAATACAACTGCAATTAGAAAAAATAGATGTAAGAATAATGATGAGTAACTGAGAAAATTAATTGAAAATGAATTTGTCTATGTTTTTGTTTTCATCTAAAATAAAATTTAATCCGAAGCATATCTTACAAAACTGTAGCAGACTCTTTTGAGTTTCCAGATTATACAAAATTCATTGGGAAGAAGAGGACTTCATAGCCTATGACATGACACAAGTACAAAGAATAATAGCAACTGACTGTACGCACTCATGTTCATGAGCTTTAAGTTGGCTTTGCTTATTAGAAAAAAGAAAAGCACTCACCACCTCTTTTTTCTAGCCGTCCCTCTTTTATGGCGAACCAGACAGGGTAAAAACACCACTGACGGATGATCCTTCTTCGCGTGCTTGTTCTTCCTCACATTTTGATTCTTGTTACCCTTCCATTTCATTGTTAGAAATTTCAAAATGTTCCTCATTTTCACTATCTGAAGCATCTGCTAAGCTAATTATGAGCCTGTTACTAATTTCATCTATTAATCCATCTCTGCCCAATAAAACTATTGTATATTTTCAACATGTTCACAAGCTTGCCGGTTTTAATTGGTCACTTTACTTCTGCACTATCAAATGACATTTTTTACGTCACTGGCTTAAATGATATTTTATGTTTTGCGACATCGTTTTTTATCTGTATCCATATAAGTTGTATAGCATTTAAATAGCAATTATATGGAGGTAATTGAATTACCTTGCATTTGCGCTGTGCGATTTATTTCATAAATTTTGAGACTGTCTTTTTGCAACTTTATTAGTTCATATAATGCAGCTTTGGTGGAATGTGGATCAAATTCAATATTATTGTCACGGAGCCATGATTACATTACTGATTGAAGTGATGATAACAGCCTTGTTAATTTGCATGGAATGAATGCGTTATCAATAACGATAGCCGATTGGGGGGAGTAAACAACTGAATAATAAAGCAATTTTTAAATGTTTCATTTCTTTGTGATAGACCTATTTTGATTTAAAACTGAGCAGAACGTTGGGAATAAAACCAAAATCCCAGCGTGTGATGTATAAAATGCTGTCCTTTGCCTGTTGGGGTGTGTATTGGAAATTCAAACTCGCCCTCTTTGCTTTTACACCTTTTGTTTTTCGTATTATTTATACTGCCCCATGTTTCATTTTAGTAAATCATAGGGACACCAGAAGCTCTTATCCTTTTCATTTTTCTTAGAAACGAGAATATTTTTGACGTCTTGCCATTCCATCCGCATGATGAGGGAGGGAAATTTCCTTCTCCATTTCCTTACAAATCTAAATTTCATTTTATGCAATACTTTTCGCAAACTCCATCAACTCCTGTCGAACAAATGTTACTTGTGTCTTCTAAGCGGGGCAGAAAATCAGTCTGATACAGTGAATAAATAGACTGTTTTATTGCTGCAGCATATAAAGAGAGTATCGCTTCTTTTGTGGGTTCTACCACAAAAGTGGTACCACTTTCTTGGCTTTTATTTTGTTCCTCAAGTATTCTTTTGACAGTATGTAATGAAACACCTGCAGCTACAGCTGTTCTCTGATATGTGCTCGACACGAACATAGTTTTCTTTCCGCATTTTAGCCATTTTCATCTGCAAAACATTTATGGACAAGGATAACAATTTCCTTACCATTTGATATAATGGTTTTCCCTTTTCTTCCCACGCCTCCTAAACTAACACGCACGCACGCACGCACACACACACATTCCCAGCAATTTTGTGGTTTAAAATAACCACAAAATTCTCAAATCCTAACAACATTTTGCACGTTTGCAACATGTTGGCAACTGATAGGTACTTCACTTGCAAGAGCTGCAACACCTATTTACTCTCATACCACCGCAGGTAATTAGGGAACACAATAGGCTTTAAAAGAGACTGTCCATTGTAATACCAGCCCCATTACCCAGAATTAATAACTTTGTAAATTAATAACTGTTTAGTGATGTTGTTACGGGTGCAGATATAAGCCGATAACATTAACAAACACGCATGCCTATTTATTTTAAAATAGGAATTCACAGGTTTTACCATTTAACGCCATTAACTAGGTTTAAATGTGATTTAACAAATGTAACACATTGTGTCCCAAATACCCATGAGAAATAAGGAAGGTCGCGGATTCAAACCCGGCGGAGGGCGATGGATTTTTTCGGGCGTAAAAATCCTTAGCATGGCTTCCCTCGGAAGGGAAGTGAAGCAGGTGGTCCCATGTCGTAGATTTAGGGCACGTAAAAGAACCTCAAGCCTGATAAAGAGGCCTCTGAGCAAAATTACCGATCTTTCACGCCCAATATGGAATGGGACGCTAAGAACCATAGTAGTTAAAGAGTGTCCATAAATAAAACTCAATTTAAATTTTAACTTATCCGAGCTGGAAAAGTTTTTAAAAATATCTGTCGTAAAGCCACTGCTTGCCAAACCCAAAGAAATTAAAGTATGAATTAAAAGCCGTAAGGTAAGACAAAAGAAGCACACACACTTTACAGTGAGGTGCCTTTCCCGTTGCAAACTATACATTGACATAGCCAAAAACCTATCTGCCATCACAGGGGTATATGTTTTCTCATTCCGAGTTCTCGGTTCAAGGAGCGTAAACAAAGAGCAGAACAACACCGCTATCAGGCGGCAATAAAAGGAAGCAAAATAAAGTTCGCACAGTGGCGCGCGGTTCAGAGCAGGACCGGCTCCCCCACCCATTACAATTTCGGAGTCAGAAAAAGATCTTACAAATAAAAGTTTGTGTAAACTATGGAAGGAAAAAAGAAAGGAACAGCTGAACGCTGAGGGGCAGACTAGTCTGCTTAGTATCTGCACACATATCACACTGAATTGTGCACTTATTGCACTCTGGGCACTATTAAGCACATAAAATCTGAACCTAACTCCTCAAGTACGGCAAGGTCAAAACCTTTATATCTATGTGCAATCACATATTCTAATATAGTAACATAATGTGCCAAACGCGCTTTCAGGTAAGCATACTGTTTCTGAGACATAAATATCCAATCAGGAACATCTCTCAACATAATCTCAAATTCTTGCAAAGCATCTTTAGCCTCAGCTACACAAGAAACAATTAGCCGGTGAGGCACTAATTCATCAAGAAACATTTTGAGCTAAACCCAAGTCTATATCTTCCCCAATTTGACACCACGTATAGCTCAAAGGAGAGTTTCCCCTTCCTCAACATGTCGGAGTATAACACTGCCATTGTAAAAATGGTCACTCAAAGCAAAACACACTAACAAAACAGATATATGACAACCCTATAGTTTTAATCCCAGCAAGAAAAAGCAAATGCAGTAAAGAATGATATAATAAAATGTTAACAATCAATATGGAAAATGACCAAGAGCACAAAAGTTTGCCAGACTACCAGGGAAAAAGTTGGCCTCAAGCGTACATACACATCCAAGGTCGGTCTGCTATCATTTTGTAATACCAGCCCCATTACCCAGAATCAATAACTGGGCAGATCTATTTTAGTTATGTTGTTATGGGTGCAGATATAAGCCATTAAAATATATAAAATTAACACACATGTATATTTTAAAATAGGAATTTACAGGCTTCACCATTTAACGCCATTAACAAAGTTTAAATGTATTTAACAAATGTAACATATTCTGACCCAAATACCTAAGAGAAATAAAAGTTAACGTTCTCCGACCCGAAAAATGTTTTAAAAATACCTCCGTAAAACCACTTAATGCATTGCTTGCCAAACCCAAAGAAATTAAAATGCGAATTAAAAGCTGTACGGCAAGACAAAAGAAACACACACCCACCCAAACATCCACCCACACCTTAGAGTGAGGTACCTTTCCCGTTGCAAACTATATGTTGATGAAGCCAACAACCTATCTGCCGTTGCAGGGGTATAACTGGCGCAAAACTTCTGGAATCGTGACCTTGATTGCCTCCCCAGCTGCCGAGCCTAGGAATGGTTTATGTTTAGCTTAATCAACGAAAGCGATATAATACCTTTGCTTACTCACAGTGCGTAACACATACAGTCTGCATAGAAAGTGTCCGCATCTTGTAATTTCAAAGACAGCAGTACGTATATAGTGCTTATTTTATATTTGTGATATTTATAACCATGGCTCCTACGTTTTCAAAGTTAAATGGTAAAGTATTACGTACTCAAAGCAGGGAAATAATTGCAAATGTCCTCGACTTCATGAAGCAAGAAGCAGAGATGAAGGAAGAAAATATATTACGTTGATATTGTAATGAAAAGAAGCTAGAAACAGTGATGTGTATTGAATTTATTTAAAGGTGAGTCGGAATTGTTACACTAACATCACTTAAGTTTAGTGAGTAGAAGTGAGGGAAGTGAGTAAACTTAAGTGATGTTAGTGTAACAATTCCGACTCACCTTTAAATAAAAGAAAATATATGTTTACCCGAGTTCCACAAAAGCCTTAAGAGAGTGAAAGAAAGTGTAGCCAAAGCAACTGTTGTTTCACTGAGTTCTATTTCCAGATTTCTCAAAGACAAGAAAAACCATATGGATGAAAGAGTACCATTTGACACACCTGTGAAGAAACATAAGGTCCCTAAACGTATTACAGAAATAGACGATTTCGACAAATGCGTCATTTGGTGCACGATTTACAATTTCTATGTGGAAGAAAAAACTGTGCCAACAATAAGCAGATTGCTCATCCATCTGAAATATGTCATAAATGTTCAAGGTGGTACTACAAGTCTCAAATCCCGGCTATGGCACTGAATTTTGCAGTCTGATACTAACTTTCCAAATGACTATAATTTTATATGTACTTATATCAGCATACATTTTCAAGATGCTGCTACAAATCTCAGAAAAATTATAAAAGATTTAGGGTTTAAGTGGAAGAAAACGAAACCAAATAGAGTTCTAATAGAAAAGCACGACATACGATCTCAGCTGGAAGAGTACCTTACTCAGAGGTACAAATTAGAGGGTCAAACTATAGTGTATGAAGATGAGTCGTACATACACAGCAGTCATACATCTAAAAGTTGAAGTGACGATAGCGAATTAGGTTTTCAGGCACCTGTGACCAAAGGGCAAATACTTATTATCGTTCATGCTGTTCATTCCAAATGCCCTTCTTTTACAAGTCGCAACAAAAAACAGGAGATTTTCATCAAGAAATGAATACAGAAAATTACATGAAGTGGATCAACACCATGTTGATACCTAATATGCCTGCTGGGTTTATTCTGGTTATTGACAATGCTTCACAATGTGGTAACACTCAAATTGACAAACAACCTACCTCAAATTCCTTGAAAGAAGAAATAAAAACCTGGTTGCTTAGGCATAATATAACTTTTGATGAAAGCATGAGTAAAACAAATATAACTTAGTTAAAGCCAACAAATCCCTTCAGAAGTCATAACTCATAATACTTGGCCAGATATTAATACAACATCGCCATAATGTACTTAGACTGCCACCGTATCACCCAGATCTAAACCCAATCGAATTAATCTGGGCTGATGTCAAAAACTGGGTGGCCTGCAGAAATATCACTTTTAAACTAAAAGATGTGAAGCAGTTATGTCGCCAGCGATTTGCAGAAATTGGAAGGCCAGAATGGGAAAATGTATATCGACATGTTGAATAAATTAAGAATCATTTCAAAAAATACGGAATTGCAGAAAATCAATTAGAAAAATTTCTCATCTGATAATGGTGCAGAAAGTAGCGCCAGCGGCAATGACGTGAGTGATTCTGCAGAAGAGAAAGGGCTGTCAGGTGTGGAAGAACTGGAGGCAGATGGTTGACAGTGTTTTTATATTAAGGGCATTTTACAGCGGTGGATTTAAATATACTGTATATAACTATTAGTTTATCATGTAGTAGTGCATAACCAGTGTGCGAATATTTGACAATGACTGTCCCACGCACTCCAGCAGCATGCAGACGACCGGTCACCTCTTGATCTGGTATGTAACTCGCTTCATAGCCGTCATTAAGATTTTCACGTGTCTAGAACTGTTGCGCCAGTTATATCTGTTCTTTCACTCACAGCTCTCGGATCAAGGTGCGTAAACAAAGAGCAGAACAGCACGTTATCAGGCGGTGATAAAAGGAAGCAAAATAAAGTTAGCACAGTGACGCGCGGTCAGAGCGGCTCACCATTTAAAGGAAAGAAATCCAAGGATTTTCCACAGCGTATGTTAGACAAGGACAGTAGAAACTGTGCCAACGCTCGTGGACTATAACATGGAAAAGGGAAAACTGAACTGGCCAATCCTAGTTTGGGACATGGATTCATACTGCTCCCCTCTCCACTCATAAACATACAAACTTTTCAGTTTAACCATTATTAAATAGCTATGTGATTCTTTTCCGAAGATGACGATTAAAGGACGATTAAAGTTACTCCTCAGTTGAATACTAAACTTAATGCGGTTTGAAAACTTATCCTTATGCAATAACTCAGTAATATAGAAATCTTTGTATACTCAATGTAAATGCAAGAAAATAAAATAATGACGTAAATAAAAAAAACTGTCCTAAAAATAGAAAGTGACATAAAATGACAAAATAACTAACTTTGCATTTTCATAATCTGGCACCTGCGATGAAGATTTATGTACACATTAAGAATGCCTGTAGTAAACAGTTAAAAAAATAACATGTCATCAGAATCCAAGCCCTGCTGATGGCTTATGTAGATAACTATAAGTTATTTGCCTCATTATTCAAGTTTTTTTTATTCAATCTCTCTCTCAAGAGCTTGAGGCCAAATGCAGACAGAAGTGATTCTCTGCTCCTGTATCACCACACTCAGGCTATGGTTGCTTCTGCATGGCCTCACTCAAATTTTCAGATACAAGATGCAGATGTTGCAACATCACAATCCAGGATCAGTCTGTTTTGTAAACTAATGCAACAAACAGAGAGCTGGCCGCAATTTGTCATGCTAACAAATCTCTTGACAAAGTGGCCACAGTTTGATGTCTTACATGTCAGGTATGCCAATGTGAATTAAAGAATTTTCATGTTAAACTTTCAAATTCCAAATTTAAATTCTCTGAATTAATCTGAACCTGTTGTCAAAATACATCATGTTCTATTTCCAGAGAAATAGGGACTAATCCATGGATGCAGCTGTTGCAAAGGATGTTGCTTTCAGAAGAGAAAAATGTAGAACAACTGAAAGGAATTATTGAAAAAGTCTTTGCAGAAAATACATTCTCGGAGGATGTAAGTAAGACTTTATCTTTACTATTTTCTTTAGTTCTACATAATTTATTATATAACTTTATACTTATTTCTGTATTTGCCTATCTGTTTTATAGCATATCCAGTATTTGGTGTCCAGTACTGAAGGATCTACGGAACTTGAGTTGCTTTTACTGATCTGTCTTCTCTCTGATTATGGTACCTTATATTTTACAGCCATCTCGCTCATTCAAAAACATTCACAGGTAAGCATGTTCACTCCTTTTGTTTCTCTGTAATCTTTGAGCATTAGATTTGACATTGCTGAAGTTCACACTTACCGGTTCGCATTGGCATTGTAATTTTAAAGAATTTCTCAAATGTTTTGGTTCATCTATCAGTATCAGAATTTGTTATATTCTGATGGCGTTCCCTATCCACTAGTATTTATTTTTATATAGTTTCTACAAACTATTCCTATGAAAACTTCTTTTTCTATCAACTTCATCTTAATCTAAATAAACCTTTGCATAAATAGTTTCATTATGCATTTCGTTGTAGGCACAAGAAGTATAGAGGAAAATTAACCAATAGCCATATGTTTAATAGCGAATCAATATATGCTGGTCTTGAAATTCCATAATATTTCAACGGCATCGTGAGATTCAACTGAGTAATGACAACAGTGTAAAAAGTGAGAAAATTATTAAAAGCCTAAAAATAATAACGAATATTGTGGAAGTTGCTAATGCTGCAAGAGGAATTATTATTTGAATTAATTGATACCAATTATTTGAAATAATTTACGGAGTTTAAAGATGTTTACAATTTTTTTGTAGTACATTTTCATCTATCTCTTAACCTCTACCAGTTATACAAAGTTTCTTCCGGTTGAAGAGAACTTCACAGGCTATTCCTAGAAAATTCAAGATATGCATTTTATCATAACTTGTGGAGTTTAAAGAGTAATGCGTTTTCGTCTATCTCTTAACTTTTACCAGTTATACAAAACTCCTTCCGAATGAAGAGGACTTCACAGGCTATTCTCAGAAAATTCAAGATATAATTTTATTATACAAATACAGTGTCATATTTTCGACTTCTGGCCGGCAGCTTGGCGGATGTAGCTGCGTGCGCACAGTGTTTCTAACCGGTTCTGGCTCCCGGTGTTCTTCCTCCACTCCACGCGCCATGTATGTGCGAACGTTTCTAGTGCGAGTTCTTGTTCTGTTCTTTGTGGTTAAAGTGTGATAGTCCTGTTATAATGCCAAGAAGTGCATTTACTTTTGAACACCGCATATTCATGTGTGAATAGAGTTTTGTAGACAAGTGACACGGCTATTTATAGACAGATTCTCCGGAATCCTTGTGCCTCACAGAGACACAGTTGTAAACCGATTTAGAGAAACAGATTCTGTTCTTGAAAAGAAATCCAAAGTAACTCGCCGTGTTCTTATGGAGGAAAAGCTTGAGATAGAACAAAGGCTATAATATAGCCCGTCAAAATCTCTTCGTAGGTTATCACAGGAAACGGGAGTTTCACAATTCTCGGCTTGGAAAGCCACTATACGTTTAAAATTAAAACCTTATAAGATAACCGTAGTTCAGGAACTGCAACCATGTGATACTGTGAGTAGAGTAAATTTTCGCAATTGGGTATCGGGCAAATTTAATGATGGCTCTATGGACCCAAAGTTAATTTTTTCACAGACGAAGCATGTTTTTCTTTAAATGGCCATGTATCGATACAAAACAGATACTAGAGTGCAGAAAAACACGATATTGTCGTAGCCTCTTATCGAATGCTCATTGGGAGGTGGGCGACTCGCTTAGAGGTACCGGAAAATTAACAAAATTGTAACATGGCGAGGCTACGACTAGGGACGCAGCTAAAGTTAAAGTACAGAAATATTATCAAACACTGGCAAAAAGGACACTTACATGGCTCAATATAGGAAGAAGGAACTTTACACTATCATAAATAAGACAATGAAGATATAGATGACAGAGGGTTTATTAGATAAAATTGAATACTTTACCCCACATTCGTAGGTCCATGCCTGTCGGGCGAGGCCATCATGCATTCCTGCACGGAGAGGGCGACTACACGTCTGTACTGGTTGACTACAACTCACTGACTGACTGCCCCAAGCAACGCTTCCTAAAGCGTCGGGGACGCTAACCAAACTATCCCCACCTAAAATGCTAATCCCCCACCCAAGCTTTAACCGCCATCTCGAATCTAGGTGACCAGAGAGACGTATGCGCAACAATCTCTGCATGCGTCACATCTCCCCCTGGCCACCGAGATCGACGCCCTCGTTGACACAAGGCAAATGTTGTACATAATAAAAAGACAAAGAGAAAAAAAAATTACAAGACAGAGTAAAACATGACATACACAAAAAAAAATGAGATAATTAAAGAAGTAATATTTATGAATATATATGGAACACCCAACGAAAGACAGGGAAAACAATGCTACTTGGCATATTTATGAGTCTCGAGTGTTAACGGATTATGTTTCTTCAGATCACTTATGTTCGAGCACCCCGCACACACACCATGCTGCCACTGTCACATGCACACTACACTGCACCTGGATTGATGTTCCGACGTAACTGTTTGTGGGTGGGATTTGCAGATCACCCACAACGACGAATTATGTCCTAGCTGTAATCTTTTGGATGCTGCAGGTTGTTGAAGATGAGGAAGGGGTGGGCAATCACTGGCTTGGACTGCCCCCCAAAATAGTGGCTCCTTATGCCACTGCAGTGTAGTGGCTGCACGACAGCTCTCCTGTGGTGTCTCTGGAACCTCTGGTGTGATAGGCGGGGAGTGCTCGTCTTATCCACTCGAGCTCCGCCATCAGCAAAGTGACTACAACAGAAACCATAGAACGGTAGAAACGGTGCTCCAAAAGATCATCACACATAAAAGAAGTAGTATGTCATTTACAATAAAATATTTAAAATGTCCAAAAGATTTACACTCAATGAATTCTTTTAATATGGGGCAAAGAGAGAGAAAAAAATGACTACATGTTGACATAAAAACTAAATTTTACAGGGGGTTACCATCCAAAATTTAACACACAATGCTTTAAAATCCAAATACAAAATCATAAAAGGACCAGAATACATAAACATTACATCGGTGACATTCATTGTTTCCATACAATAACATGACAGAAAAATAGAAACTTATTTGGGATCCCAATATTATTTCTTAACCAGCTGGTACTATTACTGAAAAGAAAATAAGTTCACTTACAACACATTCACACATGACAATGAAATGGAATCATTCACACTGACCATGGCCCAAATTATACACAACACTCACTTAACTAGCTACTCAAAACTACTGTATGCATTACTACAGACTTCAAAAATAAATCCACAGTACAAATTCAAACTACACCACATTACATTCTTTCAACTACAATAATCATACTCTACTGTCACTAACACAAATTCTCCTCCACATTACTATATTCTCCATCTTATTATTATCCTCATCATCTCAATCATCATCATCATCATTATTTCACTCATCATCATCATCATCTTAGCTTTCAACTTTCTCGTAGACAGTAATTACTGAGAAAATAAAACATCTTCACTGACGTGTCTCATTCAACATGCTGCAAAGTCAAAAATACCTGACATAGGCATAACCTTAAAGAAATCACATTAACATTTCAGGAATGACACAAATAACATGACATTATACTGTTGCATCCACATCCTCCGAATCAAAATTAAGCTGGAAAACAGGTGGTATTGAAACTTGCTATATAAGATGGTACTAAACTTGTTGCATAAACACAAAAAAAATTATTTTCCTTGCATTCACTTCAATACATTTACTCTCTCGTGTGAATACATCACACACGCTATACTGGGCACGTTACAGCAACACCAATAAGCAAAATCTCTCAAATCATCACATCAAATCAACTTTCCAGGTACATGTAGCCCTCCTGAAAAATCAACACATTTACACTTCAACTATCGGGGTTACACTTTGGCACTTCCACCGAAGCTGACATCATCTCATCTCATCTCTCACTTTACCACCATCGGGGTTACTCTTACGCACTTCCACCGAGGCAAATATTAACTCATATCTCACACTACACCGTCGGGGTTACTCTTAGGCACTTCCACCGAGGCAAATCTCACATATATCACATAACCTCAAATATACACATACATACACACACTATTCATGCAACAATTTTTTGCAAATAAAAAATCACAGCATCATAATGAAACCCAAAATCAAATCAAATGCAACAGAATAAAATCACATCATTACTCAAAACAATACTGTCACATAACATTCCTGAAAATCAAAGCTTAATTAAGCACACAGTACACATCAAACACATTCCTGCAGCATAACATAACAAAACAAATAATTTGCAATGCCCAAAACATAATTCAAAATTTAAGTTACACAAAATAATAATATACTTTTAATTTAGCAGAGTCATTCATATCACACATTATTCCTGAAAAGCAAAGCTTAATTAAGCATCAGTCAGTGAAACAATAAAAATTTAGCATACCTGTGTGAGTTGTGAAACTGTTTCATTCGTCCAAACTTTAGTACACACAATGTTCACATACTTACAGGTTATGTTTTTTTTTTCTTTTTACCACAAAATTCCAATGCAATTTTCCAAAATCTGATAACACACATATAGCTGACCCATCAACATCCACGTTGTACTGGTCCATATTAGAGGCACATTAAACCTAATTAGGTGAAGATACTGGCAAGGTCGGTAGTAGCTCCTGAAACTTTTACTTAAATGAGTAATTTTGAAACATTTTCCCCCAAAAATATGCATTGCGTAACTAGATAAACCAAACTTGGCAACGGTGAAGCAAAATTATCACCATTATCTTTACCACTATTCTTACCGCGAGTGTACAATGCACAAAAATAAATTTTCAATATATATATTCTTGACCTCTTTCGTTTTATTACTTTATTATTCCAAACAGATGCACCAAACTTTGGCTACTTTTTATACACACGCAGGTTTTAAACACACAACACACGAATTTTGAAACATATGCTGCACTTTCGAGTCGTTAACACTTACAAGATGACGCAACCAATAAATGCAATGTTACGTAGATCAGCTAACACACGCAACTATATTATCAAGGTTACAAATATCGCCCAATTTTTCACAATTCACAAAAATATATACTTTAAAATAACCAGCACGAATAATTTAGCACAGTAACAGAATTTAGTAGAATTGAAGCCAAAGTAAGGGGAAAATGGAGCCAGGAGTTTTAGCGTTGCGCCGACAGACAATGGAAAAAATATAAAAATGAACTTAAAATTTTGACTCGGGACTTTCAGAAAGCAAAGCAACAAGAATTTAGAATACAGAAACCACAAATTATACTACCGAAATCCTTACCCTTAAGCCAAAAAACAGATTTACATTTTTAGCAACCACGTGGAGGACCAAAACCGTTACATTTTACAGGAGAGAAAAAAATTTTGCACTTAAAAACCTCAGAAAAAATTAAATTATATCCGGCCCTCCACCAATTGTCGTAGCCTCTTATCTAATGCTCATTGGGAGGTGGGCGACTCGCTTAGAGGTACCGGAAAATTAACAAAATTGTAACATGGCGAGGCTACGACTAGGGACGCAGCTAAAGTTAAAGTACAGAAATATTATCAAACACTGGCAAAAAGGACACTTACATGGCTCAATATAGGAAGAAGGAACTTTACACTATCATAAATAAGACAATGAAGATATAGATGACAGAGGGTTTATTAGATAAAATTGAATACTTTACCCCACATTCGTAGGTCCATGCCTGTCGGGCGAGGCCATCATGCATTCCTGCACGGAGAGGGCGACTACACGTCTGTACTGGTTGACTACAACTCACTGACTGACTGCCCCAAGCAACGCTTCCTAAAGCGTCGGGGACGCTAACCAAACTATCCCCACCTAAAATGCTAATCCCCCACCCAAGCTTTAACCGCCATCTCGAATCTAGGTGACCAGAGAGACGTATGCGCGACAATCTCTGCATACGTCACAATATTGTACACGAAATCCATTGCATGACCAAAAAATTGGTGTTTGGTGTGCTGCTTACCGAATTATAGGGCCTATATTCTCTGAGGATACAGTTAATCAACAGAGGTACAGGGATACAATAATGAAATAATTCCTGGAATATTTGTGTGATATTGAATGCACACAGACATATTTTCAACAAGACTCAGCCTACAGCACATACAGCTGATCTCTCGTTGAAATAAATTCAGAAATTTTTTAAGATAGGGTTATCAGGTGGACTATGGCCACTGCGCTACCCAGATCTACGGTATGCGACTTTTATTTATGGGCGAACTTAGAAACATAAGGTGTATCAGAACAACCCTCATACGTTGGAGGAACTGAAAGACAATATCAGAAGAGAAATTACTGCAATTTCAGAAGACTTAATGCGTGTTAATGGAAATCTTCTTAAAAGGTGTGAGCGATGCATGCCAGCACAAGGACATCATTTCCAACACCGTCTGTGATAACGGTGTGTGGTTATTCTATGCGTGTATGCATGTAAATCTAAGCCCTTAAATTGCCGGCACTTTATGCGCTTGAGTTCAGGGTCTGTGAATATCCAACTCGACCACAGCGGCCCGCGAAGCAGCCGGCTAGAAGTCACAAATAAGGCACTGTATCTGAAATCAATGGTATTTTAATAAACATCAGTGGTGCGATTTTTTAAAAAGCATAAATTTCCATCTAAAGAGTAGGTATATTGGGGTGGTGGATTTTCTTGAAAACTTGTCATATTCTTAAATACCAAGTTTGGTGTTTCATTTTAGAGGTATGCTGTTCACAGCCACGTATGGACCTTTTTTATTTAGAGGGCCTCTGTCTTTCTGGTGAAATCTCAATATCATTGTGAGCCTATCTATGTACTATGTACATGGAAGAGAAAGTAAAAAGTGAAATTGGGAATTTATTATATTGAGTAACAGGAAATACATTTTATAATAAACCAGAAGTATTTCTTATTGTGATGTTATATGATACTTAAAATTTGAGTTGGTATATGTTAATTCACATCACATAAAGGCGCTAGTTGTTACCGTAGGAGCGTTTTCGAGAGATATGAGGATGAGAGAAACATATCTCTCGAAAGCGCTCTTACGGTAACAACTAGCGCCTTTATGTGATGTGAATTAACATATACCAACTCAAATTTTAAGGAAATACATTCTTGTTGTCCTCCATGGTGTAGTGGTTACCATGTTAGCCTATAATTCCCGAGGTCGCGCGTTCAAACCCGGCGGAGGGCGATGAATATTTTTGGGTGTAAAACCCCTCAGCATGGCTTCCTTCGAAAGGGAAGTAAAGCAAAGCTGGTGGTCCCGTGTCGTAGATTTACGGCAGTAAAAGAACCTCAAGCCTGATAAAGAGGCCTCTGAGCAAAATTACCAGTCTTTCACGCCCAATATAGAATGGGACGCTAAGGACCACAGTCCATAAATAAAACTCAATTTAATTTTTAATTTGAAATACATTCTTGGCTACCTTGCAGGGGCAGGTAGCTTAAATTCTACGCACTTTTCAATTAGATTAGCAGGGGCATTATAAAGAACGTCGCCTGGCCACTGCCAATCGGACCCTGAAAACAAATGTGCAGCAACATACAAGAATTCGGAGATATATCGGTTGGCACATCTGTCTCTGATGAATTTACTTCTGGATTTTATTTCTGGAAGGGCAGCCCAAACATTTATCAGCGGCGTAAAAAACCAGAAGGTCTAACAGCACCTTTTACCAATGCTTCAGTAAATTACTGAAATGCCAAGGCATTATAAGGAGATGTAGGCTAAAGGAACAGGACTTAGGAACAAGAAGAAGGAGCGTTCAAGAGGAAGGTTTTATCAAGGCTACAGACAATTAGGTTGCTGTAACGAAAGGGGCAATATGGAGTATTACTTTTATAATTTTGGTAACTTAAAACGCCAGCTGTGATTGAAAGCTGATGAATTGTGTTAAGATCATGTATACTATGCAGTTTCTATTTTTAAGATAAGTTCTAAAACTACTATAAGGTCATTACTAAAATGTATCGTGACTTTTTACTTTCTCTATGATGTAAAGTAAGTAGGGGAAATATTGCACTCCACCCAAAAATTCGATACCCAAATTTCACCGGAAATACATGTTTTGAGGTCACCTGGATCCAAGAGAAGCATTTTTATAAAAAAAGTCCAAGTATTTTTGTCTGTGAACAGCATAACTCAAAAACGAAACGTCGATAAATACCAAACTTCGTATTTGAGTTTAGTGTCTTTAAAGGATGCGACACGAAGATTTTCAAGAAAATACCCCACTCCAACTACCCTTTACATTGAACATTATTCGAAAATTTTGATTTTCTGAAAACATCTCTAACGATTTTGATTAAAATACCATAAATGAAAGATATTTACATGACAAATAAAATGTATATCTTGAATGTTCTAGGAATTGGCTAGGAAGTCCTCTTCCTTCGGAAGCAATTTTGTATACTCTTGTATAACTTGTAAACGTTAAGCGATAGACGAAAACGTACCATATAAAGAATTAGATGTCTTTAAAACACACAATTTACTTAATATAAGTTTTTTATGGCATAAGCGTTTCTTAGATATCCGTTATTAAAGGTTATCATTGTTAATTTCTTGGTCGTTCTCTTAAAGTCCTTTCAACATTCAGTTGTTTCTCGCGACTGCAAGAAACAGTATGGAATTTTAAGGCCGCAATATAGTGTCCAGTTCTTAAACATTTGAGATAGAGGGTAACGGAAGTCATGTGAATGTATCGCATCAAGTTTTTAAGTATTAAACACAGTATTGATTGGTATAGTGAATTTGCTTTCCCCCCATCATAAAGGAAATAGAAAAAGTGCAGTGTCGCATAATATGCAACCGGTTTTTAAAGAATACCATAGTACGAGGCGCATCCAGAAAGTAAGTTTCTCGATTTTGTTTCCTTTAAAGTAAACGTATTTAGCCGGGAAAATTGCGCATGCGTAACAGATCTATGACGTTTCAATCATATGCCGGCCGGACAGGTCCTGCCTGGTGTAGTAGCGCGGCAGCAGTGACCCGAAATGGCGACTCTTATTTGTTCTCCCGCCGCTTGCGAGGTTTGGTCAGTGAAGTTATTTACTGCACAAAACTTAGCGCCGATCAAAATTAATCGTAAGCTCTGTCAGGTCTACGGGCCGAACATCATGAGCAATCAGATGGTTATAGGCAGTTTCCCAAAGGTCGTCAAAGTGTCCATGATGAAGAGCGCAGTGGGCGACCGTCCCTCATCAATGATGACCATGTTGAGCTGGTGCGGCAGCGTATTGTGGAGAATCGTCACTTCACGATTACGGGCTCAGCAGCCTTTTCCCGCAAATATCGCGATCCTTGTTGCATGAAATTGTCGGTATGCACTTGCTGTTCAGGAAATTGTGTGCCAGGTAGGTGCCGAAAAACCTGACCCCCGAGCGTCTCATCGTCACGGGCGATGAGACATGAATTTCGCACTTTACCCCGGAAACCGGGGCGTCACAGTGGATCTCCGGTCAAAACGAAATTCAAACAGACTGTACAGAAAGTGATGTGCACGGTGTTTGGAACAGGAAGGGGACTCTGCTCATTGACTTTCTGTCCAAAGGTGAACAGTGAACGCGGACTGTTACTGTGAAACACTGCAAAAATTGTCACGTGCCATTCAGAACAAGAGGCGTGGAATGCTTACTGTAGGTGTTGTGCTGCTCCATGACAATGCTCGTCCACATACGCCTCGGCGCACATAAACTGTACTGCAGGAGTTCGGCTGGGAGCTGTTTGATCATCCTGATCTTGCTTCCAGCACTTTTCATCTTTTCTTGTACCTCAAGAAATTCCTGTCCTCCGGTCAGCATTTTGACAACGACGGACAGCTGCAGACGACTGTCACACGCTGGTTACATTCACAGGCGGCAGACTTCTGCGACACAGGAATACAAAATTTGATCCCACGATATGACAAGTGCCTCAATTCTTGTAGTGACTATGTCGAAAAATAACTCAAACGTTGCTGTACCTGTTGCCTTTTTCACGTAACTGTTTTCTTTATTTTAAAAAAAAATACGGAAACTTACTTTCTAATTGAGCCCGGTATAACGTCCCAAAGGACTTAAAATCACTAAGCATCAAGTTCTGTTCATTTAGGCATCTAGCGATTCTCAAGCGCTTCGCAAATGCCCTTGTAAGCTGATGAACGCGTAGAAAGTCTCAACCACCATTGCAGGATCTCCTCGATGGACCACTTCTCTGCAACGGTAAGAACTATAGGCAAAGGACTCCAGACATGAACATCCCGTCGTACTTCAGTAGCTTGACGAGCACATTTATCGATGATCTCATTTTGCTATTTTGGACCTCATCCCAACTTGTGCTTTGATGAGCTACTACTATACTCTTTCGCTCTTGCATTTCTTCATTCCACCTTTGAGGTTGATCCAGGTTTTCAAAGCTCTTGATAGTTATTCTCTAGTAGTCATTGTGTCCACCGAGATGTTCGAGATCTTTCTTCATGGCAATAATCGAACCTTATATGGCAGTGAATTTCTCATCGGCACAGTCTTTCATTTCTTTCATTGTAGCTTTCATTTTGGGTGTTTGTTTCGGTATTGCCTTCTTCAATGCAGTGATTAGTTGGAAACATGAAAATTAAAAGCACCGACAGCATGTAAGTTACTTTTATATCTCGAGTAACAAAATCGCTTGGGAGGTACGAATCAGATGAGAGTGATTCAGTGTGCATTCAGGTGTCTTATCACGGTGGCTGAGAGTAGAACATGGAAAGCTGAAGATCCGTGACTCAAGTTCTGCCTAAAGCATTGGATTTCTCAAGTCTATCAATTTTCCAGCCAAGGCTTACCAACGAAATGCGTCATTTAAAGCAAAAACCCTTTGAGACTAAATATTTTAAATGATCAATCCTAGTACATATCTTTACGTGGAATAAAAAATAAATGCTCATTTTTCTTTAATAACACTAGCAACTGCCATTGTCATATCAGTGTAGCCAGTGTGCCGGAATTATGTGCCACAGGTTTTCTTGTACATGTCAATCAATCTACTGCCATGAGGATGTTGCATTTAGGCACACCTCCGGAACAGGATTGATTCCCCAAAATTGTCTACAAAAGGTCAGTGCTTAACCAACTCCGTCACCCAAGTGGACTAATTACATAGAAATCCTTGGCAGTGAAATAAAATTTAAGCGTCTGAAATGAGCTGGAATACTATTAAAGTGTTTCTTCACATATTAATTTTTAAAGGAAAATGGTTTTACGTGTCTGTGGTATTCCCCGCAAGAGACATGCTTGCTCGACGGTTTCTTCATCGCCCTCTCTCGGAAGCTCCAGAGCGGGACGGGTCTTCGAGCCTGGAAATGTTAGGAACTTCCGCACGTCTCTCTGACCTGTCTGCCTGCGACCTGTAGCCTCCTGTGGTTCTGCCACTTCCTCCCTTATTCCTGGGGTGTTAGTCACAATAGATATTAATGTAGGTCTCAGTGCGCGAGGTGTCTCCCCCTCCGTTGTATACTCTCTGTATCCACCATCAGCTTTTCTTTTGCCTGTGTTAAATGGAAAGGTCTTGGAGCTATTAGGTCGTGGCATGATGCATGAACTTGTGCTGTCCAGTGTTGTGGTATCAAAATTCATTAAATAATCTCTGTTCTTCATTATACAAGGGGCGTCCAGTATGTTCCTAGAACAAAATAGAAAAACACATTATTTTGGGTAGATTTTATTTTTCAACATAGTCTCCTTTTACCTCGATACACCTTACCCCAGCGTTTCTCCAACTTTTTAAGCCCTTCAAAATCAAAGATTTCGGAAGATCCCCAAAATAGACATTTAAATCGTTTTCCGCCGAACCATTTTCTTCAAGTTTCAAAAAAAAAAAAAAAAAAAAAAAAACTGGGGGCCGAATCTGCTGAATAGGGTTGATGTAGTAAGTAATTTGAACGTTAATTCCATGATTTTCGCCATAGAAATTGCGTAGCTGTGCACCCAAGCATTGTCTTGATAGAAGAGAATCTTTTTTTTTTTTTGTTTTTGTCAAATGAGGACGGTTTTTCTTTATTACTTTGCTCAACCGGTGCAATAGCGACTGCAAGTAATCATGTAAATTCCGCCGCTTTCCCGGAAAACCATTGTTATCACTCTGCGGGCCAATTTCACGCTCTTCACCTTCTTCGGAGCCGGTTCGTCTTTAAAACCCCACTGCTTCGACTGCTCCTTTTTTTTTCTGGAGAGTGATAATATGTTCATGTTTCGTTCAGTTATGTATTGACACAAAGCCGTCAGGATTGCGACGGAATAGCGCCACATCAGGCTCTGAATCAATCACACGATTGCTTTAATTCTTCACTGAGAGAAAATCGGCACCCATCTTAAAGTGGTCGCAGTCAACGTTTCCCCAGTCGGCTACAAAGCGAACGGAAATCTTTGAAGCCTGACCATAAACCCATCAGTAAACGATTAGTAGGGTCTACCCATCCCTCAAATACAATGCGTGGTCCTTTCTTTAGCTCCATCAAAGCAAAGCGTTGTTGCAATGTCATTTCTGTTGTCACTTCGGTTTCAGTACGTTATAGCAGCTGTGACAGTTAAGCTTATATCTTACTTCTTTAGAGAAGTTATATAGTGTTTTACTTAGTGCAATTTTGTATGTTTAGCAGTGTTTAATAGCTATTAGCGTTTAATAGTTTAATTAAACGAACCAAGTTGCTGACCCTCCGGCCGCACCAACAAATGACTCTGCCGAGTACCAGTAGTGCCAAGACCACGAAGAAAGGGGGCGACAAAAGCTTTGAATAAGCAAAGCCAGATTTTTGTGTGTAATGTTCACGAACATGTAGAAAAGAACCCTTTACGTGGAAAATGTTTGCTATTGTTTTGAATTTCTCAAAAACAGCTATAACGGTTTTTAGTAAAATACCGCATGTTTAGGATATTTGCATAAAAAATATAATTTGTATCTTGAATTTTATGTTCTGGGAATAACTTGTAAATTCTTCCTCGTTCTCAACTTTTTGTATAACTGGTCAAAATCTTACTGTGCGTAAAATGCAGTCTCAGTAAAGGACACATTTTAGGTCAAATTATGTTAATCATTTCCGGGAAAATCTTTGTTATTGGTTTGAATTTTGAAATACAAGTTGGAAGTCATGCTAAGAGCATGGAATTTCAAAGTCATCATCTGGTTTTTAAAAATCTGACTATCGCTTTGGCCTTATATTTACAATGAAATGTGCAATGAAATTTTATCTCGTTTAAAAAGAAGTAGAAAGAAGAATAAGCTTTTGTAAAAGTAATTCGTAGAAGAGTGAATAGAGATTATCATGTGAATATAACACATAAGATTTCTGTTTTATTTTCTTTCTTTTGCCTTCCGTATTTTTACTTATCCTGTATTTTATAATAAAGCTATTCATTTAAGTAAACAGAAGCTGTCATGTTTATTAATCTTACATCTTAAACAATACACAACCTCTTCTTATATTAGCTTTATATTAATAAAAACATTGTTGTGAAGCAAATTTATCATGTTTTCAAAGCTACGTAAAAAAGCACCTATCTTCCAAGAGTAATACAAAGACCTGTGTTCGCTTTACGTTTTTCACCTGCTTCTTCTTCTTTTTTAATTTTACATATTTACTGTTTTTGTTTACATCTTCTGGAACTTGGTTTTTCTAACATTCTGTGGTTGCAGGACAAACAAAATAAAAAATACTTTCACCATAGCTCCACGCACATAATAATTACAGTAAGCAAAACTGCAAACATGCAACCCTTATTTATAAAAATTAACTTTTAGGTTAAATAGCATAATCAAAAATGAGGCGTTGTTTTGGGAGTAAGAGTTCTTTTCAAAATAAATTCATATTTATGTATTTTAATTATTTAATGATAGTCCAACAATGTATAGTTCATTCGGAACATCTAAGTTTCTCTCGGATACATTAACATGCATTTCCATTCTTGTAGCGTAGTATATTAGTTCAGGTCATCCTCAGTTATATTTTAAAGCGTTTGTAACATAAATGTAATCATTATGCGATGCATAGTTGTTTACTGCATTTGTGTATAAAGCAAGCAGACAAACTGTATGATTGTATTCTGTACATATGGAAATCAGCTACAAAGTTTTGCTTTTAAATACTATTTTTAACTGTGGCAACAACGCGCATGTGTACATGAATGTCACTAATATGTTTATGATGTTTGTGGTTAGGGAGGGTAGGGAACAAGTGTTTGGCTACTGCACAAAGGCCGCCGCTTGGGGATCCTTAGACTGCGACGACCTTACGAGGATTTTGTTAGACCCAATTTTTCGCGCAAAATTGAAAACCCTGTACCTTGTGATATGTCTGTAGCCTCAACTATTTCGTAAACTCTGATTTGTTGATCACTCAAAATCTTACTCGTGGATTTTGTCAGTTATTTCGGAGGAATTCACTTCCACTGAATGTCCCGAAAAATCTTCATCTTTTGTGGATGTACGGCCGCGTTTAAACTCATTTAACCAAATGTAAACAGTCACAAACACAGGAGCAGATGTGCCATGAACTTCAACTTGTCTTTGAGCTCTTTCGGTGTTAAGCTTGTCTGTTAGTGGGTAAGGTATCGTTCAGCTAGGATTTCAGAAGGTTTTGTGCTGTAATGTTATTATGAACTTACGTTTTTACCTTGATGTAGTTGCAGATGTGCATTGCTTTCCTGTTGCTGCCTCATTGAATTTTAAGTCTGAGAACTGCAGTTTTCTGGTATCTTTTCTCTCTGCTAAGAACTTGACTGCGTTGTGTTGAATGCTGAATTACTTCAATACATCTATTTGTCTGTTGAGTAGCATGGCGAATACCAAGATTTGAAAATGCTTGGAAGGCTTCAGCTCGTGAACACTTCTGCCAAGAAGAGGGACGGAGTACTGTCCATGACCAGTCCATAGTTTTAAAAATTTCCATTGAAATTGAAACAGTTTTGCTTCGCACATATTTCAGAAAGTCTCAGATAGTCTGGTACTCACTTTGTATAATAGAGAATGCATACCAAGAATGTGAAGTGTAAATTAGTTAGTCTAATTACTACACCACAGCTTATTGATCGCGATTATCTCGATCCATAATTTATCGTCTTCTTCGCCCGCAAAATGCCTGAGAACGTGTAAACCCTTCCTCATATTCAGAATTGAATAAGCCATCTTGAAATTCAATCTCTTCAGCTCCCATTAGCATTAACACAATATGTAAAACTTTCCTTTGCGCTGTGATGCAAATGTCTTCTCGGGTTACTAATAAGATCGAGTCAGAAGCAAACAAACTTTTGCGAACCAACATTGTCTCCGTCAGGGTCCCAAGAAGAATATTTGTGGAAATATTGTAACGGTCCTAAGCCGCCCCCATGGGCTTACTACGGTAGGAACGGGATTGCCGCTCCCGGGATCCAGAGCCACACTCTCGATTGGGTTCCACTAAGAGGTGAGAGGGCTTATACCAAACGCCCAATCAACATCGGTCCACAAGCGTGTTTGACCAACTACAAGCTATCTCCCTGAACACAGGGAGGGCGGATACCGCTGCGCGTCCCGCGGGAGGCTCAAAGAATGACTGGGTAATGCGTAATTCCCAGCCCCTGAGTGTCATGCAAGACTGTGTTCGTATCCGCTGATAAATGTAAGTCCCGGGGAGGAGCCATTGCATGATCTATAACGTTCCTGAAGGCGATTGGGTCCCCCTGTCTTTAAATTGGGAGCTGAGACCCTAAAGGTGCAGGGCAGGACTCTCACCTAAGCCGGGGTGGTGTCCACGATGTGAGCATGCCATCGGAGACATTTGCAGTGGTGGAGAATTTTTTTTCGTACGGAAAATTCCAAATCAAATGAAACATAAAAGTTAAATGTAAAATCAGTAGTCGAATGTTATGATCTTCGCTACTTAGTGATTAATAGAGCAGAGTAAGAGAAAAAGTTTGCATCGGTGAAACCTTTTACAGTTCAGAAGGGTGTCGATGAAGTTGCTGGTCCAGTTAACTCGTACATTAGAAATCACAATGACACGCTCCTGGTTGAAGCACATTCAGCATCCCAGGCAGCGAAAATACTCTAAGACAACATATTAGACAGCTACCCTGTTAAGGTTGAGATGCACAGGACCTTGAACTCCTCGCGCGGTGTGGTAAACACCCATGCATTGGACGGTATGTCCATGAGGAGATTCAAAAAAATCTGGAAGAACAAGGTGTGACATCCGTATATCGAGTTCAGCGGAAAGGAGGAGGTGACTTAGTGCCTACTCGTACCCTGTTGCTTACCTTTGTTCAGGTAGAGCTCCCTCACAAGATCAAGGATGACGTCATTGGAGTTAGGTCATATATACCGAACCCACCGGGATGCTATGAGTTAGCGCTTTGGACACACTAGCGAATTTTGTAACGGCATATCTGTGTGCGTTAACTGTGGAGACATCTCTCATGATGGAACTCCAGCGTGCGTGAACTGCAGTGGTGAACATCCATCAAATTCCCCATAATGTTCTCGTTTTGCAGAGGAAAGAGCGATCCAGGAGATCCGGGCAAGGGAGAAGGTGTCCTCGGAAACCCGAAAACTTCTGCGTTTCCGCCAACCATATGTCCTTAAATCCGGTACCTATAGCTCAGTTGCAGCTAAACCGGTACCGAGTCGGGAAATCGCAACTCAGATCAGCGATATTACTGGGGCCACCATTTCCGAAAAGATTCTCGTAGCTAGAACGCAGCCAAAGCCTTCAAAATCACCAGCGACGGCAACATCAACACCTGCAAAGTCCGTTACTGGAAAGGTCACACCAGTGAAATCACCAGCAAAACCTTCGACCTCAAATAATAAGACTAGCAAGTCCATAGTGTATAATGCACCACTGATAAAATTCAGGATCACCTATGACAGCCGACTTCCGGAACGAAAGTGATAAGTCTGTACCCAGAACATCTAAGGGGAAACAATGTCCACGAGCATCTCCTCGGAGATCCTCTGAGGAATCTTCCGGGAAGAACTCAGATCGGCGATCTACATCTTCGCTGACCTGAACTTCCAATGGTTCGAGGTTCTCGAACTAAGGTTTTCCATCGGAAGGGGATCCTCCCCGTGGAGGAAATGGAGCAGGAGGATTCTGCCCGTATGCCAGAACGACAGTGGAAAAGAGGCAGCATAAATTCTTCATTAAAGATGTTAGTCTGACATAAAGGAAAAAGGGCAAATTTATTCGACCATCGCTATCCTCCACGGAGTGCATTGAGAGCTTATCCGGGATAATTACTATAACTATCCTACAATGGAATATACGTGGAATTGGAACACATCGACCAGAGCTTGAACTTTTACTCAACAAGAATAACCTTTTGGTCATGCAAGAGTCTAAACTCCGTCCGCAAGATAGCTTTCAAATCAGGCGGTATACCCCAGTACGGTGTGATCTTGCACCCAAAGAGCGTATTCCTGCGCACGGGGGTACTATGATATATCCGTGGAATCTGTATCTATACAGTATGACATCCAATAATCGCTGTAAGGATTAAACTGCCATCCATGCGATTTATCATTTGTAGCATTTATCTGCTTCTATCTGACGACCTCTCGCCCATGGATTTAGACGATTTAGTTTTCCAGTTACCAATACATTTTTATTTGCGGGAGACGTCAATACCCATTAGCCTCTTTGGGGCTCACCTCGGGCCTGTGCGAAAGGCAAGCTAGTTGCCGATATTTTGAAAAAAGTATAACCTGGTTTTTCTGAACACCGTAGAGCCTACATTTCTTTCATATTCCTTTAATACTTTTTCACACCTTGATGTAGCAGTTTGTTCGCTACACTTAGCAGCTTCCTCACAATGCATTGTCATCTCTGATTTACACTCTAGTGATCACCTTCCATGTCTTACTAGTCTCTTTTCACCAGTTATATTTTCAACACGGTTGCCTTGATGGCACTTAGGTCAAGTCAACTGGAACCTTTACACCCAGTTGGTTGTGTGTAATTACAATGAGCACGACTCTCTGGATGGCAAGGCATTGAAATGGATAGCATGTTTCCGAAGGGTGAGAGGGTGTACCCTCTTGGTTACGTGTGACATCTCAGGTAGACATTGGGATGACTGCATACCGGAAGCCTACGATGCCTGTGTTTTAATATCAGGACTTGCTTTTAGAATTTTTATGAAGGTATAATGGCCAAATTGTTTTATCTACACCGATAAGTCTAAGTACTCTAAGGGTGTTGGACGTGCTTATGTTCATGGAACTGGCCCCCATACATTCGGTTTTCATGATAGCACTTCCATTTATAGTGCAGAGCTGTATGCCATAGCTCGAGCCATTTTGTATGTGCGATCCGTCGAAAATTCGGAGACTCTCATTTTGAGTGATTTCCTTAATACACTTCAGAGCTTTCATCAGCTGTACAAGTACCATCCCACTGTTTCAGCGAATCCAGGTTGCCCTTCAGGTTTTATACGCTTGTGGCTTTAATGTGGAGTGTGCTTGGACACCTGGTTACGTTGGCTTACCGGGGAATGAACTGGCGGATTTGATAGCTAAGGCGTGGACCGCAGAACCCAGTATTGCAATAGCTCGTGTAACGTCGGAAGACTTTAGGCTTGTTATACGGAGAGGAGTGCTATCGTGCTAGCGCGAGGAGTTGTTAGCTCTCCGCGGAAATAAGCTGAGTTGTGAAGCGCATTCCAATAACCCTACTCCTCTTTTCCCGCTGTTTAGCGAAAATCTTTCGGTCCGTCATGTTTTGCTAGAGTGTGTTCTCTAGCACATCTTCGGGTGTCTCTGCAACTGCGAACCAGTCTTGCAGAGGTCTTAGCGGACAATAATCAACCCGATGATAGGATTTTTTAAGTTTGTGTCAAAGGTGAATTTGCAAATGTGGTTATAGTTTATTGATATCAGCTGTTTCGTATGTATCGGTTTATTTTTATATATTCATATTTATTTCTGACTTTTGCTATCATTTTAATATGGATCTTTATCTCTGGTTTTTACTGATCTTTATCTCCGGCCTTTGGCATGATCTGTTTTACAAGGGCGCTAATGACCTAGCAGTTGAGCGCCCTTAATCGTAAATCATTATCATCAGGATTTAGTCTCGACCCATCACGTCACTGTCTTTTACATCATATCTCGGAACTGGCTATCCTAATTTTCTTTTGCACAATAGTTTCTTCGATGTCTTCCATGTATGGTATCGAGGAACCTCTGGATATGACAGTGTCTTTGAAAAGTAATCATGTTGATAAAGCTGAAAGCAGGCTATTATGTCGTGTTAGGTGTCTGTATTGCCACGTTCTGGTTGTTTACCACAATAAAATTAACTTGACTATTTTCTAGGCAGACACTGAGATATACCGCAGTAGGATGGGGTTCATATGTAGGAAAGCTCAGATTCTCCATACTGTTTCGATGCTACTAATATACCTTTCCAGTACCTCATTCCAGTTTTCAGTAGTCATGTTAAAAGCAGCCATATCACTGCCATTGTTTATGTACTTGCACACATATTTTATGGATTCACTGAGTTGCAATATTCGACTTTAATATGTGCTAGAAACATTTTGGAATGAAATGGAGAGTAAGACACGAATCTTGTATTACCCACTTATATTTTTGTGCTGCCTGATACTTTTCGCGTAGTTTTGCGTAAACCCTCCGTGTTCTAGAGCTCAACACCTTTGCCGAAGTTATCCATCTTCTCCCTTTTATTTTTGTGTGTGTGTGTTTGTGTTTTTTTTTTTTTTTTTTTTTAGTTGCCTGTGGTATTTTTTTGGTATAATGGCTGTCCCTCGTATAGAGTGAATTGGTTTTTAGACCAATGAAACATATTCTTGGTTTCCACAGCGCATAAATAGGAATCCTCAAGTGGGATAAGAAACCGCGGATATAACGTCATGGATTTGTGTAGACCAGATTTTTTCCTTCAGCTAGATGAGACTGTGAAAATGTGGCAGTCCACATTTTGGTACTCAGTTGTGTACATCCAGATGCACCACTTCAAATATCTTGCGTTTAGTTATGACATCAATCAATTTTATTGGCTTTTGTGTGAACGCTCTTACTATACGACTGTGGCGGTCGCTGGATTTTTGCCCATTAAAGTGCAGTTGACTTATTTCTCGCCAAGCCACATTGGACGTAAAGCTAGGAAGAAATACGGTGTTCCAAATGATCTAAGATACGCCAATGCATCTGAGTTTATTCGTGCATGTGCCTCGGACTTCCTGTGAATGTCGTCGTAAATAACCAACCTTCTATGATCTCTGTTGTTGTAACTCTGCAGTTTTAACTGCATCTATCAAATTCATGTATTCCTCAGCACGTAGCTTTTCCTGGTTTAACTGAATGTAAAGCACGCATACACTTTTAAGTTTATATACATATACAAAGGGAACTGTTGGAACATTTGCTGACAGTTCATTGGTTTCTTTATCTGTGATCACTATTCGGTAAGAGTAATAGTCCACAGACGCACTTTCTTGTTGGTCATTTCACCAGCTGTCGGGGTGATTTGTATGATATTAAACTGGTACCCGTTTTCATCATGTGGAAACATCACTGGATATTGAAGTGCATCATAAGATCTACGTGGCTTTGATATTCAGTTTAAGGATTCACCTCCTCGTTGAATTATGTCACGTTGATTAAATTCTTTGACCGATATAACTACAGTAACTTCATTTACTTGAACATTATAGCGTCATTTATGTTGGTCAGCTCTAATAACTACGCATCGTTTCAAGGCTGTTTGGAAGGCGTTTACAAGATGGTTACATTGGTGAAACATCTTTTAAAGATTCAGTACCATCTCATTTCTCGCATCGGGAACGTATTAGCATCATCGATCGCTTCAAGTTGTTCGCCTCCCATAAAATATAATTGTAAGGATTTACTATTCTCGCTGGAGAGGGGTAACGTCAATCCTGCTTTGTGGTACACTTGCTCCTGTTCAGTGAAAGATGTCGAAAAACTTGGCTGTTCGACTATTGTTGTATTACGCCGAATTAGTCATTTGGAAACCCCATCTAATACTAATAAGGATCTGTTTTGAGTCCAATGTAGCTGCTGACATATAAACTATAAGATTGTCTGGGGGGTGAATCAAGTTGCGTTGGTCTTATTTTCCACTTATGGAGTACGTACCATGAGGTTCTGATTTGAGCTTCTTAGCCTGACAGTAATGGCTAATGTTGCTAGTTTTTTCACATTGTGACCCTTGGATATTATGCATAATTTCTTTCTTGGTTATAATGCAATCCTTCCATCTTCAAACTGAAATGTATTACTGTCCTTGACGTCATGATTCTCTCTCGCATGTATTGAAGTCAGCCCTCACGTTGCTTTGCTGTCTTGGAAGTTCTAGCTGTTGTAGCTCTCTCTCTCTCTCTCTCTCTCTCTCTCTCTCTCTCTCTCTCTCTCTCTCTCTCTTGTCCTGAGGTTGGATCTCACGTTCTGTTATCTCCAAAACTTTAGAAGTTGTAGCTCTCTCTCTCTCACTCTCTCGTTTGTCCTGAAGTCGGGCCTCCATTGTTCTGTTGTCTCCGAAGCTCTAGATATTGTAGCTCTCTTTCACTTGTCCTAAAGTCGGGCCTTACATTGCTCTGCTGTCTCCGAGGCTTTAGAAGTTAGTGCTTTCTCTCCCATATATACGAGTCCTGCTTCTCATTCTTCAGTCGTTTCACCTTTCAATGAATCACAATCAAAAAGTTAAATCACCTATCTGTGAAATGTAATCAAAATGGGATATATAATAAAAATTCATGCTGGAAAAATACAAAAGTCATTCTTGCTCTTACACAAGTACTGAAAGCATTACGTTGCACTTGCCTAGTAGCCTTATGTTTCTTTGGAAGCATTTAAAAATTATTACTCAACACACTTCGAGAGTTAATTAAAACTCTCAGAACACTATATAGTGCAGAAAAAATAAAAATACTTAGAAAACACTATGCAAAGGATCAGTTGAACAACCACAAATACCATAATTTATAATGATGATTTCTTGTGAATACAGCTGAGTGACTTTCATTTTGTCGCATTTGGTTGCCTTGTTGCTATTTTATAGAAAAAATCTCAATTAAGAAGAAATAATAGCAGTTTAAGTGACGTCATTATAACTTTGTTTATTTTCAGTAACCTACATACATAAACCTATTAAGAAAGCACATGAAAGTCAAAACAAAAGAAATGCCAAAATTAACACACAAAGAAGGAGCAGAAAAAGAAGAAAGGGCACTTCATCTCATTTGATGCTGTTGCTGTTAATCATGCCCACTATCATTGTTATGTGTCACTCATTTTTCTTCTGCTTAAAAACACCACAAACTTCCTGTAGAGAAAGAAAACAGCAGTTTACAAAAAATGAAAAACTACAAATTGTAATAAACAAGTATACTAACATCAGATTGTGATCACAGAATGTAATGCATATTAACTATGACTTCTCTTGTGTTAGTAATGCTTGAGCACAATAGATACGTTGGTAGCCATTGCAATTATGTTGAATCCTTTTATGTTTTACATCAATACACATTAAATGATCTTATGAAGAAGAAGTAGGAGGAGAAGAAGGAGGAATAATTTAGTTTAGTTTGATGTGTTGCTGTTATCACAGTCCAATATAGCACAGTTCAGAACTTTGTTAATAATTCAACCAAGTGATTGTAGCATTTATACGTTTGTGCAAGCATAACCACAACATATAGATGTTGTAATTATTTATTTGACTGTTTTATTACTCATGATCAATGGCAGAGAGGGGATCAATGAATAATAGGTGATCTTTGAAGTTTCCTTTGTCCTTTAGAACCTTACTGTGCTTTTGCTAAACTTTTGAAAATAGTGCTGTTCTTTGTGAATTATTTTATGAGGCTATGAAAACCTAAGTGCCTAGTTATTATTCTTATGTTGGCTATGTTTGAGCTATTATGATTACTGTTGAGAAGGATAGAGATGAACTTGTGAGCTTTTATAGGCATTGCATAAAACTAAATAATCGTGTAAAATGGGGCAGAAATTTGAATTCTAAGTTAAACAGTAAGTTTTGCCTTGTATCTAAGGTCACCTGTACTAAGTTTGATAGAAATTGATGCAATCGTGAGAAGCCTTAAAAGAGAGAAAAAAAACCACTCTCTCTCTCTCTCTCTCTCTCTCTCTCGCCTACCTATATTAAGGTTATTTCCTTCTTGATTATTTACAATTATTATTAGTGCCAATGATTATAATCATTTAGTGCCAATATAATTTATTAGCACCAATAAACAACAGATAAGAAAGCTCTTTAAGTTGTGAATAAGGCAGAATTATGCTTGGGGGAGGGAAAGAATTTTAAGTTGTTCATACAAAGATATTATGAACATTTATTGTGAATGAATGCATATTAATAATGTTAAGTATGCAATATAATTATTGCAGTGTTAACAATAAACACTTAAGTTGTGTGTTCTTCTATGGTTCTATAAACCATGTTCTCTCCTTTTTTTTATTGATATATTTAGAGTCACTTTAACTGCATGGTTATATTGCGACTTCTCTTTGGGGTTACAAGGCTATAGTGCATTAACTGTCCAAACTATAAGTAAGGGATACTGCATTCAAAGTTACAGTACAAGCCAACAAACATACAGTTATTTAACATTAAGATAACATTGGTGTGTATTAATAACATTAACACATTATTATATAGTAACTAATTTAACGTTTGCATTATATGTATGTACATCAAAGCAAGAATTTCTGATTGAATTTTAATATATACTTGGATTGCCTGTAGGAAGTTTAGAACATGTTGAAGAATTGTGGTTGGTCTAGAGCTGTTGAGAGTTAGTTTGTCACTTTCTCTTGTTTACCTCGATTTCTACATAATAATCATAATAATTCAACACAAATTATGAACCAGTACTTGCACAAAATAAAATTAGTCTACTTATATTTTGTTTTAAACTAAGGTTTGCATAAAATGAGGAATCTCTCTCTCTCTTTCATCTAAGATATATAATTAACAGACCTGTTAAGTTTTTGCAAGCAATAACTTAACAACTTGTTTGGCTTGGCCTAGTTATAATTTTTTGTGCTGTGATGCCCTTATGTTTGTGTGGGTGCTTGGTAATATTAAATAATTTGCACAGAATTTATGCCTGTGCAACATAAACTAAATGGTGTAATTTTCATTATATATTTAAGGTATAATGGATATTGCCCTAAAGATAATGTGAGAGTAATTGCTGTCTGCTTCTTACAGGTGAAGCAGTCTATATGCAGTAAACAAATATTGAGCCTACTGTTGCAGAAAGGGCTAGTCAATGCATTAGTGTCAACACCAGTGTATCGCCAACTGATAGAGCTTCTGATTACAAAGGATAGCAGAGAAATACCCTCTTCCAGTTCATTAGTTAATCAGCTCCAAACAGCAGGAAGTATACCTGAGGCTGGGATGTTACATTTGCTCTCCAACAATGTTTCCCCTGCACTGTTGCTTTTCTCTGCTTCACTTGCAATGGTGAAGTCATCTTCATGCAAATAAACTCATGATTATTATGCATACACCGTTCCTAATGTAGCATTACCTGTCAAAACTTTTAGCTTTCTTATGAAATCTGGAAAGTGCATGTGGAAAGTTCCTTAGTTAAGACACCCATTTTTGTATGACTGTCTGGGAACATAATAATCTATAATGGATATTGCGTATATAGTAATGATTGAAAAATAAGAAACAGAAGAAGTATGTGCTGTAACATTTCTGACTTTAAATTAATACACATTCCATCCTCATATTTTAAAATATATGTTTTGAGAACGTTAGTAAACATCCTTATCTGGATCAAGTTGCCACCTTCCACATTGTCTCCTGTTTCAGAATAAACCTGCAGGTTACATCACCTTCAAATAGGATGCTAAGATTCATGTTCTGGTTTTTGTATTTTAAAATGTAGCAATTTGTTTTTCTGGTGCAATTACATGTAGCTCCCTGTATGTTTTAATACTGATTTACCTCCTCCCTATGTTAAGCATATGCAGGATGTTACAGAAATCAACTCACTAATTCATGGGCAGCATTTTGTATTAGGGAACTTACAGTCTGTGGATGTAACATTTCAGGCAGTAACATTAAAACACAACTGATTAAATGCTCCCATGCTACTGTGGTATATTAAAAAAAAATCCTATGTGTTACACTCACATGACTTTCTCTACTCTTGTACAAACTATTTTTACAAACTCTTATTCTCCATCTACTTCATGTTAATCGAGATAAACATTTGCAGACTCTATCTTATTGCTAATTTTCTTGTAGATGTAAGGGGAATATATATTTACAAGGGCAATATAGAAATACAGTAGCCTTTAAGCACATACATATCTCTTAATAGCTGTTGCTAGGTGCAGCACCATTCCCTTTGCCACAGATTAATACTCTTTGCATATCCAAGACAAAAAAATGAATAACGAATTCCCATTTGAGAAAATTATTGAAAAATTTAAGGGAATAACAAGCAATATCTCGAAAATGGTTCACTCAACAAAAAAAAATGTGTATGACATAAATTGTGTATTTTACTGCGATCTACATTGTTTGTGTAGTAAAATTTTGTCTATCTCTTATGGTTTACCAGTTATGCAAAAGTCGTTCACAATGAAGAATACTTTTGGAGACATTCCCAAAAAATTCAAGATATACATTTTGTTTGTCATGAAAATATCTTAAACATATGATTATTTTAATCAAAATTGTTAGAGCCATTCTTGAGAAAATTAAAATTTTCAAAAAATGTTCCATGTAAAGTGTAATCTGGGGTGGGGGGATTTTCTTGAAAACCTTCGTGTTGCATCTCTGGAAAATACGGAACCTAAATACTAAGTTTGGTGTTTATCCGACTGTTCGTTTCTGAGTTATGCTGTTCACACACACGCACGCGCGCGCGCGCGCACACACACACACACACACACACACACACACACACACACACACACACACACACACTTACTTTTCCAAAACACGTTTCAGGGGGTCTCAAAACATGTATTTCCGGTGAAATCTCGGTATCAAATTTTTGGGTGGAATACAATCCTTTCCCTACTCACTATACGTAGTAGAGAAAGTAATAATCAAACTGGTAAAGGTGATTTTTTCTCATAGTGACCAGTGGATACAAGGATCTTGTGGATTCTATACCATTTCATGTTCCATCTCTCGCTGTTCATTGCTTTTCCTTGTCTAGTCCTTTCCTACCTTAGTCCATGCACAACCTCTCACTGTCATTTTTATTCCTCTCTTGCTAGCCTTTCTTGCATGCGGAATACTCACATATTGGTCCACATCATGTGTGTGAGACCCGTTTACCATTTTATTTCTCCGTTTCCTTTCGTTTCAACCTCCATTGTACGCAGTCTGAGGTCTATCAACTACTTTAGTGTGCAGCCGGTGACTGGATAAAGGCATTGTCATCAGCACCTGGGATGTAGATAGGCCACTCACACAAGTGGGTAGGTAACGCCTGGGTAATTAGAGTCCAGCATCAGAGACTCTTGCAATGATGAAGCATTTTGCCCATTATGGAGACGTTTACTCCAACACCTCATAAAGCGCCATCAAGTTTTTTAAAGAGAAGAATATGTTTGTTACTTAATAATTACACATACAGAAAAAGGCTAAGGGTCAAAAGGGTGAACTCAGCATTATCCAGAAGGGCGTAGATACAATAGTTGTAGTAGTTACGTCCAGCACCCAACTAGGAAATGGTTCTCTTTTGTTGGAGAGTACCCGTGTAAAGCAAACTAAGACCTTGCTGCAGGCCACCATTTTCCATGACTACCCAGTCCGTGTAGAGAAACATTGCGCCCTAAACACCTCGAGGGGCACTGTCGCTACCCATCTTCTTAACATGTCGGATGATGAGCTTTGTGGTTATCTTGCCGACCAACGTATTACACCTCTGTCGGGAGAAATGTCGCAACATGTATGCATCCAGCATCCTCACATTTGAGAGCGTTGACATGCCAAAAGGATTAAAGCAAGGTATGAACATGGGGATGTGTGACCTTATACATACTTAACATTATTAATATGCATTCAATCATAATGGATGTTCAGAATATGTTTGTACATACCAACTTGTAATCCTTTCCCTTCCCCAAGCATAATTATGCCTTATTCACATCTTAAACAGCTTTCTTATTGACTAATTTTGAAGATTTAGAAGCTAGTAACAGTGATGTGTCATAATTTAAAATAAAGAGAGTTGAGGGTTGTTACACTACATCACTATAATATTCTTACTTGAACGCGTTTCGGGAGATGGTTTGTTCCCATCGTCAGCATGTCCTCATCTGATTTTGCCGGTCATCGTCTGGGGGATGTGTGTGGTTAGTGGTGTTCTCTGGTGCTGGGCTGATGAACCTCTAAAGGCTGTTGGGTGGCGGAAATTCGAAATTCATTAGGTGATTCGTGTGTTTGACAATATGTATTTTTTCCCAGATGTCCAATTCATTACTGCTGTTGATCGGTTTTAAGAGTTTTATGTTTGGAGTGATATCATGGTTTGAAGACCAGAAATGATGTGCTACTGCTGATTTATCTGGCTGCTTTTGGTAAATGCATCTCATATGCTCTTTAAGTCTTATTTCAAGATTTCTTTTTGTTCTTCCTATATATGCCAGGTTAAATTCATTACAATCAATTTGATATATACCAGCTGATTTATCGTTGGGGATAGGATCTTTAATTCTGTTGCATAGTAGTTTCTGTATGTTGTGGTTATTCTGTGGAGACCGAATGATGTTGTATTTTAGGAAAATCCGTTGAAATTTATGATGTGTCCAAGGCTGACAAGTGAATTTTCTATATGCTTATGGTTTTTGTTGTCTGAGTAACCTAGTCATTTGTTGGATGTATTTCTGTCTTTCAAACCTTTTTATCTTCTTATCTATTGTTTTTTTCTGGTATCCATTCATAGTGGCTATGTTGATAATGTGTTGGTATTCTTTCTGGTATACCTCTTTCTCCATTGGTACATGTACTAACCTGTTTGTAATACTATTTAAAATTGCATGTTTGTGGCTTGTAGGATTGTAGCTATTGTTTTTAATATAATTTTCTTATTTCATGACTTCACGTAAAATCCCTTTTATAGCTATTTAAAGGTGTATTATGGAGTGATATGTCCATTTATATGACTTTTCCGCACTTTGAAAAAAGTCAAGAAAACACAATTTTACGCTCACTACAGAGTAAAAATTCTTATTTCATGACTTAACGTAAACTCACTTTTATTGCTATTAAAATGTGTATTAAGGTGTGATATGTCCATTTATATGCCTTTTCCGCACATTGAACAAAGTCGAGAAAACACGATTTTACGGTCACGAGAGAGTAAAAATTCTTATTTCATGACTTAACGTAAACTAACTATTATTGCTATTTAAAGGTGTATTATGGTGTGATATGTCCATTTGTATGACTTTTCCGCACTTTGAACAAAGGCAACAAAACAAGATTTTACGCTCACTAGAGAGTAAAAATATTTATTTCATGACTTAATGTAAACTCACTTTTATTGCTATTTAAAGGTGTATTAAGGTGTGATATGTCCATTTATATGCCTTTTCCGCCCTTTGAACAAAGTCGAGAAAACACGATTTTACGCTCACTAGAGAGTAAAAATTCTTATTTCATGACTTAACGTAAACTCACTTTTATTGCTATTTAAAGGTGTATTAAGGTGTGATATGTCCATTTATATGCCTTTTCCGCACTTTGAACAAAGTTGAGAAAACACGATTTTACGCTCACTAGAGGCCAGAAATTCTTATTTCATGACTTAACTTAAATTCACTTTAATTGCTTTTTAAAGGTGTATTATGGTGTGACATGTCGATTTATATGACTTTTCCGCACTTTGAACAAAGACAACAAAACACGATTTTACTTTCACTAGACGCCAAAAATTCTCATTTCATGACTTAACTTAAACTCACTTTTATGTCGTTTAAATGGTGTATTATTGTGTGATATGTCCATTTATATGCCTTTTCCGCACTTTGAACAAAGTCGAAAAAACACGATTTTACGCTCACTAGAGGCCAGAAATTCTTACTTCATGACTTAACGTAAATTCACTTTTATTGCTATTTAAAGGTGTATTAAGGTGTGATATGTCCATTTATATGCCTTTTCTTCACTTTGAACAAAGTATAGAAAACACTATTTTACGCTCACTAGAGAGTAAAAATTCTTATTTCATGACTTAACGTAAACTCACTTTTATTGCTATTTAAAGGTGTATTAAGGTGTGATATGTCCATGTATATGCCTTTTCCCCACTTTGAACAAAATAGAGAAAACACAATTTTACGCCCACTAGAGGCCAGAAATTCTGGTTTCATGACTTAACTTAAACTCACTTTTATTGCTTTTTAAAGGTGTATTATGGTGTGATATGTTCATTAATATGACTTTTCCGCACTTTGAAAAAAGTCAAGAAAACACGATTTTACGCTCACTAGAGAGTAATAATATTTATTTCATGACTTAATCTAAACTCACTTTTATTGCTATTTAAAGGTGTATTATGGTGTGACATGTCCATTTATATGACTTTTCCGCACTTTGAACAAAGACAACAAAACACGATTTTACGCTCACTAGAGCCCAAAAATTCTTATTTCATGACTTAACTTAAACTCACTTTTATTGCTTTTTAAAGGTGTATTATGGTGTGATATGTCCATTTATATGCCTTTTCCGTACTTTGAACAAAGTCGAAAAAACACGATTTTACGCTCACTAGAGGCCAGAAATTCTTATTACATGACTTAACGTAAACTCACTTTTATTGCTATTTAAACGTGTATTAAGGCGTGATTTGTCCATTTATATCCATTTTCCGCACTTTGAACAAAGTCGAGAAAACACGATTTTACGCTCACTAGAGAGTAAAAATTCTTATTTCATGACTAAACTCTCTTTTATTGCTATTTAAAGGTGTGTTATGGTGTGGTATGTCCATTTATATGACTTTTCCGCACTTTGAAAAAAGTCAAGAAAACACGATTTTACTCTCACTAGAGTAAAAATTCTTATTTCATGACTTAACGTAAACTCACTTTTATTGCTATTTAAAGTTGTATAAGCTGTGATATGTCCATTTATATGACTTTTCCGCACTTTGGACAAAGGCAACAATACACGATTTTACGCTCACTAGAGAGTAAAAATATTTATTTCATGACTTAATGTAAACTCTGAAACGGCAACTCTAGGCCGAGCCCGAGAACTGTAATTATAGATAAGTTATTAATTAATTTTTATTGATGTTAAATCATGCTATGTACATATCTTTTTCTTATACTGCTTCTATATTTTAAGAAGGGTGATTTTACGTTATGTATGTATCTAGGTTACTAATATTAGAAGAGTTATAAATGGTTTAATGTAAATAATTTAAGCGCTGTGTTAAAATACTGTCGACGACGAGGTGTTTTAGCTACAAGAATAGTGCCTTCGATGGCAGAAAATCTAGTTTTATGACGTCTCTTTGGTCGCAGGGCCATTATTCCTACAGCGAGGGTGTAGCGCCTTTTTCCCTTTATTTGATAATTCGCCGTGACCAAGTGAGAGAGACAGATAGCTTAAAGGTAAATGTAGGAAAAGCTGCGATTTATTTTAACTTGGACCAATGAGATCCCTGGAAGTTCATACGAAATATTGAGAAGCGTCGAGTAGCGCTAAAAATGGACCACTAGGAAAGGAAACAGCCCCAGAGCCTGCGACTATAAATGGATCTGTTTGGAGCAAATTGGAGGCAGTTTGGTAATTTTGGCATTTCATTTCAGTTTGGCATTTTGTCATGTGTGGTCAGGGAGAGATGCTACAGGATGTGTGAGATATCGCGCCAAAAAGGGAATATAGAAAGTTTTAGAAACACACCTAAGAACCGCTACCCGTAAAGAGATAATAAGCATATTTAAACTTCGTGTCATATCCGCTCCGCATTTTAACAGCAAAGGACGGAGGGGGTGACTGCCGCAACTCAGTCTTATTGCTATTTTAAGTTGTATTATGGTGTGATATGTCCATGTATATGCCTTTTCCACACTTTGAACAAAATCGAGAAAACAGGATTTTACGCTCATTAGAGGCCAGAAATTATTATTTCAGGACTCAACTTAAACTCACTTTTATTGCTATTTAAAGGTGTATTAAGGTGTGATATGTCAATTTATGTGCCTTTTCTGCATTTTGAAAAAAGGCAATACATCACGATTTTACACTCACTAGAGGCCAAAAATTCTTATTTCATGACTTAACGTAAACTCACTATTATTGCTATTTAATGGTGTATTATGGTGTGATATGTTCATTTATATGACTTTTCCGCACTTTGAACAAAGGCAACAAAACACGATTTTACGCTCACTGGAGAGAAAAAATATTTATTTCATGACTTAATGTAAACTCACTTTTATTGCTATTTAAAGGTGTATTATGGTGTGATATGTCCATTTATATGACTTTTCCGCCCTTTGAAAAAAGTGAAGAAAACACGATTTTACGCTCACTAGAGAGTAAAAATTCTTATTTCATGACTTAACGTAAGTTCAGTATTATTGCTATTTAAAGGTGTATTAAGGTGTGATATGTCCATTTATATGCCTTTTCCGCACTTTGAGCAAAGGAAACAAAACAGGATTTGACGCTCACTAGAGATTATAAATTGTTTTTTCATGACTTTCCGTAAACTCACTTTTATTGCTATTAAAGGCGTATTAACGTATGATATGTCCATTTATATGACTTTTCCGCACTTTAAATAAAGGCAACAAAACACGATTTTACGCTCACTAGAGAGTAAAAGTATTTATTTCATGACTTAATGTAAACTCACTTTTATTGCTATTTAAAGGTGTATTAAGGTGTGATATGTCCATTTATATGACTTTTCCGCACTTTGAACAAAGTCGAGAAAACACGATTTTACGCTCACTAGAGAGTAAAAATTCTTATTTCATGACTTAACGTAAGCTCACTTTTATTGCTATTTAAAGGTGTATTAAGGTGTGATATGTCCATTTATATACCTTTTCCGCATTTTGAAAAAAGGCAACAAAACACGATTTTACGCTCACTATAGAGTAAAAATTTTTATTTTATGACTTAACGTAAGTTCAGTATTATTGCTATTTAAAGGTGTATTATGGTGTGAAATGTCCATTTATATGACTTTTCCGCACTTTGAACAAAGGCAACAAAACACGATTTTACGCTCACTAGAGATTATAAATTCTTTTTTCATGACTTACCGTAAACTCACTTTTATTGCTATTAAAGGCGTATTAACGTATGATATGTCCATTTATATGACTTTTCCGCACTTTAAATAAAGGCAACAAAACACGATTTTACGCTCACTAGAGAGTAAAAGTATTTATTTCATGACTTAATGTAAACTCACTTTTATTGCTATTTAAAGGTGTATTAAGGTGTGATATGTCCATTTATATGACTTTTCCGCACTTTGAACAAAGTCGAGAAAACACGATTTTACGCTCACTAGAGAGTAAAAATTCTTATTTCATGACTTAACGTAAGCTCACTTTTATTGCTATTTAAAGGTGTATTAAGGTGTGATATGTCCATTTATATACCTTTTCCGCATTTTGAAAAAAGGCAACAAAACACGATTTTACGCTCACCATAGAGTAAAAATTTTTATTTTATGACTTAACGTAAGTTCAGTATTATTGCTATTTAAAGGTGTATTATGGTGTGACATGTCCATTTATATGACTTTTCCGCACTTTGAACAAAGGCAACAAAACACGATTTTACGCTCACTAGAGACCAAAAATTCTTATTTCATGAGTTAACTTAAACTCACTTTTATGTCTTTTTAAAGCTGTATTATGGTGTGATATGTCCATTTATATGCCTTTTCCGAACTTTGAACAAAGTCGAAAAAACACGATTTTACGCTCACTAGAGGCCAGAAATTCTTATTTCATGACTTAACGTAAACTCACTTTTATTGCTATTTAAAGGTGTATTAAGGTGTGATATGTCCATTTATATGCCTTTTCTTCAATTTGAACAAAGTAAAGAAAACACTATTTTACGCTCACTAGAGAGTAAAAATTCTTATTTCACGGCTTAACGTAAACTCACTTTTATTGCTATTTAAAGGTGTATTAAAGTGTGATATGTCCATGTATATGCCTTTTCCCCACTTTGAACAAAATAGAGAAAACACAATTTTACGCCCACTAGAGGCCAGAAATTCTGGTTTCATGACTTAACTTAAACTCACTTTTATTGCTTTTTAAAGGTGTATTATGGTGTGATATGTTCATTAATATGACTTTTCCGCACTTTGAAAAAAGTCAAAAAAACACGATTTTACGCTCACTAGAGAGTAATAATATTTATTTCATGACTTAATCTAAACTCACTTTTATTGCTATTTAAAGGTGTATTATGGTGTGACATGTCCATTTATATGACTTTTCCGCACTTTGAACAAAGACAAGAAAACACGATTTTACGCTCACTAGAGCCCAAAAATTCTTATTTCATGACTTAACTTAAACTCACTTTTATTGCTTTCTAAAGGTGTATTATGGTGTGATATGTCCATTTATATGCCTTTTCCGTACTTTGAACAAAGTCGAAAAAACACGATTTTACGCTCACTAGAGAGTAAAAATTCTTATTTCATGAGTAAACTCTCTTTTATTGCTATTTAAAGGTGTGTTATGGTGTGGTATGTCCATTTATATGACTTTTCCGCACTTTGAAAAAAGTCAAGAAAACACGATTTTACTCTCACTAGAGTAAAAATATTTATTTCATGACTTAATGTAATCTCACTTTTATTGATATTTAAAGTTGTATTATGGTTAGAAATGTCCATTTATATGACATTTCCGCACTTTGAACAAAGTCGAGAAAATAAGATTTCACGCTCACTAGAGAGTAAAAATTCTTATTTCATGACTTAACGTAAACTCACTTTTATTGCTATTTAAAGTTGTATAAGGTGTGATATGTCCATTTATATGACTTTTCCGCACTTTGGACAAAGGCAACAAAACACGATTTTACGCTCACTAGAGAGTAAAAATATTTGTTTCATGACTTAATGTAAACTCTGAAACGGCAACTCTAGGCCGAGCCCGAGAACTGTAATTATAGATAAGTTATTAATTAATTTTTATTGATGTTAAATCATGCTATGTACATATCTTTTTCTTATACTGCTTCTATATTTTAAGAAGGGTGATTTTACGTTATGTATGTATCTAGGTTACTAATATTAGAAGGGTTATAAATGGTTTAATGTAAATAATTTAAGCGCTGTGTTAAAATACTGTCGACGACGAGGTGTTTTAGCTATAAGAATAGTGCCTTCGATGGCAGAAAATCTAGTTTTATGACGTCTCTTTGGTCGCAGGGCCATTATTTCTACAGCGAGGGTGTAGCGCCTTTTTCCCTTTATTTGATAATTCGCCGTGACCAAGTGAGAGAGACAGATAGCTTGAAGGTAAATGTAGGAAAGCCGCAATTTATTTTAACTTGGACCAATGAGATCCCTGGAAGTTCATATGAAATAGTGAGAAGCGTCGAGTAGCGCTAAAAATGGACCACTAGGAAAGGAAACAGCCCCAGAGCCTGCGACTATAAATGGATCTTTTGGAGCAAATTGGAGGCAATTTGGTAATTTTGGCATTTCATTTCAGTTTGGCATTTTGTCATGTGTGGTCAGGGAGAGATGCTGCAGGATGTGTGAGATATCGCGCCAAAAAGGGAATAAAGACAGTTTTAGAAACACACCTAAGAACCGCTACTCGTAAAGAGATAATAAGCATATTTAAACTTCGTGTCTTATCCGTTCCGCATTTTAACAGCAAAGGACGGAGGGGGTGATTGCCGCAACTCAGTCTTATTGCTATTTTAAGTTGTATTATGGTGTGATATGTCCATGTATATGCCTTTTCCACACTTTGAACAAAATCGAGAAAACAGGATTTTACGCTCATTAGAGGCCAGAAATTATTATTTCAGGACTCAACTTAAACTCACTTTTATTGCTATATAAAGGTGTATTAAGGTGTGATATGTCAATTTATGTGCCTTTTCTGCATTTTGAAAAAAGGCAACACATCACGATTTTACACTCACTAGAGGCCAAAAATTATTATTTCATGACTTAACGTAAACTCACTATTATTGCGATTTAATGGTGTATTATGGTGTGATATGTTCATTTATATGACTTTTCCGCACTTTGAACAAAGGCAACAAAACAGGATTTTACGCTCAATGGAGAGAAAAAATATTTATTGCATGACTTAATGTAAACTCACTTTTATTGCTATTTAAAGGTGTATTATGGTGTGATATGTCCATTTATATGACTTTTCCGCCCTTTGAAAAAAGTGAAGAAAACACGATTTTACGCTCACTAGAGAGTAAAAATTCTTATTTCATGACTTAACGTAAGTTCAGTATTATTGCTATTTAAAGGTGTATTAAGGTGTGATATGTCCATTTATATGCCTTTTCCGCACTTTGAGCAAAGGCAACAAAACACGATTTCACGCTCACTAGAGAGTAAAAATATTTATTTCATGACTTAAAGTAAACTCACTTTTATTGCTATTTAAAGGTTTATTATGGTGTGATATGTCCATTTATATGACTTTTCCGCACTTTGAAAAAAGTGAAGAAAACACTATTTTACTCTCACTAGAGGCCAAAAATTCTTATTTCATGACTTAACTTAAACTCACTTTTATTGCTTATTAAATGTGTATTATGGTGTGATATGTCCATTTATATGCCTTTTCCGCACTTTGAACAAAGTCGAGAAAACACGATTTTACGCTCACTAGAGATTATAAATTCTTTTTTCATGACTTACCGTAAACTCACTTTTATTGCTATTTAAAGGCGTATTAACGTATGATATGTCCATTTATATGACTTTTCCGCACTTTGAATAAAGGCAACAAAACACGATTTTACGCTCACTAGAGAGTAAAAGTATTTATTTCATGACTTAATGTAAACTCACTTTTATTGCTATTTAAAGGTGTATTAAGGTGTGATATGTCCATTTATATGACTTTTCCGCACTTTGAACAAAGTCGAGAAAACACGATTTTACGCTCACTAGGGAGTAAAAATTCTTATTTCATGACTTAACGTAAGCTCACTTTTATTGATATTTAAAGGTGTATTAAGGTGTGATATGTCCATTTATATACCTTTTCCGCATTTTGAAAAAAGGCAACAAAACACGATTTTACGCTCACTATAGAGTAAAAATTTTTATTTCATTTCTTAACGTAAGTTCAGTATTATTGCTATTTAAAGGTGTATTATGGTGTGACATGTCCATTTATATGACCTTTCCGCACTTTGAACAAAGGCAACAAAACACGATTTTACGCTCACTAGAGGCCAAAAATTCTTATTTCATGACTTAACTTAAACTCACCTTTATGTTTTTTTAAAGCTGTATTATGGTGTGATATGTCCATTTATATGCCTTTTCCGCACTTTGAACAAAGTCGAAAAAACACGATTTTACTGTCACTAGAGGCCAGAAATTCTTATTTAATGACTTAACGTAAACTCACTTTTATTGCTATTTAAAGGTGTATTAAGGTATGATATGTCCATTTATATGCCTTTTCTTCAATTTGAACAAAGTAAAGAAAACACTATTTTACGCTCACTAGAGAGTAAAAATTCTTATTTCATGGCTTAACGTAAACTCACTTTTATTGCTATTTAAAGGTGTATTAAAGTGTGATATGTCCATGTATATTCCTTTTCCCCACTTTGAACAAAATAGAGAAAACACAATTTTACGCCCACTAGAGGCCAGAAATTCTGGTTTCATGACTTAACTTAAACTCACTTTTATTGCTATTTAAAGTTGTATAAGGTGTGATATGTCCATTTATATGACTTTTCCTCACTTTGAACAAAGACAACAAAACACGATTTTACTTTCACTAGACGCCAAAAATTCTCATTTCATGACTTAACTTAAACTCACTTTTATGTCGTTTTAATGGTGTATTATTGTGTGATATGTCCATTTATATGCCTTTTCCGCACTTTGAACAAAGTCGAAAAAACACGATTTTACGCTCACTAGAGGCCAGAAATTCTTACTTCATGACTTAACGTAAATTCACTTTTATTGCTATTTAAAGGTGTATTAAGGTGTGATATGTCCATTTATATGCCTTTTCTTCACTTTGAACAAAGTATAGAAAACACTATTTTACGCTCACTAGAGAGTAAAAATTCTTATTTCATGACTTAACGTAAACTCACTTTTATTGCTATTTAAAGGTGTATTAAGGTGTGATATGTCCATGTATATGCCTTTTCCCCACTTTGAACAAAATAGAGAAAACACAATTTTACGCCCACTAGAGGCCAGAAATTCTGGTTTCATGACTTAACTTAAACTCACTTTTATTGCTTTTTAAAGGTGTATTATGGTGTGATATGTTCATTAATATGACTTTTCCGCACTTTGAAAAAAGTCAAGAAAACACGATTTTACGCTCACTAGAGAGTAATAATATTTATTTCATGACTTAACTTAAACTCACTTTTATTGCTTTTTAAAGGTGTATTATGGTGTGATATGTCCATTTATATGCCTTTTCCGTACTTTGAACAAAGTCGAAAAAACACGATTTTACGCTCACTAGAGGCCAGAAATTCTTATTATATGACTTAACGTAAACTCACTTTTATTGCTATTTAAACGTGTATTAAGGTGTGATTTGTCCATTTATATCCATTTTCCGCACTTTGAACAAAGTCGAGAAAACACGATTTTACGCTCACTAGAGAGTAAAAATTCTTATTTCATGACTAAACTCTCTTTTATTGCTATTTAAAGGTGTGTTATGGTGTGGTATGTCCATTTATATGACTTTTCCGCACTTTGAAAAAAGTCAAGAAAACACGATTTTACTCTCACTAGAGTAAAAATTCTTATTTCATGACTTAACGTAAACTCACTTTTATTGCTATTTAAAGTTGTATAAGCTGTGATATGTCCATTTATATGACTTTTCCGCACTTTGGACAAAGGCAACAATACACGATTTTACGCTCACTAGAGAGTAAAAATATTTATTTCATGACTTAATGTAAACTCTGAAACGGCAACTCTAGGCCGAGCCCGAGAACTGTAATTATAGATAAGTTATTAATTAATTTTTATTGATGTTAAATCATGCTATGTACATATCTTTTTCTTATACTGCTTCTATATTTTAAGAAGGGTGATTTTACGTTATGTATGTATCTAGGTTACTAATATTAGAAGAGTTATAAATGGTTTAATGTAAATAATTTAAGCGCTGTGTTAAAATACTGTCGACGACGAGGTGTTTTAGCTACAAGAATAGTGCCTTCGATGGCAGAAAATCTAGTTTTATGACGTCTCTTTGGTCGCAGGGCCATTATTCCTACAGCGAGGGTGTAGTGCCTTTTTCCCTTTATTTGATAATTCGCCGTGACCAAGTGAGAGAGACAGATAGCTTAAAGGTAAATGTAGGAAAAGCTGCGATTTATTTTAACTTGGACCAATGAGATCCCTGGAAGTTCATACGAAATAGTGAGAAGCGTCGAGTAGCGCTAAAAATGGACCACTAGGAAAGGAAACAGCCCCAGAGCCTGCGAGTATAAATGGATCTCTTTGGAGCAAATTGGAGGCAGTTTGGTAATTTTGGCATTTCATTTCAGTTTGGCATTTTGTCATGTGTGGTCAGGGAGAGATGCTACAGGATGTGTGAGATATCGCGCCAAAAAGGGAATATAGAAAGTTTTAGAAACACACCTAAGAACCGCTACCCGTAAAGAGATAATAAGCATATTTAAACTTCGTGTCATATCCGCTCCGCATTTTAACAGCAAAGGACGGAGGGGGTGACTGCCGCAACTCAGTCTTATTGCTATTTTAAGTTGTATTATGGTGTGATATGTCCATGTATATGCCTTTTCCACACTTTGAACAAAATCGAGAAAACAGGATTTTACGCTCATTAGAGGCCAGAAATTATTATTTCAGGACTCAACTTAAACTCACTTTTATTGCTATTTAAAGGTGTATTAAGGTGTGATATGTCAATTTATGTGCCTTTTCTGCATTTTGAAAAAAGGCAATACATCACGATTTTACACTCACTAGAGGCCAAAAATTCTTATTTCATGACTTAACGTAAACTCACTATTATTGCTATTTAATGGTGTATTATGGTGTGATATGTTCATTTATATGACTTTTCCGCACTTTGAACAAGGGCAACAAAACACGATTTTACGCTCACTGGAGAGAAAAAATATTTATTTCATGACTTAATGTAAACTCACTTTTATTGCTATTTAAAGGTGTATTATGGTGTGATATGTCCATTTATATGACTTTTCCGCCCTTTGAAAAAAGTGAAGAAAACACGATTTTACGCTCACTAGAGAGTAAAAATTCTTATTTCATGACTTAACGTAAGTTCAGTATTATTGCTATTTAAAGGTGTATTAAGGTGTGATATGTCCATTTATATGCCTTTTCCGCACTTTGAGCAAAGGAAACAAAACAGGATTTTACGCTCACTAGAGATTATAAATTGTTTTTTCATGACTTACCGTAAACTCACTTTTATTGCTATTAAAGGCGTATTAACGTATGATATGTCCATTTATATGACTTTTCCGCACTTTAAATAAAGGCAACAAAACACGATTTTACGCTCACTAGAGAGTAAAAGTATTTATTTCATGACTTAATGTAAACTCACTTTTATTGCTATTTAAAGGTGTATTAAGGTGTGATATGTCCATTTATATGACTTTTCCGCACTTTGAACAAAGTCGAGAAAACACGATTTTACGCTCACTAGAGAGTAAAAATTCTTATTTCATGACTTAACGTAAGCTCACTTTTATTGCTATTTAAAGGTGTATTAAGGTGTGATATGTCCATTTATATACCTTTTCCGCATTTTGAAAAAAGGCAACAAAACACGATTTTACGCTCACTATAGAGTAAACATTTTTATTTTATGACTTAACGTAAGTTCAGTATTATTGCTATTTAAAGGTGTATTATGGTGTGAAATGTCCATTTATATGACTTTTACGCACTTTGAACAAAGGCAACAAAACACGATTTTACGCTCACTAGAGATTATAAATTCTTTTTTCATGACTTACCGTAAACTCACTTTTATTGCTATTAAAGGCGTATTAACGTATGATATGTCCATTTATATGACTTTTCCGCACTTTAAATAAAGGCAACAAAACACGATTTTACGCTCACTAGAGAGTAAAAGTATTTATTTCATGACTTAATGTAAACTCACTTTTATTGCTATTTAAAGGTGTATTAAGGTGTGATATGTCCATTTATATGACTTTTCCGCACTTTGAACAAAGTCGAGGAAACACGATTTTACGCTCACTAGAGAGTAAAAATTCTTATTTCATGACTTAACGTAAGCTCACTTTTATTGCTATTTAAAGGTGTATTAAGGTGTGATATGTCCATTTATATACCTTTTCCGCATTTTGAAAAAAGGCAACAAAACACGATTTTACGCTCACCATAGAGTAAAAATTTTTATTTTATGACTTAACGTAAGTTCAGTATTATTGCTATTTAAAGGTGTATTATGGTGTGACATGTCCATTTATATGACTTTTCCGCACTTTGAACAAAGGCAACAAAACACGATTTTACGCTCAATAGAGACCAAAAATTCTTATTTCATGAGTTAACTTAAACTCACTTTTATGTCTTTTTAAAGCTGTATTATGGTGTGATATGTCCATTTATATGCCTTTTCCGAACTTTGAACAAAGTCGAAAAAACACGATTTTACGCTCACTAGAGGCCAGAAATTCTTATTTCATGACTTAACGTAAACTCACTTTTATTGCTATTTAAAGGTGTATTAAGGTGTGATATGTCCATTTATATGCCTTTTCTTCAATTTGAACAAAGTAAAGAAAACACTATTTTACGCTCACTAGAGAGTAAAAATTCTTATTTCATGGCTTAACGTAAACTCACTTTTATTGCTATTTAAAGGTGTATTAAAGTGTGATATGTCCATGTATATGCCTTTTCCCCACTTTGAACAAAATAGAGAAAACACAATTTTACGCCCACTAGAGGCCAGAAATTCTGGTTTCATGACTTAACTTAAACTCACTTTTATTGCTTTTTAAAGGTGTATTATGGTGTGATATGTTCATTAATATGACTTTTCCGCACTTTGAAAAAAGTCAAAAAAACACGATTTTACGCTCACTAGAGAGTAATAATATTTATTTCATGACTTAATCTAAACTCACTTTTATTGCTATTTAAAGGTGTATTATGGTGTGACATGTCCATTTATATGACTTTTCCGCACTTTGAACAAAGACAAGAAAACACGATTTTACGCTCACTAGAGCCCAAAAATTCTTATTTCATGACTTAACTTAAACTCACTTTTATTGCTTTCTAAAGGTGTATTATGGTGTGATATGTCCATTTATATGCCTTTTCCGTACTTTGAACAAAGTCGAAAAAACACGATTTTACGCTCACTAGAGAGTAAAAATTCTTATTTCATGACTAAACTCTCTTTTATTGCTATTTAAAGGTGTGTTATGGTGTGGTATGTCCATTTATATGACTTTTCCGCACTTTGAAAAAAGTCAAGAAAACACGATTTTACTCTCACTAGAGTAAAAATATTTATTTCATGACTTAATGTAATCTCACTTTTATTGATATTTAAAGTTGTATTATGGTTAGAAATGTCCATTTATATGACATTTCCGCACTTTGAACAAAGTCGAGAAAATAAGATTTCACGCTCACTAGAGAGTAAAAATTCTTATTTCATGACTTAACGTAAACTCACTTTTATTGCTATTTAAAGTTGTATAAGGTGTGATATGTCCATTTATATGACTTTTCCGCACTTTGGACAAAGGCAACAAAACACGATTTTACGCTCACTAGAGAGTAAAAATATTTATTTCATGACTTAATGTAAACTCTGAAACGGCAACTCTAGGCCGAGCCCGAGAACTGTAATTATAGATAAGTTATTAATTAATTTTTATTGATGTTAAATCATGCTATGTACATATCTTTTTCTTATACTGCTTCTATATTTTAAGAAGGGTGATTTTACGTTATGTATGTATCTAGGTTACTAATATTAGAAGAGTTATAAATGGTTTAATGTAAATAATTTAAGCGCTGTGTTAAAATACTGTCGACGACGAGGTGTTTTAGCTATAAGAATAGTGCCTTCGATGGCAGAAAATCTAGTTTTATGACGTCTCTTTGGTCGCAGGGCCATTATTTCTACAGCGAGGGTGTAGCGCCTTTTTCCCTTTATTTGATAATTCGCCGTGACCAAGTGAGAGAGACAGATAGCTTGAAGGTAAATGTAGGAAAGCCGCAATTTATTTTAACTTGGACCAATGAGATCCCTGGAAGTTCATATGAAATAGTGAGAAGCGTCGAGTAGCGCTAAAAATGGACCACTAGGAAAGGAAACAGCCCCAGAGCCTGCGACTATAAATGGATCTGTTTGGAGCAAATTGGAGGCAATTTGGTAATTTTGGCATTTCATTTCAGTTTGGCATTTTGTCATGTGTGGTCAGGGAGAGATGCTGCAGGATGTGTGAGATATCGCGCCAAAAAGGGAATAAAGACAGTTTTAGAAACACACCTAAGAACCGCTACTCGTAAAGAGATAATAAGCATATTTAAACTTGGTGTCTTATCCGTTCCGCATTTTAACAGCAAAGGACGGAGGGGGTGATTGCCGCAACTCAGTCTTATTGCTATTTTAAGTTGTATTATGGTGTGATATGTCCATGTATATGCCTTTTCCACACTTTGAACAAAATCGAGAAAACAGGATTTTACGCTCATTAGAGGCCAGAAATTATTATTTCAGGACTCAACTTAAACTCACTTTTATTGCTATATAAAGGTGTATTAAGGTGTGATATGTCAATTTATGTGCCTTTTCTGCATTTTGAAAAAAGGCAACACATCACGATTTTACACTCACTAGAGGCCAAAAATTATTATTTCATGACTTAACGTAAACTCACTATTATTGCTATTTAATGGTGTATTATGGTGTGATATGTTCATTTATATGACTTTTCCGCACTTTGAACAAAGGCAACAAAACAGGATTTTACGCTCAATGGAGAGAAAAAATATTTATTGCATGACTTAATGTAAACTCACTTTTATTGCTATTTAAAGGTGTATTATGGTGTGATATGTCCATTTATATGACTTTTCCGCCCTTTGAAAAAAGTGAAGAAAACACGATTTTACGCTCACTAGAGAGTAAAAATTCTTATTTCATGACTTAACGTAAGTTCAGTATTATTGCTATTTAAAGGTGTATTAAGGTGTGATATGTCCATTTATATGCCTTTTCCGCACTTTGAGCAAAGGCAACAAAACACGATTTCACGCTCACTAGAGAGTAAAAATATTTATTTCATGACTTAATGTAAACTCACTTTTATTGCTATTTAAAGGTTTATTATGGTGTGATATGTCCATTTATATGACTTTTCCGCACTTTGAAAAAAGTGAAGAAAACACTATTTTACTCTCACTAGAGGCCAAAAATTCTTATTTCATGACTTAACTTAAACTCACTTTTATTGCTTATTAAATGTGTATTATGGTGTGATATGTCCATTTATATGCCTTTTCCGCACTTTGAACAAAGTCGAGAAAACACGATTTTACGCTCACTAGAGATTATAAATTCTTTTTTCATGACTTACCGTAAACTCACTTTTATTGCTATTTAAAGGCGTATTAACGTATGATATGTCCATTTATATGACTTTTCCGCACTTTGAATAAAGGCAACAAAACACGATTTTACGCTCACTAGAGAGTAAAAGTATTTATTTCATGACTTAATGTAAACTCACTTTTATTGCTATTTAAAGGTGCATTAAGGTGTGATATGTCCATTTATATGACTTTTCCGCACTTTGAACAAAGTCGAGAATACACGATTTTACGCTCACTAGGGAGTAAAAATTCTTATTTCATGACTTAACGTAAGCTCACTTTTATTGATATTTAAAGGTGTATTAAGGTGTGATATGTCCATTTATATACCTTTTCCGCATTTTGAAAAAAGGCAACAAAACACGATTTTACGCTCACTATAGAGTAAAAATTTTTATTTCATTACTTAACGTAAGTTCAGTATTATTGCTATTTAAAGGTGTATTATGGTGTGACATGTCCATTTATATGACCTTTCCGCACTTTGAACAAAGGCAACAAAACACGATTTTACGCTCACTAGAGGCCAAAAATTCTTATTTCATGACTTAACTTAAACTCACCTTTATGTTTTTTTAAAGCTGTATTATGGTGTGATATGTCCATTTATATGCCTTTTCCGCACTTTGAACAAAGTCGAAAAAACACGATTTTACTGTCACTAGAGGCCAGAAATTCTTATTTAATGACTTAACGTAAACTCACTTTTATTGCTATTTAAAGGTGTATTAAGGTATGATATGTCCATTTATATGCCTTTTCTTCAATTTGAACAAAGTAAAGACAACACTATTTTACGCTCACTAGAGAGTAAAAATTCTTATTTCATGGCTTAACGTAAACTCACTTTTATTGCTATTTAAAGGTGTATTAAAGTGTGATATGTCCATGTATATTCCTTTTCCCCACTTTGAACAAAATAGAGAAAACACAATTTTACGCCCACTAGAGGCCAGAAATTCTGGTTTCATGACTTAACTTAAACTCACTTTTATTGCTATTTAAAGTTGTATAAGGTGTGATATGTCCATTTATATGACTTTTCCGCACTTTGAACAAAGACAACAAAACACGATTTTACTTTCACTAGACGCCAAAAATTCTCATTTCATGACTTAACTTAAACTCACTTTTATGTCGTTTTAATGGTGTATTATTGTGTGATATGTCCATTTATATGCCTTTTCCGCACTATGAACAAAGTCGAAAAAACACGATTTTACGCTCACTAGAGGCCAGAAATTCTTACTTCATGACTTAACGTAAATTCACTTTTATTGCTATTTAAAGGTGTATTAAGGTGTGATATGTCCATTTATATGCCTTTTCTTCACTTTGAACAAAGTATAGAAAACACTATTTTACGCTCACTAGAGAGTAAAAATTCTTATTTCATGACTTAACGTAAACTCACTTTTATTGCTATTTAAAGGTGTATTAAGGTGTGATATGTCCATGTATATGCCTTTTCCCCACTTTGACCAAAATAGAGAAAACACAATTTTACGCCCACTAGAGGCCAGAAATTCTGGTTTCATGACTTAACTTAAACTCACTTTTATTGCTTTTTAAAGGTGTATTATCGTGTGATATGTTCATTAATATGACTTTTCCGCACTTTGAAAAAAGTCAAGAAAACACGATTTTACGCTCACTAGAGAGTAATAATATTTATTTCATGACTTAATCTAAACTCACTTTTATTGCTATTTAAAGGTGTATTATGGTGTGACATGTCCATTTATATGACTTTTCCGCACTTTGAACAAAGACAAGAAAACACGATTTTACGCTCACTAGAGCCCAAAAATTCTTATTGCATGACTTAACTTAAACTCACTTTTATTGCTTTTTAAAGGTGTATTATGGTGTGATATGTCCATTTATATGCCTTTTCCGTACTTTGAACAAAGTCGAAAAAACACGATTTTACGCTCACTAGAGGCCAGAAATTCTTATTATATGACTTAACGTAAACTCACTTTTATTGCTATTTAAACGTGTATTAAGGTGTGATTTGTCCATTTATATCCATTTTCCGCACTTTGAACAAAGTCGAGAAGACACGATTTTACGCTCACTAGAGAGTAAAAATTCTTATTTCATGACTAAACTCTCTTTTATTGCTATTTAAAGGTGTGTTATGGTGTGGTATGTCCATTTATATGACTTTTGCGCACTTTGAAAAAAGTCAAGAAAACACGATTTTACTCTCACTAGAGTAAAAATTCTTATTTCATGACTTAACGTAAACTCACTTTTATTGCTATTTAAAGTTGTATAAGCTGTGATATGTCCATTTATATGACTTTTCCGCACTTTGGACAAAGGCAACAATACACGATTTTACGCTCACTAGAGAGTAAAAATATTTATTTCATGACTTAATGTAAACTCTGAAACGGCAACTCTAGGCCGAGCCCGAGAACTGTAATTATAGATAAGTTATTAATTAATTTTTATTGATGTTAAATCATGCTATGTACATATCTTTTTCTTATACTGCTTCTATATTTTAAGAAGGGTGATTTTACGTTATGTATGTATCTAGGTTACTAATATTAGAAGAGTTATAAATGGTTTAATGTAAATAATTTAAGCGCTGTGTTAAAATACTGTCGACGACGAGGTGTTTTAGCTACAAGAATAGTGCCTTCGATGGCAGAAAATCTAGTTTTATGACGTCTCTTTGGTCGCAGGGCCATTATTCCTACAGCGAGGGTGTAGCGCCTTTTTCCCTTTATTTGATAATTCGCCGTGACCAAGTGAGAGAGACAGATAGCTTAAAGGTAAATGTAGGAAAAGCTGCGATTTATTTTAACTTGGACCAATGAGATCCCTGGAAGTTCATACGAAATAGTGAGAAGCGTCGAGTAGCGCTAAAAATGGACCACTAGGAAAGGAAACAGCCCCAGAGCCTGCGAGTATAAATGGATCTCTTTGGAGCAAATTGGAGGCAGTTTGGTAATTTTGGCATTTCATTTCAGTTTGGCATTTTGTCATGTGTGGTCAGGGAGAGATGCTACAGGATGTGTGAGATATCGCGCCAAAAAGGGAATATAGAAAGTTTTAGAAACACACCTAAGAACCGCTACCCGTAAAGAGATAATAAGCATATTTAAACTTCGTGTCATATCCGCTCCGCATTTTAACAGCAAAGGACGGAGGGGGTGACTGCCGCAACTCAGTCTTATTGCTATTTTAAGTTGTATTATGGTGTGATATGTCCATGTATATGCCTTTTCCACACTTTGAACAAAATCGAGAAAACAGGATTTTACGCTCATTAGAGGCCAGAAATTATTATTTCAGGACTCAACTTAAACTCACTTTTATTGCTATTTAAAGGTGTATTAAGGTGTGATATGTCAATTTATGTGCCTTTTCTGCATTTTGAAAAAAGGCAATACATCACGATTTTACACTCACTAGAGGCCAAAAATTCTTATTTCATGACTTAACGTAAACTCACTATTATTGCTATTTAATGGTGTATTATGGTGTGATATGTTCATTTATATGACTTTTCCGCACTTTGAACAAAGGCAACAAAACACGATTTTACGCTCACTGGAGAGAAAAAATATTTATTTCATGACTTAATGTAAACTCACTTTTATTGCTATTTAAAGGTGTATTATGGTGTGATATGTCCATTTATATGACTTTTCCGCCCTTTGAAAAAAGTGAAGAAAACACGATTTTACGCTCACTAGAGAGTAAAAATTCTTATTTCATGACTTAACGTAAGTTCAGTATTATTGCTATTTAAAGGTGTATTAAGGTGTGATATGTCCATTTATATGCCTTTTCCGCACTTTGAGCAAAGGAAACAAAACAGGATTTTACGCTCACTAGAGATTATAAATTGTTTTTTCATGACTTACCGTAAACTCACTTTTATTACTATTAAAGGCGTATTAACGTATGATATGTCCATTTATATGACTTTTCCGCACTTTAAATAAAGGCAACAAAACACGATTTTACGCTCACTAGAGAGTAAAAGTATTTATTTCATGACTTAATGTAAACTCACTTTTATTGCTATTTAAAGGTGTATTAAGGTGTGATATGTCCATTTATATGACTTTTCCACACTTTGAACAAAGTCGAGAAAACACGATTTTACGCTCACTAGAGAGTAAAAATTCTTATTTCATGACTTAACGTAAGCTCACTTTTATTGCTATTTAAAGGTGTATTAAGGTGTGATATGTCCATTTATATACCTTTTCCGCATTTTGAAAAAAGGCAACAAAACACGATTTTACGCTCACTATAGAGTAAAAATTTTTATTTTATGACTTAACGTAAGTTCAGTATTATTGTTATTTAAAGGTGTATTATGGTGTGAAATGTCCATTTATATGACTTTTCCGCACTTTGAACAAAGGCAACAAAACACGATTTTACGCTCACTAGAGATTATAAATTCTTTTTTCATGACTTACCGTAAACTCACTTTTATTGCTATTAAAGGCGTATTAACGTATGATATGTCCATTTATATGACTTTTCCGCACTTTAAATAAAGGCAACAAAACACGATTTTACGCTCACTAGAGAGTAAAAGTATTTATTTCATGACTTAATGTAAACTCACTTTTATTGCTATTTAAAGGTGTATTAAGGTGTGATATGTCCATTTATATGACTTTTCCGCACTTTGAACAAAGTCGAGAAAACACGATTTTACGCTCACTAGAGAGTAAAAATTCTTATTTCATGACTTAACGTAAGCTCACTTTTATTGGTATTTAAAGGTGTATTAAGGTGTGATATGTCCATTTATATACCTTTTCCGCATTTTGAAAAAAGGCAACAAAACACGATTTTACGCTCACCATAGAGTAAAAATTTTTATTTTATGACTTAACGTAAGTTCAGTATTATTGCTATTTAAAGGTGTATTATGGTGTGACATGTCCATTTATATGACTTTTCCGCACTTTGAACAAAGGCAACAAAACACGATTTTACGCTCACTAGAGACCAAAAATTCTTATTTCATGAGTTAACTTAAACTCACTTTTATGTCTTTTTAAAGCTGTATTATGGTGTGATATGTCCATTTATATGCCTTTTCCGAACTTTGAACAAAGTCGAAAAAACACGATTTTACGCTCACTAGAGGCCAGAAATTCTTATTTCATGACTTAACGTAAACTCACTTTTATTGCTATTTAAAGGTGTATTAAGGTGTGATATGTCCATTTATATGCCTTTTCTTCAATTTGAACAAAGTAAAGAAAACACTATTTTACGCTCACTAGAGAGTAAAAATTCTTATTTCATGGCTCAACGTAAACTCACTTTTATTGCTATTTAAAGGTGTATTAAAGTGTGATATGTCCATGTATATGCCTTTTCCCCACTTTGAACAAAATAGAGAAAACACAATTTTACGCCCACTAGAGGCCAGAAATTCTGGTTTCATGACTTAACTTAAACTCACTTTTATTGCTTTTTAAAGGTGTATTATGGTGTGATATGTTCATTAATATGACTTTTCCGCACTTTGAAAAAAGTCAAAAAAACACGATTTTACGCTCACTAGAGAGTAATAATATTTATTTCATGACTTAATCTAAACTCACTTTTATTGCTATTTAAAGGTGTATTAAGGTGTGATATGTCCATTTATATGCCTTTTCTTCACTTTGAACAAAGTATAGAAAACACTATTTTACGCTCACTAGAGAGTAAAAATTCTTATTTCATGACTTAACGTAAACTCACTTTTATTGCTATTTAAAGGTGTATTAAGGTGTGATATCTCCATGTATATGCCTTTTCCGCATTTTGAAAAAAGGGAACAAAACACGATTTTACGCTCACTATAGAGTAAAAATTTTTATTTCATGACTTAACGTAAGTTCAGTATTATTGCTATTTAAAGGTGTATTATAGCGTGACATGTCCATTTATATGCCTTTTCCGCACTTTGAACAAAGTCGAAAAAACACGATTTTACGCTCACTAGAGGCCAGAAATTCTTATTTCATGACTTAACGTAAACTCACTTTTATTGCTATTTAAAGGTGTATTAAGGTGTGATATGTCCATTTATGTGCCTTTTCTTCAATTTGAACAAAGTAAAGAAAACACTATTTTACGCTCACTAGAGAGTAAAAATTCTTATTTCATGGCTTAACGTAAACTCACTTTTATTGCTATTTAAAGGTGTATTAAAGTGTGATATGTCCATGTATATGCCTTTTCCCCACTTTGAACAAAATAGAGAAAACACAATTTTACGCCCACTAGAGGCCAGAAATTCTGGTTTCATGACTTAACTTAAACTCACTTTTATTGCTTTTTAAAGGTGTATTAATGTGTGATATGTTCATTAATATGACTTTTCCGCACGTAAGTTCAGTATTATTGCTATTTAAAGGTGTATTATGGTGTGACATGTCCATTTATATGACTTTTCCGCACTTTGAACAAAGGCAACAAAACACGATTTTACGCTCACTAGAGACCAAAAATTCTTATTTCATGAGTTAACTTAAACTCACTTTTATGTCTTTTTAAAGCTGTATTATGGTGTGATATGTCCATTTATATGCCTTTTCCGAACTTTGAACAAAGTCGAAAAAACACGATTTTACGCTCACTAGAGGCCAGAAATTCTTATTTCATGACTTAACGTAAACTCACTTTTATTGCTATTTAAAGGTGTATTAAGGTGTGATATGTCCATTTATATGCCTTTTCTTCAATTTGAACAAAGTAAAGAAAACACTATTTTACGCTCACTAGAGAGTAAAAATTCTTATTTCATGGCTTAACGTAAACTCACTTTTATTGCTATTTAAAGGTGTATTAAAGTGTGATATGTCCATGTATATGCCTTTTCCCCACTTTGAACAAAATAGAGAAAACACAATTTTACGCCCACTAGAGGCCAGAAATTCTGGTTTCATGACTTAACTTAAACTCACTTTTATTGCTTTTTAAAGGTGTATTATGGTGTGATATGTTCATTAATATGACTTTTCCGCACTTTGAAAAAAGTCAAAAAAACACGATTTTACGCTCACTAGAGAGTAATAATATTTATTTCATGACTTAATCTAAACTCACTTTTATTGCTATTTAAAGGTGTATTAAGGTGTGATATGTCCATTTATATGCCTTTTCTTCACTTTGAACAAAGTATAGAAAACACTATTTTACGCTCACTAGAGAGTAAAAATTCTTATTTCATGACTTAACGTAAACTCACTTTTATTGCTATTTAAAGGTGTATTAAGGTGTGATATCTCCATGTATATGCCTTTTCCGCATTTTGAAAAAAGGGAACAAAACACGATTTTACGCTCACTATAGAGTAAAAATTTTTATTTCATGACTTAACGTAAGTTCAGTATTATTGCTATTTAAAGGTGTATTATAGCGTGACATGTCCATTTATATGCCTTTTCCGCACTTTGAACAAAGTCGAAAAAACACGATTTTACGCTCACTAGAGGCCAGAAATTCTTATTTCATGACTTAACGTAAACTCACTTTTATTGCTATTTAAAGGTGTATTAAGGTGTGATATGTCCATTTATGTGCCTTTTCTTCAATTTGAACAAAGTAAAGAAAACACTATTTTACGCTCACTAGAGAGTAAAAATTCTTATTTCATGGCTTAACGTAAACTCACTTTTATTGCTATTTAAAGGTGTATTAAAGTGTGATATGTCCATGTATATGCCTTTTCCCCACTTTGAACAAAATAGAGAAAACACAATTTTACGCCCACTAGAGGCCAGAAATTCTGGTTTCATGACTTAACTTAAACTCACTTTTATTGCTTTTTAAAGGTGTATTAATGTGTGATATGTTCATTAATATGACTTTTCCGCACTTAGAATAAAGTCAAGAAAATACGATTTTACGCTCACTAGAGAGTAATAATATTTATTTCATGACTTAATCTAAACTCACTTTTATTGCTATTTAAACGTGAGTAGTATTAGTCCCGGATGAGTTAATTGTTTTAACGATAATCCTGCCGCTAGGGGCGCTCGTGTCGCTAGTGTCGCTGCGTGCGACGGCGGCGGCGGTAAGTTTGAAAAGCGCCCTGAGCGGTAGGATTATCGTTATTGCAATTGGCTCATCCGGGACTGTTTTCTTTATTTATACTTTGAATACAGTACATTGGATAAAGATATGTATACATAGTTTTTTTGATTAACATGATGTATTATTTGCTTAACATATGAATACATAGTTTGAGAATAACATAATGGATTATTTGATTACAGGAGATTAACATATGAATACAATAAATGGACAATATAAGAAATATTAGGAGAAAAAAAAGCACATTAAAATTCATAGTTTTTGTTTGAGGCACTAGGACACACAGATTTCGCGCACAACAATGATTTTAAAGTACGTGGTGCACTTTGAGTCCTCGTCATCGCTGCTGCTGCTATCGGCGGTAAATTGGTGGATAGGTTTGGTGATGCAGGTGACGAGCAGGTGAGAGAAACTTTCGTTGACGAACTCGGTGAAGGTTGGTATATAGATGGGGATGGTAAATTCGCTGTAATGGCTGGTTGAGAAGCATCCTGCGGATGTGACTTTGTTGGTTAGAGCAGGAATGTTGCTGTTGCCGAGGTATATGACGCATAGTGCGTCTTGTTTATGCTGGTGCACTTTGGTAGGTACGCATTTGACGTGGACGGCGTGAGCCCCTTGGACGTCGAGTGTGATGGTGACAACTCTGCTGTTGCGGAAATAGGAGTTGGAGATGCAGAGGATACGGATAGGTGAAGCTGCGTTGAGAATGAGTTGTAGGTCAAGATTGTTCCCCACGGGGACGGGATAGGTTTCGTCGGACATTATTTAGGGTTATATAGGGAGAACGTGACGATGTGGCGTTTGAAACCGCTGCGTAGTTTTTCCTCGCCTGCGTATATGATGCAGAATGAGGTAGAGTTGAGTTTGTTGACGAGTTCTGGAGTGGCTTTTGCAAATCTTGTTGGTAGGAAAACTTCTGTGTCGTTGTCGAGTTTGGCGACGAGCTTTGTACCGTGAACGGTGTCGATTGTTTTGACGCCGACAACGCGATATGGTACGTGCTGTTGAAGCGTAGATACGCTGAGAGTGTGGGCGCTGCTGGAAAGTTCTTCTAGCTCTTTAAGGACGTCCTGTGACATTCTGACGGCACAGATGGCAGTTTTTGATAAACGGGGGAGGACCGTCTATATGAGTGGTTTGATGAGGAAGGTTGTAGTGTTGTTTACACCTGCGATAAGGTGCGCAAACTACCTGTGCGTCTGTGGGAAGTTGGTTCCACACAAGGTCGACGTCGCTTGGGGGATAACGTTCGAAGATGTATATGCCGTTCTGCAGCAGCACTTGGCGTTCCCTGGGCAGTAGCAGGTGGATTCTTCGTCCGTTATCGAGATACCGAAAGAGCACGATGAAGCAGTTCATGTGGTGTTTCTAGCGGAGTACTTTCGAAGGAATTGCTGAATTTGCTTGTTGAGATGATCGAGGTCTTCGTAGAAACCGAGCTGACACTGCGTGCACAGGAGGGTGAGACGGTGCTTAAGTTCGCAGCTGCACGTTTGGTGAAAGCAAAACGAGCAGTGGAAGTCTTTACACGACGGTCCTGGCATTCCCCACGGCTGGCTAGCACCGAATGAAGGGGAAAAGAATGCGCGTGCATAAATATAACCCAACTGCCGGAAGCAGGAAATCACTGGTGGGGGAAAAGTTCGTTGGAAATTTACCGCATCAGGGGAAGCACTGGTGGGGGAAAAGTTCGTTGGAGAAACACCACATCAGGGGAAGCAGTGGTGGGGGGAAACGTTCGTTGGAGGTTAGCTACATACGCCGGAAGCGCTTAGCGATTATTGCACAACATCCGCAGGAAAAATACTGTGTCCGTTGATTTAACGGTTTTCGTCTTGGAGGAGAACTCTGTTTTGAACGGTGCTGAACATGCAAACGACCACATCAGGGGGAAGCACTGGTGGGGGAAAAGTTGGTTGGAGAATTACCACATCAGGGAAGCACTGGTGGGGGAAACGTTCGTTGGAGGTTCACTACATCCGCCGGAAGCGCTTAGCGATTATTGCACAACATCCGCAGGAAAAACACTGTGTCCGTTGATTTAACGGTTTTCGACTTGGAGGAGAACTCTGTTTTGAACGGTGCTGAACATGCAAACGCCGTGAATGTGATCGGGTATGATATAGGATGCTTCGCGACCCAAATGCGGGAGCGAAGGGGCGCGAGATGTTTGGGTGAGGTGCGGTTGGAACGCTGATAGAAATACATGCGCACTAAGGACTATTTTGTGAGATGCGCAGTGCGAAATGGGTGTTGAGGAAATGATGAACCTCGAGGAATGTTCTAAAATTGGCGCACCGTATGTACTTGGTGAACTGCGTGAAATTCATGTCATGTAAGGGAACGTTGGAGGCATGGTTGTGAAGCATGTACTTGTGGTATGCCATGATTTGATTTTGCACGTCCGTCTCTTCCTTCTTTTTGTGATAGATGATGTCGGTAATGATGCGCTGCAGGGTATGCAACACGTGCCATTCTTGTTGGTTGAGCGTAACGGATGCGCCTTGCGGTTCTTTGAAAACGAGCTTTAGCTTTCCGAACACAAACTTAAACACGATGGTGACGCTGTCGCTGAACAGAAATTGCTGTAGACGTCCCTGCGGGTCATTCAAGCGTTTGTGAATGATGGGGATGGCTTCGACGAGTTTGTGCCACTGCGAGGAACTCATAACGACTGCGTTGTGCTGTCCACATTTGGCAATGGTGACGACGAGATGGTGCGGCGGCCGGGGGGAGAATCCCACACTGACGAATTTAGTTTGTTGCGGGTTGAGGAAGTAGATATCCGCCAGAGGACCCACAACTGCACTGTGTTGGAACTGTGCTGGCGGAGCAGGGCTGTCGGGATGCTGTTGGAGGTCGAAGATGGGTAATTTCCTTTTTTCCCCGGGTTTTGAGGTGGTCGGGGTTTGACATCCGGTTATACTGGAACACACAAAACAATAATAATAATGTGAGGGATAGAGAGATAAACGGGATAGAAAAAAGCAAGCTAATACATAGGTGCGGACCTACCTGGTCGGCGTGCTGCATGGCAGCAGGACTATCCGCGCGCTGCATGGTACACTCTGAATGAGGCGAGCGGCACCGTGACGTTGCTTTTTATACGAGCTGGAGCGTCTTCTGAAAGCACGTGCAAGACGATGGATTAGCTTAGATGTGCTGAATAGTGACACACACACACACACGTACTCACCTTCAAGGGTTGACAAGTTTGCTGAGCGTCAGAGCACTTTGCGCGGCATGCGTTTTTGAACGTTTTGCGAATGACGACATCATTATGCGCGTGATTGCTGACGTGAAATTTTGAGAAGAATGTATGCTTAGGCAAGCCGGAGCAGCGGTGGGTGAGGTAGGCGATGACGTAATGACCGCACGTGGTGCTGTCGAAACCTTGCAGCCTTCTGACGTTGGTGGACCAACGCGTCCCGCAGACCGAATTTAAGAACCGGAGAAAATGGCGCGAAAGCGGTCCTATGCCGTAACTGTCAAAATATTCTGCATGCGAGTTTTTGTCCACAAAGATGCAAACCCAGTGTTGCCCTGATTTGGTGCTGGGGTCGGTGTTAGCCACTAACGCCAAGGGAGGCGTCCGAATGCCGTGAAGTACGGGTAGTTTATCGCAGGGGTAGACGCCTAAAAAGTGAGAGCGCGTAGAGGGGCATGTCGATAGAAACCGTTGAATTTGAAAGGTGTTCATGATACCAAAATGGATCGGTTGGCGTCGATTTCGACCGTGCGATGTATTTCCGCTAGCACCAGAAGTATGACCGGTTCTGTCAATTTATCGGCAGAACCGATGCTTATAGAGGCGGTTCCGTGGCGCTGACCCGAGATGTGAGACTCGTTAGCGCTCATGTCTGCAGTGAGATCGAAAACCATTATCGTATACCCTTGCGGGTAGGTTTCTCTGGAGATGGAGTGTCCCTCGTCCTTGAACTGAATGCCTAGGCCGTCCTGCAGGGTTTGAAAGCATTGCAAATAGTGTCCCTTTGTAAAGTCGGGTTGCAGAGGTTGGGAGGGAACGGGTTGCCCGTTCACGTAGAGCTGAAAGAAGTTCATTTTAAAATGTTTCAAGTTGTACGGATTTGAGTTAAAATGGCCGGAATAGGCCTTGTCGGTGACCATGGCTACTACCACTCTCCTTGGAACTTGCCCTACGCACACATCGCTAAACGTCATTGCCCTGGACTCCTTGGGGATGCTGAGAGCGTGAAAGCTGACGTCTTTGAGATGGTACTTTGCGTTGCCCTTTGCGAGCACGGCCTGGTGCGCGAGCTTTATGGTCGGCGAGGGCCGCACCGATTTTAAGCGCAGCGTGGCAGACACGATGTCGGCGTACCCCTTAAAGGTATCTACGTCGGAAAACAGATAAAACTGGGGAGAGGCGGGAGTGAGCTTGACGGTCATGCTAACGTTGTTCAAAAGCAGCTTCTCCTGTCTAAAAAGAGCGTTGGACAGAGGACCGATGAGCTGCACGACGTTGCTCCCTTTGGTAAACCCCTGACGCCACTGAAAACCCGCATTGGCGATAAAAGTGTCCATGATGCCTGCCGTGTCCTTTCTCCAGAGGGTAGATTCTAGTTTGGTGTTCATGGCATCTTCGGAGTAATTGAGAAGCGTCTCGAGGTAGGTTCTATAGGGGTAACCGGCTTGCGGCATGGAGACGATGACGTTATTGAGGGTTATCTCCATCTGTTGAAACAGGGAATTTAAGGCGTTGTTGACCAGAGTGACGTTAGCGTCAGCGTTTAAGGCCTCTCCTTTGTCATCTACAATGCGCACCATGAGTTCGAGTACGACGTAGGTCAGGTCTAGGTAATCGTCCGCATTTCCGGAATAATGAAAGGTGATGGGGGCATTTTTCATTAAAGTGTTTTGAGGGTTTAGGTATAGGAACCGTGACTCCTCGATGCTCATCTGAACCGGCACCTCTGTAAAGAGGTCCAGTTCGGAACTCATGTGGACGGTCGCGTCTGCCATTACGAAAATACGTCTTGCACCTTGCGCCTACCGCGTTTCAGCTTGGACTGCTTGCTCTTTCTGGATTTGCTCGGTTTTATTCTCTTGAGACGCCTGCCGCCGGAACCGAGCATGGCATCGAGCTTTTCGTCGGCTTTTCGCTTTAAATTGTATCCGGACTCCTTGAGCCTCCGCTGGAGCGCTTGCTTCGGCGCTGCTCCCGCCACAGTCACATCGGACAGAACGTGAGCGCCCGCCTTTAAGGCCTCCTTTCCGACTGCTTTTGCTCCGCTCTTTAAAAACGGTACAACCTTCTGAAGAGTCCTCCGAGGGCTGAAAAGAGACCGCTGCCTCTTTGGTAGCGCTTGCCCCTGTAGAGAGTGAAATCGCGATGGTGGAACGCTCCGCCGGTCTGATTGAGGTAGTACCGCGTTACGGCGTGCGCGTCCATTACGCCTGTTTCGGACGAAAAGCGAGAACTACAGTAGAGGAAAATCCGTCGGCGAATGGCAAGAGATCGCCGTAACCGTTCCTTAAATCTATGTTGACCGTCTTGAAGTCTTGCTGAATCAAGGGTACCCAATTTTGGGGAAAAAACGTCTTTTCGTCGCTCATGTAAGTGTTGTTGCTTCTTTCGTATTCCACGGCCGCGCTCTCTATGACTTGGGCGAAGGTGTCGCCCACGACTTGCGGGGACACTAGATTACAATAGACGAACATTTCGTAAGGAAACCCCATATAAGGATCTACGGGGTGTTTAGCAGCTTTTTCGAGAACGACGTTGACGTAGGGCTCGAAACCCAACATTTTTGCCATAGCGGGCGTTAAGAGCAAACTGTGGATGCGGTGTAGAGGTCCCGGAGGGTCCTCCGATTTTGAAACGTCTCGTTTGGGTCTGACGGAACGAGCCGCCGCGGGTTTCTGCTGCCCCGAAGCCCGGGGCTTCGGTTTCGGCTTGGGTCTCGGGTGGGGCACATCGTTGAGAGCTTCGTATTCGCCGACCGCGTACGGTACGACCGTGCGCGCGACATTTTCCACAAACCCGTCGAACGGAATGTCGGGTAGTGGTTCGGGATGGGCGACGGCGGCATTCACGCCCACCGTCTGCTTGCGCTCGTCGAAGAGGAAGAAGTTTTCCACGTGCAAGTGTTCGAGTAGAGCGGCGTTGACGAGGTTCACCAAGTCTTTGGGATTGTGCACGATGCCTTGCGGCATTTGCAAACTGAATTTGGAATGCGTGGGGAGGAGCGTCATGGTGTACTTGGCGCCCGCCAGACGGGCATCGTCTGGCGAAAGGTTAAAAAATTTCACCGGATACCTGACCTTTTGCAGGGCGACCTCCCATTCTCCCTGCAGAACGATTCTCTCGGGCAAGATGTTAGAAAATCTGGCCCTGGTGTTGTCGGTAAAGTGTTCCATGGAAGCGTTGCTCACGAGAGTGATGGAGAAGGGCTCGGTCTTAATCATGTCGAATCGACGGTCGAAGCCAGAACCCACGAGTTAAACTTTGCCGGATACCCCTTCCACTTTACCAAGACCTGCTTGCGGCGCCCTCGGCCCTTGGTCTGTAAAACGCGCTCGATCTTAAACGTCCGAGGTAGCGCGACCTTTTGTAGCTCCTGGGTGTAAAATGTGCCGTCTATGGCTTCTCCGGCCAGATCCTTCAACTTATATACCACCGGCCGACCGCGCACCACCTCGGCTATCCGAAATATTTCGTCCGTCCAATTCTGCTCGTAGCCCTTGTCGAATTTCATTTTTTCTTTAGAGATGCGCACGTGATCGCCGACGGAAAATGTGGGTTTCCCTGCGCGAGGTAGGGTCCTATTTCCGTAGAGATTGCGGTACACTCGTAAAATGTTAGATTCGTTCACGTCCTTCGGAGCCATTTTTATGGACCTGTGATGCGAGCTATTGTACGACTCGAGTAAGGCCGGAAGGACTTCCAGGTATCTGTAACTGTTTTTGTGCGTGAAATACCTCCACATCTTGGTTTTTAAGGTGCGGTTGAAGCGCTCCACGACGCTGGCTTTAACGTTATTTTTGGTCGTGTAATGTTTCACGCCGTGTTTCTTCAGAAAGTCGCGAAAAGTCTTGTTGGTAAACTCTGTTCCCTTGTCCGTCTGGAGGACCCTGGGGACGCGTTGGGAGAATATGGAGCGAAACGCTTGTGCGACCTCGGTACCCAGCTTCGATTTCAGGGGTACGGCCCAAGCATATTTGGAAAATACGTCGATAACGGTCAGAATGTACACGTAAGGTTTGTTATGTTCCCTCACGCTGTTCATGACGTTTAGATCGGCCTCCCAAAGATCGTCCATATTCGTCACGTGACAACATCTGGTGGGGAACCGCTTTCTGACCGGTTTGTGCAGTGTAACTGTCCCGGGTTCGAAGGAAGGACTCGATGTTCGCCTTAGACGCGCCCGTGGCCTTTCGAAGGGGCTTGACCGTGCCCAAACCGGCATAGTTTTCCGGTCTGGCATAGTATCGCCTTAGCGCCTTCCATTCCTTCATGCTTTACTTGTACAGGGGCTGCCAGACGCGCTTGCGAAAATGGTACGACGCGGAAGGCGATTTCGATTTCTTTTTCGGAGTGGCAGGGTTCGCCCTCTTCTTTTTGCGAGGCGAGAGGAGGTTGACCTTTATGGTTCGGGGTTCGACGTCCTGCTTCACCGGCACGCGCTCGTGCACGTCTTCGTAATCGTCGTCGTCGTCGTCGCCGAGGAAGGGCTTTCTGACTTGTGCCACGAGATCGAGGTAGTTGTCCAATTTATGTTTTACGAGCCGCCACTTTTCGTCGGCAGAGAGCTTTGCGCTCTGCAGGTTCCGAATTTCTTTGGCCAATCTGGATATGGTGCGGTCTACAGCGTGAAGCTTGTCAACGGTCTTCGGTTGCGGTGCAATGAGGATCTGCCTGCCGTACTTCATCCTGTTAATTTCGACACTAGCGCGCCGCCGAGCGAGGCCAAGACGGGCAGGAGGAATGCCGGCAAAAAACCTCCTTTTTGAACCAAGATGCTCTTCTTCTTCTTCAGAGGAACCCGTCTATCCGTCAACTTCCTCCAAGAAGCCTTGTGCTTCTTTAGGCGAGCCAAGCACTTTGCGGGAAGTTGCAGGTGACCTCTGCACACGTTGAGCATGCATTCGCTAATGGCCTTGATCAGATCGCCGTCGGCATTTTTTAACAACTTTTTGCGCAGAGGGGCCTTCGCCTTGGCCAGAGCCGCCAAATTACCGTGCTGTCTCGCTATGCGAGGACTGGTCTGCGTCGCGAGCCTTGACCTACCTCTAGCCATGCTTGCGCGATAATGACGTTCGCTCCGAAAGCGGTCCTTTTTTTATTTTGACTCGACGGCCTCAATCGGGCAAGACCCTGCCGGGATGATATAGAACGAAACGAACCCGAGTCCTCTCGGCGGTCTCAGTTGGGTACGAAATAAGAGAGGTTTTCCCCCGGCAGCACGCCGGTTCGATACCTGTATCGGGCGGGCGTGTACTGGGTGCAGTCCAACACGAGATACCCGTGAGGGCGTTCGGTGGCCTTCTCGAAGGCCTCCAAGAGAAACCTAGAGTTCCTGGGTTCGATCTGCTGGCACAGTCTCTCGATCTGCATCTTGTCCCGGTTGTTCTTGAAGACCACGACGTAGTTCGCATTCAGAGAGACGTTGCGATATTTCTGACCCTGCGGAAACACGTTCTGCAGGATGTAGACGATGCCGAAGCGCTTGTGATGGGAGTCCTTCCCGCCACCCTCCAGCATCAGATCGTCGAGGACGACGAGGTCGTTCTCGCCCACCGAAGCAAGTTCGGGTATGCCCGCGTGGGTCTCGCAACGCAGTGCCGAGGGTTCGAGTCTCGGCGAATACTCCGAAGGGTGGCACCACAGCACCCTCCTGGGGCGCACGTCGAACATCCGGTGCGCGTGGCGCAACAGGTTTTTCACGAAGGTCGACTTGCCGCAGCGCGACGGCCCCGCCATGAGCATCGTGCTGGGAAACTCGAATCGCCCCAGGTCTCGGGGACCGGGCATCGTCTCCTCAGGGGCGCCCGGTTCGAAATGACTTTGGCGCGGCTGCGGACGTCTCATTTATGCGTTCCTCTTGAACCCGTAGGGATAGGAATCGTGATCGCCGGCGAGCACGCGCTTGTTGACCACCATCCTAAACGTCTTCGAGCTGGGTTCGGTGACGACCGTCCAAGACGGTTTCCGCGAGATCTGCGTGCCCGTCAGCTTCACCGCACGGTCGTTGTCCCTGAGCACCACGTCGCGAATCACCTCCGCGTTCACCAGCTCCAGGTTGCCCGAATTGAGCGTGATCCCCTTCACCTTGCACACCGAGAAGGTCTTGCCCGTCTCGGGGCAAACGATCTCCATGCAGTAGCTCTTGGGCCCCGTGGAGGCGAACCGGGCGATGTAAGAGCCCCGCCCGTACTTCTCCAGCTCGTCCGTCATGTCCCCCAGGAGGCGTCCGACGGACGGCGTCCAGTCGCCCGGAGCGGCGGCGACGACGACGGAATCGGTGTCGAAGTAGCAGACCCGTTCTCCCAGCCTCTTGAGGTAGGAGTAGAGCACCAGGCGCGCGTGAGTCGTGATGTAGGCCGCCAGGACGGCGTTGGCGGCGGGGTTGACCTTGCGGCTCTCCTCGCAGTACCTCCACACCGCGCACACGATCCGGTCGGTGACGGGCACGTAGGTCTGCACTTCCACGCCCGGGTCGTTGAGCAGCTCCAGGAGGCGGTCGTACCGGTCCACCAGCTCGCACGTGGGGAGGTTTTCCCTCTGCCCGAGTTTGCCCCAGAAGCTGTTGAGCATCAGCTTGGTCAGCTCCCGCCTGCCGGGGTTGGTGGCGACGGCCTGGGGATCCAGGGCGACGCCTTCGTGCTCGAAGAATTGCTCCACGTACCGCTGCTTCGCGGCAGGGTCGTCGCAATCCGAGGGCCAGCCGGAGGCTTCGGTCTTGATCTTCAGGAACTGATTCACGTAGTCCTCGAAGAGACCCTTTGCTCCGGTGGTCGGTTCGTGCCGCACCACGTCGTACTCCCAGATCTCGTGGACCCGCAGCAGGCGGTAGCCCTCCTCCAGGGCGACCTTCATCTCGTCGATCACCCAGGTACCCGACAACGCCCTCTCGCGCTCTCCGTGGTGGCACTCGTCTTGGTTCTCCGCCTCCGCGCAAGCGCGGCATAGCGGGAACATGAGCTTGCCGCCGATGCGCGCCGGTAGCACCGGGTGGTACAGGTGTCGCGGCGGTAGAACCTCGCACTTCACCAACCCGCCCCCCACGTCTTCCAAGCGCGGGAATCGATCCACGTGGATCTTGGGGTGGCCCGCGGGGTAGGGTTTCGTCTTGTTCACGTACGGGTACAGGCTGCATACGTCGTAGTAGTAGATCTTGCTATCCCCCTTCGCCTCGCAGTACGTCTTGGTGCAGTTGGTGCGACCTCCGTAGAAGGCGTCTCTGGGGTTCAGGGTTCGGGTACCGGAAAGTCCCTTGCGTGGCGCGCGAGGTCCTGGTCGGCCTTCATCGCGGCGTCGAACTCGCACTCCCACATTTCCATCACGGCGTAGCCGGCGGCCTTGATCTCGGCCGTGACCTTCTCGGTGCTCTCTAACCTGGAGGCCATGGTTTCGTGTCCCGAGTCGTATATCGCCGCATGGCGATTGTGAAAGCACCGCCTGCAGCCGTGGTGAAAGCAGCCGTGGAAGAAGTACGCGGTTTTTTCGGCCTCTCTGTACCCGTCCACCTTGTGCCCCGCGATTTTGACTTCGCGTCCTCGCATGGCGTGCTGGATGACGATGCGGTTTTGCGTCTCTAGCCAAGTTAGCCATATGCATGCGGCGCGAGACTGACGGTCCGCTAGTCGATACCCGCCCGCTGGCAAGAGGGCAATTTTTTTAAGCGGCATGAAGCGCTTTCTATACACGCACATGCACGCATGCGCGATGGTGACGCATTCTCTGAACGGGTCTATTCCGTTCTCGTCCAAGAATTCCCTTCTGAATTTGGAAACTCCCTGACTGAGTAGAAATACGTCCATCTTGCAATACGCCACCATTTCTGCCCTCATGTCGAAGACGTGCCCGGAGGACGCCTTTTCTTCGTGCCACTGCTCGAAGGCTTTCCGACCCTCCGCCGACATGCCCTCCGGGCAGTAATGGCTTTTGTCGGGAATCGAACCCACGTACCGCTCGTTTTCCTTCGTGTTAAACAGGTACGGGAAATAACCTTTGCATTCCTTCAATCCGAAGGTCTTGGAAAAGCGGGAGAGTGGCATGGGTATGAAGTTGAGCGAGTCTAGAAATGTGACGTCGCCGTACCTCATCCTGTAGATCTTGCTCCCGTTCATGATGAGCTCCGGCACCCAGTCTAAGTGCGCCACCATGTACTTTAATAGAAACTGCCCGTCGTAAGCTCTGAGGTTATGCGCCACGACGTAGACGTCCCAGGCTTCGAACCTCGCCTGCGCGATGTGCTCGAAAAGCTGCTTCACGGGATCGTCCGTGAACACCCATTCTTTGCAACCGCATTCGGTGCAGTATGCCGTCTTGCGGCGTTCGTCGATGCAGTGCGGGCAGGCTTGGTACAACACGCACAAGTTAGGTACATGCTCGTATGTGTCCTTTTTGCCGGTATATGGAATGTTTTGCGTGCATTCAAAGTCGATAAACATGAACACGTACCGGTTTCTTTTGTTCTTTGCGGCATACGGCTGCATATGGCACATGTGGCTAGAATTCACGTGTGCCTTGCAATGATTGCAGTACTTTTCCCCGCACTGGTGCGCGGTTTTTCTGTGCCTCGCATTCACCAGCTTGTTGCAAGACGTGCACACCTTTTCTACATCGCACACCGACAGCGCCTTTGGGTAAATAACGCCTTTCTTTGCGTGGTTTGCAAAGCATGTCGGTCCCTTAAAATCTCTGTTGCACTCGGCGCAGCGTATGTAGGCGTCGAATCGCGCATCGCACAGCTGATGGCATTTAGCGCACCTGGCGTCGCACCTATGAAATTCTTTTTTGTGTGCCGAGGGATGATGACACCGGCGGCAATACCATTTGCATTTAAAGCACTTGTGAAGGTTCACGATAGCATTAAAGTGCCCGGCGTGGAGCATGACGTCGATGTATTTATCGCATTTCTTATCCGACGCGTACAGCACGTGCTTCCCCGTATGATCGCCAAACACCGTCACGGCGTAGCCCTTTAACGCTGCGTCGAAGCGTCTGACGTCGTCTATCGTGCAGCTGTCGTGGCCTTGACCGATGCTCGCGCACAAGGCTACGGCCTTCGATTTTTGCAGATAGTCGGAGCGCGTCATCGTTCTATAGTTGACGTCGCGATCCACTTTGGCTTTGACTACAACAATGGCTCTTGCTAAACACAGTTTGTCTTTGTTGGCTATTTCGACAATGCCTTTATTGCCCCTACAGGCATCGCAAGGTTGGTGGCACGAACCCGAGACCTCCTTGGTCCACACAAACGTCACGTGAAGAGGCCCGCTTAGCAAGAATTGTTGGTTACTTTGCATTACTTTTTCGATGCTTCCAACAATGACGTCCGCATTCAATTGGTCTACGCGCCTAACGCTCATGTTGAAGGCTTTGGACGTCTCCTTTTCGTCTGTTATGGATATGCCTAAATACCCGGGTTCGTTTTCTAACAGGTTCTCTTTCGCAAAGTTTAGAATATCGTTAAACAAATGCGATACCCATTGCTCAGGGTTGACATCTCTGGGTACCGGGTTTACGGTAATTTGAGACTCTGTAAAGCCGGAAAAAAGCTTTGGCAGCCTTCTCTGCTTGTGTCCTATAATTTCGAACGTAGGTTGCAAGGTGCCATCGCGACTTCCCCCGGATTGTAGCTCCATCTTATCGTCCGAATGCACCGATCGCTCTTTCCCTGCAAAGTGTTGCTGGTATTTTGTTTTTATTTTAAACTATTTTTCGTCAAATAGAACGATTTTGTAGAAAAATCCGCTATCGTCCCCGTTTTCTCACTACGGGGCGTTTGCTCTTGGCGCCGGGTTTTTATAAGCTCGCTTATCGCAACTGCTGTTTTCAACATGCGCGTAGAGTTAAATGCCTCATTTCGCTACAAAATTGTCAAGTTGTAAAAAAACGCGGTCATCCTGTCACGATCCGCCACTGCGCGACCGCCACCGTCGGCAGTAAGGCTGCATAAACGCTGACAAACATCCTTTTCTCAAGCTCGATTTACACTTATCATCAGCAGTGCCGTGCGTGGGAAATGACGAGCGAGCAGCGTTTTAACGTTTTCCACACCGCCTCAGTGCAATATTTTAAAACTACGAGTGCCGTGTGTAGTGTTTTTTGTGTTGTGCAGTGCGTACGTGTTATGTAGAATGTGTGAATTAAATAGAAAGCAGCAGATACTTCCTTTCTAAGGAGTAACACCAACTGTTGAATAAAAATTCTCAAGTGTTACGTTCGTATGACCTCTACCCTATATCTCTTATAGGTGAGTACGAAAGTTTATTTTCATATCCACTTAATTTTAATCCGGATAAACTTTTCGGGAAATGGTTGCATTGCACACATCCGTTATACACTGGCCTTAAAAAAATTCTAAATTCTTTCCATCAACATGGCGGGCAAGAACTGAAAAGCGACATGCCTTTAAAAAAGAATGGCTAAGCATTGTACAATTCGAACCATTTTTTAACAGATATCTCGGAAATGGCTGACGTCGCAAAAAAGTTATTTCAAATAAATTGTGTGTGTTTCCTCAAACCTTAGCAGTTATACAAGATCGTAGAAAATTTCTTCCGAATCAAGAGGACTTCACGGGCTATTTCCACAAAATTCAAGATATACATTTTATTTTTCATATAAATGTCTTTAATTTATGGTGTTGTAATTAAAATCGTCAGAGACAGTTTTAGAAAATAAAACATTTCGGAAAATAGTTCATGTAAAGGGTGGTTTGGGGTGGAGGGACTTTTTTGAAAATCTCTGTGTCGTAACTTTGGAAGGTACTCAGCCTAAATACCAAGTTTTAGTATTTATCCGACTTTTCATTTAAGAGTTATGCTGCTCTGACACATACACACAGAATTTTCTAAAAAATGTTTTTTATTCAGGGGACCTCAAAACAAGTATTTAGTTTTTCCGGTGAAATCTCAATATTGAATATTTGGATGCAATGCATACCTCCTCTACCTACTATTTTACGTGGTAGAGAAAGGCCCCTAAATCAATATTATTACATGCGGTTTGTGAAAAATGTTACAGCTATGATTAATAAATTCTGGGATTACGAGAAATTTGTTAATATTAGTTTAAACGTATATAGTTGCAAGAAAGTGAGTATAGCTAGCTCGAAAACTTAGCGTTGTTGTCACAAATAAACGATATAGAGAAAACTCTGATTTTCATAAAAGTAAGATTAAAACTACTTGCTTAAGGTAAAATGCTTGTCTCATATTAAGAATATTCTCAGATATTCGGAGAATGGCGCGAAAGTTGAGTCTGACGTACATAGCAGATACAGGAGAAATTGCATTGCACTCAAAAATTTCATACCGGGATTTTCGCCAGAAATACATCTATAGATTTGCACATTTCAACTTATTACATAATTGGCTTATATTGTGCACGATGTTTCATTTAAATACCCACAAACTGGGTCTGTGATTATTACTTATTGTTTTTATGTGTTTCAGTGGGTGAATAATAATTAGTTTGTTGGTATCGTTATTACAGTGCTGTTTCACTTGTGAAATTCCGTTCTCTTTGTATGAAAATGAAAAAAGAAAAGTTAAAAAGAATGACGAGTTTTAGTGAGAAAGGTCTAAAGCTTTTAAACATTAAAATCAACATGGAAACTTTGTAAATAGACAACGCCACAAAGTAATAATAATAATAATAATAATAATAATAATAATAATAATACACATAAATTGTGTGCTTTAACGTTCTTGTACAGTAAGGCTTCGTTTCCTACGGTTTAACAGTTGTACAAAAGACATTCACAATGAGACTACTTCACAGCTATTCCCAGAAAATTGAAGTTATACATTTTATTTGTCATGCAGATATCTTAAACATACCGTACCGTAATCAAAAGGGGTTAGAGCCATTTTTAAGACAATAAAAATAACGAACTTTCTTCCGCTAAACGGGTAGTTTGCGGTGTGGGAATTTTCTTGAAAATCTACGGTTTGTTAAATTTTTTTATAGCTACTATTTTAGTGTGTGTGTGTGTTTGTGTGTGTGTGCGAGTATGTGCCTAGTATCCGTGCGCCACAAGCCAAAACGACGACATAGAAAAAACTTTATCATCTGCCTACCGGACAGGGATAACCGCGAAAAAAACCTGAAAAAGCTCTAAGAGTATTCTAACGCTTACCGATCTGGAAAACCCATGAAAACAAGATAGTACACTTTTTTAAATTTTCTCAAAAATGGCTATAACGATTTTGATGAAAATATCATATGTTTAAGATAATGTCATGATATAGACAAAATTTTACTACACAAAAAATGTAGATCGCGTTAAAATACACAACTTATGTCATATACATTTCTTTTGTCGAGTGAACCGTTTTCGAGATATTGCGTGTTATTTCCTTAAATTTTCCAATACTTATACTTTTTACTTTCTCTACTACGTATAGTAAGTAGGGGAAGTATTGCATTCCACCCAAAAATTCGATACCGAGATTTCACCGGAAATACACGTTTTGAGACCTCCTGAATTCTAAAAAAAAAGCATTTTTGGAAACATGTCCGTGTGTGTGTCTGTGTGTGTGTGTGTGTTTGTGTGTGTGTGTGTGTGCGAGTATGTGCCTAGTATCCGTGCGCCACAAGCCAAAACGACGACATTATAGAAAAAACTTTATCATCTGCCTACCGGACAGGGATAACCGCGAAAAAACTGAAAAAAGCTCTAAGAGTATTCTAACGCTTACCGGTCTGGAAAATATCATATGTTTAAGATAATGTCATGAGAAATGAAATGTATATCTCAAATTTTCTGGGAATGTCTCCAAAAGTATTCTTCATTGTGAACGCCTTTTGCATAACTGGTAAACCGTAAGAGACAGACAAAATTTTACTACACAAAAAATGTAGATCGCGTTAAAATACACAACTTATGCCATATACATTTCTTTTGTTGAGTGAACCGTTTTCGAGATATTGCTTGTTATTTCCTTAAATTTTCCAATACTTATACTTTTTCACTTTCTCTACTACGTATAGTAAGTAGGGGAAGTATTGCATTCCACCCAAAAATTCGATACCGAGATTTCACCGGAAATACACGTTTTGAGACCTCCTGAATCCAAAGAAAGCATTTTTGAAAACATGTCCGTGTGTGTGTGTGTGCGCGCGAGTATGTGCCTAGTATCCGTGCGCTGACAAGGTAAAACTTCATCATTTGCCTACCGGGGCAGGGACAACCGCTAAAAAACCTGAGAAAACCTCGAAAATTAGAAACGCCTTCGTCAACCAGTACAGAAAACGCCTACCAACCAGGGAAAACCTATGAAAGAGCAGAAAGAGCTTGCATTCGTTTACCATCCGCAGAAAACCCCCAAAAAACTAGTTATTTTTTTAAAAAAAACGAAAAAACAAAAAGAAAGAAAAGAAAAAAAAAGGAAAAGACGAATAATATAAGTATGGCAGAAACAGCTTGCATTCGTCTACCAACCAGAGAAAACCCCGAAACACTAGTTATTTAAAATTGCTGATGAGTTCTGGATAGGCTTTTGCAAATGTTGTTGGTAGCAAAACTTACCTTTTTTCCATCACCTCCAACATACCCCACTCCCACACCTTTTTTCTTTCCACCAATCATAATCTCTCTTATTCTCACCAATCAACAACTTTCATTTGTTCCTTTCCACCAATAACATCACTTCTTATTCCAACCAATCACAACTTCACACGTCACTTTCTGTTATACTTTTTATCCCTCGTTCGCCATCTTTCCCCTCTTTTCAGCCCCAACCTCCGCACAGACAACACCTCACCGCTCCTTAACCTCAACTTCATGCCTCCGCCATCTTATTTAGTTCCCATTTTTACCACCGCGCCTCTCATCTCCCAACCAGATTGCCGGCAAGAACAGATCTCGTTCATTCGCACCTCGACGGTTGACTCGGCAGCAGCTACTGTGAACACCTACGTCGTACACGTTTTTGACCGCTTTCGACCGGCTATGAGAACCCTGCTCCTACGTACGCTAGCGACCATCACGATGGTCCAGTACCAGGTTTTTGGTATAGTTAAATTACGCCTCTGCAAAGGGTGTCTGTACCGCTTTAAAAACCTAGGTATATCAGTGCGTAGCGATGTTGGTTGATCTTAAAGCTGGTTAAGCATTTTCAAAAACAGTTTGCTTTTATTTTTTCGCGTCGCGTGCCGCGCTTTTGGTGACGCATCCACACCGGTAACAGGTAAGTACCACACGCATAATTATTTTTCGGACCTGCTTGGCGTAGGAATATATCCTTTCGTGTTTTGGTACTGTAACCTCAAACCTCCTTACCCACCTCTTGCGTCCGCCATCTTGTTTAGTTCTCACCGCATCTCCTTGTCGCAGACCCCTCCGCCATTTTTAGTTCCCACTATTTTAACCTCAAAATCTACTCTTCTAAGCTCTTGCTACCGCCATCTTCTTTTAGTTCCCATTCTCACCACCGCGTCTCCTTACCCCCACCTCTTGCGACCGCCATGTTCACCACTAACCTCCAAATTTCCTCGTCCTTAAACCTCTTGTCTCAACCACCTTGTTTAGTTCCCATTTTCGCCACCGCATCTCATATCGCCCCATCTCTCTATCCACTCAAGAAAACTACCATCCAACGTTCAAAACATTGCTGATCAGTTCACGACAGGCTTTTGCAAATCTTGCTGCTAGCAAAACTTACCTTCCCCATCACCTCCAACATACCCCACTCCCACACCTTTTTCTTTCAACCAATCATAATCTCTCTTATTCTTACCAATCAACAACTCTCATTTGTTCCTTTCCACCAATAACATCACTTCTTATTCCCACCAATCACAACTTCACACGTCACTTTCTGTTACACTTTTTATCCCTCGCTCCCCATCTTTTCCCTCTTTCAGTACCGACCTCCGCACAGACAACACCTCGCCACCCCAGCTCCTCTCCATCACGCGACCTCCATACTCTTCCATCTTCCTTCCTTCATCTTCCACCCGAATTAACGAACCAATCAAAACACTCCACGTCACTTCCTCAATTCTTTCAACGCGTCCCGGATGAGCCAATCGGTTTAACGATAATCCTACCGCTCAGGGCGCTTTTCAAACTTACCGCCGCCGCCGTCGCACGCAGCGACACTAGCGACACGAGCGCCCCTAGCGGCAGGATTATCGTTAAAACAATTGGCTCATCCGGGACTAATACTACTAAGGTGTATTATGGTGTGACATGTCCATTTATATGACTTTTCCGCACTTTGAACAAAGACAACAAAACACGATTTTACGCTCACTAGAGCCCAAAAATTCTTATTTCATGACTTAACTTAAACTCACTTTTATTGCTTTTTAAAGGTGTATTATGGTGTGATATGTCCATTTATATGCCTTTTCCGTACTTTGAACAAAGTCGAAAAAACACGATTTTACGCTCACTAGAGAGTAAAAATTCTTATTTCATGACTAAACTCTCTTTTATTGCTATTTAAAGGTGTGTTATGGTGTGGTATGTCCATTTATATGACTTTTCCGCACTTTGAAAAAAGTCAAGAAAACACGATTTTACTCTCACTAGAGTAAAAATATTTATTTCATGACTTAATGTAATCTCACTTTTATTGATATTTAAAGTTGTATTATGGTTAGATATGTCCATTTATATGACATTTCCGCACTTTGAACAAAGTCGAGAAAATAAGATTTCACGCTCACTAGAGAGTAAAAATTCTTATTTCAGGACTTAACGTAAACTCACTTTTATTGCTATTTAAAGTTGTATAAGGTGTGATATGTCCATTTATATGACTTTTCCGCACTTTGTACAAAGGCAACAAAACACGATTTTACGCCTACTAGAGAGTAAAAATATTTATTTCATGACTTAATGTAAACTCTGAAACGGCAACTCTAGGCCGAGCCCGAGAACTGTAATTATAGATAAGTTATTAATTAATTTTTATTGATGTTAAATCATGCTATGTACATATCTTTTTCTTATACTGCTTCTATATTTTAAGAAGGGTGATTTTACGTTATGTATGTATCTAGGTTACTAATATTAGAAGAGTTATAAATGGTTTAATGTAAATAATTTAAGCGCTGTGTTAAAATACTGTCGACGACGAGGTGTTTTAACTACAAGAATAGTGCCTTCGATGGCAGAAAATCTAGTTTTATGACGTCTCTTTGGTCGCAGGGCCATTATTCCTACAGCGAGGGTGTAGCGCCTTTTTCCCTTTATTTGATAATTCGCCGTGACCAAGTGAGAGAGACAGATAGCTTAACGGTAAATGTAGGAAAAGCCGCGATTTATTTTAACTTGGACCAATGAGATCCCTGGAAGTTCATATGAAATAGTGAGAAGCGTCGAGTAGCGCTAAAAATGGACCACTAGGAAAGGAAACAGCCCCAGAGCCTGCGACTGTAAATGGATCTGTTTGGAGCAAATTGGAGGCAATTTGGTAATTTTGGCATTTTATTTCAGTTTGGCATTTTGTCATGTGTGGTCAGGGAGAGATGCTGCAGGATGTGTGAGATATCGCGCCAAAAAGGGAATAAAGACAGTTTTAGAAACACACATAAGAACCGCTACTCGTAAAGAGATAATAAGCATATTTAAACTTCGTGTCTTATCCGCTCCGCATTTTAACAGCAAAGGACGGAGGGGGTGACTGCCGCAACTCAGTCTTATTGCTATTTTAAGCTGTATTATGGTGTGATATGTCCATGTATATGCCTTTTCCACACTTTGAACAAAATCGAGAAAACAGGATTTTACGCTCATTTGAGGCCATAAATTATTATTTCAGGACTCAACTTAAACTCACTTTTATTGCTATTTAAAGGTGTATTAAGGTGTGATATGTCAATTTATGTGCCTTTTCTGCATTTTGAAAAAAGGCAACACATCACGATTTTACACTCACTAGAGGCCAAAAATTCTTATTTCATGACTTAACGTAAACTCACTATTATTGCTATTTAATGGTGTATTATGGTGTGATATGTTCATTTATATGACTTTTCCGCACTTTGAACAAAGGCAACAAAACAGGATTTTACGCTCACTGGAGAGAAAAAATATTTATTTCATGACTTAATGTAAACTCACTTTTATTGCTATTTAAAGGTGTATTATGGTGTGATATGTCCATTTATATGACTTTTCCGCCCTTTGAAAAAAGTGAAGAAAACACGATTTTACGCTCACTAGAGAGTAAAAATTCTTATTTCATGGCTTAACGTAAGTTCAGTATTATTGCTATTTAAAGGTGTATTAAGGTGTGATATGTCCATTTATATGCCTTTTCCGCACTTTGAGCAAAGGCAACAAAACACGATTTTACGCTCACTAGAGAGTAAAAATATTTATTTCATGACTTAATGTAAACTCACTTTTATTGCTATTTAAAGGTTTATTATGGTGTGATATGTCCATTTATATGACTTTTCCGCACTTTGAAAAAAGTGAAGAAAACACTATTTTACTCTCACTAGAGGCCAAAAATTCTTATTTCATGACTTAACTTAAACTCACTTTTATTGCTTATTAAATGTGTATTATGGTGTGATATGTCCATTTATATGCCTTTTCCGCACTTTGAAGAAAGTCGAGAAAACACGATTTTACGCTCACTAGAGATTATAAATTCTTTTTTCATGACTTACCGTAAACTCACTTTTATTGCTATTTAAAGGCTTATTAGCGTATGATATGTCCATTTATATGACTTTTCCGCACTTTGAATAAAGGCAACAAAACCCGATTTTACGCTCACTAGAGAGTAAAAGTATTTATTTCATGACTTAATGTAAACTCACTTTTATTGCTATTTAAAGGTGTATTAAGTTGTGATATGTCCATTTATATGACTTTTCCGCACTTTGAACAAAGTCGAGAAAACACGATTTTACGCTCTCTAGAGAGTAAAAATTCTTATTTCATGACTTAACGTAAGCTCACTTTTATTGCTATTTAAAGGTGTATTAAGGTGTGATATGTTCATTTATATACCTTCTCCGCATTTTGAAAAAAGGCAACAAAACACGATTTTACGCTCACTATAGAGTAAAAATTTTTATTTCATGACTTACGTAAGTTCAGTATTATTGCTATTTAAAGGTGTATTATGGTGTGACATGTCCATTTATATGACTTTTCCGCACTTTGAACAAAGGCAACAAAACACGATTTTACGCTCACTAGAGGCCAAAAATTCTTATTTCATGACTTAACTTAAACTCACTTTTATGTCTTTTTAAAGCTGTATTATGGTGTGATATGTCCATTTATATGCCTTTTCTTCAATTTGAACAAAGTAAAGAAAACACTATTTTACGCTCACTAGAGAGTAAAAATTCTTATTTCATGGCTTAACGTAAACTCACTTTTATTGCTATTTAAAGGTGTATTAAAGTGTCATATTTCCATGTATATGCCTTTTCCCCACTTTGAACAAAATAGAGAAAACACAATTTTACGCCCACTAGAGGCCAGAAATTCTGGTTTCATGACTTAAATTAAACTCACTTTTATTGCTTTTTAAAGGTGTATTATGGTGTGATATGTCCATTTATATGCCTTTTCCGTACTTTGAACAAAGTCGAAAAAACACGATTTTAAGCTCACTAGAGGCCAGAAATTCTTATTACATGACTTAACGTAAACTCACTTTTATTGCTATTTAAACGTGTATTAAGGTGTGATTTGTCCATTTATATCCATTTTCCGCACTTTGAACAAGGTCGAGAAAACACGATTTTACGCTCACTAGAGAGTAAAAATTCTTATTTCATGACTAAACTCTCTTTTATTGCTATTTAAGGGTGTGTTATGGTGTGGTATGTCCATTTATATGACTTTTCCGCACTTTGAAAAAAGTCAAGAAAACACGATTTTACTCTCACTATAGTAAAAATATTTATTTCATGACTTAATGTAATCTCACTTTTATTGATATTTAAAGTTGTATTATGGTTAGATATGTCCATTTATATGACATTTCCGCACTTTGAACAAAGGCGAGAAAATAAGATTTCACGCTCACTAGAGAGTAAAAATTCTTATTTCAGGACTTAACGTAAACTCACTTTTATTGCTCACTATTATGGTGTGATATGTCCATTTATATACCTTTTACGCACTTTGAAAAAAGGCAACAAAACACGATTTTACGCTCACTAGAGGCCAAAAATTCTTATTTCATAACTTAACTTAAACTCACTTTTATGGCTTTTTAAAGGTGTATTATGGTGTGATATGTCCATTTATCTGCCTTTTCCACACTTTGAACAAAGTCGAAAAAACACGATTTTACGCTCACTAGAGGCCAGAAATTCTTATTTCATGACTTAATGTAAACTCACTTTTATTGCTATTTAATGGTGTATTATGGTGTGATATATTCATTTATATGAATTTTCCGCACTTTGAACAAAGGCAACAAAACACGATTTTACGCTCACTAGAGAGTAAAAATATTTATTTCATGACTTAATGTAAACTCACTTTTATTGCTATTTAAAGGTGTATTATGGTGTGATATGTCCATTTATATGACTTTTCCGCACTTTGAAAAAAGTGAAGAAAACACGATTTTACGCTCACTAGAGAGTAAAAATTCCTATTTCATGACTTAACGTAAACTCACTTATTTCTATTTAAAGGTGTATTAAGGTGTGATATGTCCATTTATATGCCTTTTCCGCACTCTGAGCAAAGGCAACAAAACACGATTTTACGCTCACTAGAGAGTAAAAATATTTATTTCATGACTTAATGTAAACTCACTATTATTGCTATTTAAAAGTGTATTAAGGTGTGATATGTCCATTTATATGACCTTTCCGCACTTTGAACAACGTCGAGAAAACACGATTTTACGCTCACTAAAGAGTAAAAATTCTTATTTCATGACTTAACGTAACGTCACTTTTATTGCTATTTAAAGGTGTATTAAGATGTGATATGTCAATTTATATACCTTTTCCGCACTTTGAAAAAAGGCAACAAAACACGATTTTACGCTCACTATAGAGTAAAAATTCTTATTTCATGACTTAACGTAAGTTCAGTATTATTGCTATTTAAAGGTGTATTATGGTGTGTCATGTCCATTTATATGACTTTTCCGCACTTTGAACAAAGGCAACAAAACACGATTTTACGCTCACTAGAGGCCAAAAATTCTTATTTCATGACTCAACTTAAGCTCACTTTTATGTCTTTTTAAAGGTGTATTATGGTGTGATATGTCCATTTATCTGCCTTTTCCGCACTTTGAACAAAGTCGAAAAAACACGATTTTACGCTCACTAGAGGCCAGAAATTCTTATTTCATGACTTAACGTAAATTCACTTTTACTGCTATTTAAAGGTGTATTAAGGTGTGATATATCCATTTATATGCCTTTTCTTCTATTTGAACAAAGTATAAAAAACACTATTTTTAGCTCACTAGAGAGTAAAAATTCTGATTTCATGACTTAACGTAAACTCACTTTTATTGCTATTCAAAGGTGTATTAAGGTGTGGTATGTCCATGTATATGCCTTTTCCCCACTTTGAACAAAATAGAGTAAACACAATTTTACGCTCACTAGAGGCCAGAAATTCTGGTTTCATGACTTAACTTAAACTGACTTTTATTGCTTTTTAAAGATGTATTATGGTGTGATATGTTCATTAATATGACTTTTCCGCACTTTGAACAAAGACAACAAAACACGATTTTACGCTCACTACAGCCCAAAAATTCTTATTTCATGACTTAACTTAAACTCACTTTTATTGCTTTTTAAAGGTGTATTAAGGTGTGATATGTCCATTTATATCCATTTTCCGCACTTTGAACAAAGTCGAGAAAACACTATTTTACGCTCACTAGAGTGTAAAAATTCTTATTTCATGACTAAACTCTCTTTTATTGCTATTTAAAGGTGTATTATGGTGTGGTATGTCCATTTATATGACTTTTCCGCACTTTGAAAAAAGTCAAGGAAACACGATTTTACTCCCACAAGAGTAAAAATATTTATTTCATGACTTAATTTAATCTCACTTTTATTGATATTTAAAGTTGTATTATGGTTAGATATTGCCATTTATATGACATTTCCGCACTTTGAACAAAGTCGAGAAAATACGATTTCACGCTCACTAAAGAGTAAAAATTCTTATTTCATGACTTAACGTAAACTCACTTTTATTGCTATTTCAAGTTGTATTTAGGGTGATATGTCCATTTATATGACTTTTCCGCATTTTGGACAAAGGCAACAAAACACGATTTTACGCTCACTAGAGAGTAAAAATATTTAGTTCATGACTTAATGTAAACTCTGAAACGGCAACTCTAGGCCGAGCCCGAGAACTGTAATTATAGATAAGTTATTAATTAATTTTTATTGATGTTAAATCAAGCTATGTACATATCTTTTTCTTATACTGCTTCTATATTTTAAGAAGGGTGATTTTACGTTATGTATGTATCTAGGTTACTAATATTAGAAGAGTTATAAATGGTTTAATGTAAATGATTTAAGCGCTGTGTTAAAATACTGTCGACGACGAAGTGTTTTAGCTACAAGAATAGTGCCTTCGATGGCAGAAAATCTAGTTTTATGACGTCTCTTTGGTCGCAGGGCCATTATTCCTACAGCGACGGTGTAGCGCCTTTTTCCCTTTATTTGATAATTTGCCGTGATCAAGTGAGAGAGACAGATAGCTTAACGGTAAATGTAGGAAAAGCCGCGATTTATTTTAACTTGGACCAATGAGATCCCTGGAAGTTCATACGAAATAGTGAGAAGCCTCGAGTAGCGCTAAAAATGGACCACTAGGAAAGGAAGCTGCCCCAGAGCCTGCGACTATAAATGGATCTGTTTGGAGCAAATTGGAGGCAGGTTGGTAATTTTGGCATTTCAATTCAGTTTGGCATTTTGTCATGTGTGGTCAGGGAGAGATGCTGCAGGATGTGTGAGATATCGCGCCAAAAAGGGAATAAAGACAGTTTTAGAAACACACCTAAGAACCGCTACTCGTAAAGAGATAATAAGCATATTTAAACTTCGTGTCATATCCGCGCCGCATTTTAACAGCAAAGGACGGAGGGGCTGACTGCCGCAACTCACTCTTATTGCTATTTTAAGGTATAACATGGTGTGATATGTCCATGTATATGCCTTTTCCCCACTTTGAACAAAATCGAGAAAACATGATTTTACGCTCATTAGAGGCCAGAAATTATTATTTCATGACTTAACTTAAACTCACTTTTATTGCTATTTAAAGGTGTATTAAGGTGTGATATGTCCATTTATGTGCCTTTTCTGCATTTTGAAAAAAGGCAACACATCACGATTTTACACTCACTAGAGGCCAAAAATTCTTATTTCATGACTTAACGTAAACTCACTATTATTGCTATTTAATGGTGTATTATGGTGTGATATGTTCATTTATATGACTTTTCCGCACTTTGAACAAAGGCAACAAAACACGATTTTACGCTCACTAGAGAGTAAAAATATTTATTTCATGACTTAATGTAAACTCACTTTTATTGCTATTTAAAGGTGTATTATGGCGTGATATGTCCATTTATATGACTTTTCCGCACTTTGAAAAAAGTGAAGAAAACACGATTTTACTCTCACTAGAGGCCAAAAATTCTTATTTCATGACTTAACTTAAACTCACTTTTATTGCTTATTAAAGGTGCATTATGGTGTGATATGTCCATTTATATGCCTTTTCCGCACTTTGAACAAAGTCGAGAAAACACGATTTTACGCTCACTAGAGGTCCAGAAATTCTTATTTCATGACTTAACGTAAACTCACTTTTATTGCTATTTAAAGGTGTATTAAGGTATGATATGTCCATTTATATGAGTTTTCCGCACTTTGAAAAAAGTGAAGAAAACACTATTTTAAGCTCACTAGAGGCCAAAAATTCTTATTTCATGACTTAACTTAAACTCACTTTTATTGATTTTTAAAGGTGTATTATGGTGTGATATGTCCATTTATATGCCTTTTCCGCACTTTGAATAAAGCCGAGAAAACACGATTTTACGCTCACTAGAGAATATAAATTCTTTTTTCATGACATACCGTAAACTCACTTTTATTGCTATTTATTGGTGTATTAACGTATGATATGTCCATTTATATGACTTTTCCGCACTTTGAATAAAGGCAACAAAACACGATTTTACGCTCACTAGAGAGTAAAAATATTTATTTCATGACTTAATGTAAACTCACTTTTATTGCTATTTAAAGGTGTATTAAGGTGTGATATGTCCATTTATATGACTTTTCCGCACTTTGAACAAAGTCGAGAAAAGACGATTTTACGCTCACTAGAGATTAAAAATTCTTATTTCATGACTTAACGTAAGCTCACTTTTATTGCTATTTAAAGGTGTATTAAGGTGTGATATGTCCATTTATATACCTTTTCCGCACTTTGAAAAAAGGCAACAAAACACGATTTTACGCTCACTATAGAGTAAAAATTCTTATTTCATGACTTAACGTAAGTTCAGTATTATTGCTATTTAAAGGTGTATTATGGTGTGACATGTCCATTTATATGACTTTTCCACACTTTGAACAAAGGCAACAAAACACGATTTTACGCTCACTAGAGGCCAAAAATTCTTATTTCATGACTTAACTTTAACTCACTTTTATGTCTTTTTAAAGGTGTATTATGGTGTGATATGTCCATTTATCTGCCTTTTCCGCACTTTGAACAAAGTCGAAAAAACACGATTTTACGCTCACTAGAGGCAGAAATTCTTATTTCATGACTTAACGTAAATTCACTTTTACTGCTATTTAAAGGTGTATTAAGGTGTGATATGTCCATTTATATGCCTTTTCTTCTATTTGAACAAAGTATAAAAAACACTATTTTAAGCTCACTAGAGAGTAAAAATTCTTATTGCATCTTAACGTAAACTCACTTTTATTGCTATTTAAAGGTGTATTAAGGTGTGATATGTCCATGTATATGCCTTTTCCCCACTTTGAACAAATAAGAGTAAACACAATTTTACGCTCACTAGAGGCCAGAAATTCTTATTTCATGACTTAACGTAAATTCACTTTTACTGCTATTTAAAGGTGTATTAAGGTGTGATATGTCCATTTATATGCCTTTTCTTCTATTTGAACAAAGTATAAAAAACACTATTTTAAGCTCACTAGAGAGTAAAAATTCTTATTTCATGACTTAACGTAAACTCACTTTTATTGCTATTTAAAGGTGTATTAAGGTGTGATATGTCCATGTATATGCCTTTTCCCCACTTTGAACAAATAAGAGTAAACACAATTTTACGCTCACTAGAGCCCAAAAATTCTTATTTCATGACTTAACTTAAACTCACTTTTAGTGCTTTTTAAAGGTGTATTTAGGTGTGATATGTCCATTTATATCCATTTTCCGCACTTTGAACAAAGTCGAGAAAACACGATTTTACGCTCACTAGAGAGTAAAAATTCTTATTTCATGACTAAACTCTCTTTTATTGCTATTTAAACGTGTATTATGGTGTGATATGTCCATTTATATGACTTTTCCGCACTTTGAAAAAAGTCAAGAAAACACGATTTTACTCTCACTAGAGTAAAAATATTTATTTCATGACTTAATTTAATCTGACTTTTATTGATATTTAAAGTTGTATTATGGTTAGATATTGCCATTTATATGACATTTCCGCACTTTGAACAAAGTCGAGAAAATACGATTTCACGCTCACTAGAGAGTAAAAGTTCTTATTTCATGACTTAACGTAAACTCACTTTTATTGCTATTTCAAGTTGTATTAAGGGTGATATGTCCATTTATATGACTTTTCCGCACTTTGGACAAAGGCAACAAAACACGATTTTACGCTCACTAGAGAGTAAAAATATTTATTTCATGACTTAATGTAAACTCTGAAACGGCAACTCTAGGCCGAGCCCGAGAACTGTAATTATAGATAAGTTATTAATTAATTTTTATTGATGTTAAATCAAGCTATGTACATATCTTTTTCTTATACTGCTTCTATATTTTAAGAAGGGTGATTTTACGTTATGTATGTATCTAGGTTACTAATATTAGAAGAGTTATAAATGGTTTAATGTAAATAATTTAAGCGCTGTGTTAAAATACTGTCGACGACGAAGTGTTTTAGCTACAAGAATAGTGCCTTCGATGGCAGAAAATCTAGTTTTATGACGTCTCTTTGGTCGCAGGGCCAGTATTCCTACAGCGAGGGTGTAGCGCCCTTTGCCCTTTATTTGATAATTTGCCGTGATCAAGTGAGAGAGACAGATAGCTTAACGGTAAATGTAGGAAAAGCCGCGATTTATTTTAACTTGGACCAATGAGATCCCTGGAAGTTCATACGAAATAGTGAGAAGCCTCGAGTAGCGCTAAAAATGGACCACTAGGAAAGGAAGCTGCCCCAGAGCCTGCGACTATAAATGGATCTGTTTGGAGCAAATTGGAGGCAGTTTGGTAATTTTGGCATTTCATTTCAGTTTGGCATTTTGTCATGTGTGGTCAGGGAGAGATGCTGCAGGATGTGTGAGATATCGCGCCAAAAAGGGAATAAAGGCAGTTTTAGAAACACACCTAAGAACCGCTACTCGTAAAGAGATAATAAGCATATTTAAACTTCGTGTCATATCCGCGCCGCATTTTAACAGCAAAGGACGGAGGGGCTGACTGCCGCAACTCACTCTTATTGCTATTTTAAGGTATAACATGGTGTGATATGTCCATGTATATGCCTTTTCCCCACTTTGAACAAAATCGAGAAAACATGATTTTACGCTCATTAGAGGCCAGAAATTATTATTTCATGACTTAACTTAAACTCACTTTTATTGCTATTTAAAGGTGTATTAAGGTGTGATATGTCCATTTATGTGCCTTTTCTGCATTTTGAAAAAAGGCAACACATCACGATTTTACACTCACTAGAGGCCAAAAATTCTTATTTCATGACTTAACGTAAACTCACTATTATTGCTATTTAATGGCGTATTATGGTGTGATATGTTCATTTATATGACTTTTCCGCACTTTGAACAAAGGCAACAAAACACGATTTTACGCTCACTAGAGAGTAAAAATATTTATTTCATGACTTATTGTAAACTCACTTTTATTGCTATTTAAAGGTGTATTATGGTGTGATATGTCCATTTATATGACTTTTCCGCACTTTGAAAAAAGTGAAGAAAACACGATTTTACGCTCACTAGAGAGTAAAAATTCCTATTTCATGACTTAACGTAAACTCACTTTTATTTCTATTTAAAGGTGTATTAAGGTGTGATATGTCCATTTATATACCTTTTCCGCACTCTGAGCAAAGGCAACAAAACACGATTTTACGCTCACTAGAGAGTAAAAATATTTATTTCATGCCTTAATGTAAACTCACTTTTATTGCTATCTAAAGGTGTATTATGGTGTGATATGTCCATTTATATGACTTTTCCGCACTTTGAAAAAAGTGAAGAAAACACTATTTTGCTCTCATTAGAGGCCAGAAATTATTATTTCATGACTTAACTTAAACTCACTTTTATTGCTATTTAAAGGTGTATTACCGTATGATATGTCCATTTATATGCCTTTTCTTCACTTTGAACAAAGTAAACAAAACACTATTTTACGCTCACTAAAGAGTAAAAATTCTTATTTCATGACTTAACGTAAACTCACTTTTATTGCTATTTAAAGGTGTATTAAGGTGTGATATGTCCATGTATATGCCTTTTCCCCACTTTGAACAAAATAGAGAAAACACGATTTTACGCTCACTAGATTCCAGAAATTCTTTTTTCATGACTTAACGTAAACTTACTTTTATTGCTTTTTAAATGTGTATTATGGTGTGATATGTTCATTAATATGACTCTTCCGCACTTTGAACAAAGTCGAGAAAACACGATTTTACGCTCACTAGAGGCCAGAAATTCTTATTTCATGACTTAACGTAAACTCACTTTTATTGCTATTTAAAGGTGTATTAAGGTGTGATATGTCCATTTCTATGACTTTTCCGCAGTTTGAACAAAGTCGAGAAAACACGATTTTACGCTCACTAGAGAGTAAAAATATTTATTTCATGACTTAACGTAAACTCACTTTTATTGCTATTGAAAGGTGAATTAAGGGGTGATATGTCCATCTATATGCATTTTCCGCACTTTGAACAAAGTCGATTAAACACGACTTCACGCTCACTAGAGAGTAAAAATTCTTATTTCATGCCTTAATGTAAACTCACTTTTATTGCTATTTAAAGGTGTATCATGATGTGATATGTCCATTTATATGCCTTTTCCGCATTTTGAAAAAAGGCAACAAAACATGATTTTACGCCCACTAGAGAGTAATAATATTGATTTCATGACTTAATGTAAACTCACTTTTATTGCTATTTAAAGGTGTATTATGGTGTGATATGTCCATTTATATGACTTCTCCGCACTTTGAACAAAGGCAACAAAACACGATTTTACGCTCACTAGAGAGGAAAAATATTTATTTCATGACTTAATGTAAACTCACTTTTATTGCTATTTAAAGGTGTATTATGGGGTGATATGTCCATTTATGTGACTTTTCCGCACTTTGAATAAAGTGAAGAAAACACCATTTTACGCTCACTATAGAGTAAAAATTCTTATTTCATGACTTAACGTAAACTCACTTTTGTGGGTATTTAAAGGTGTATTAAGGTGTGATACGTCCATTTATATGCCTTTTCCGCACTATGAACAAAGTCGAGAAAACACGATTTTATGCTCACTAGAGGCCAAAAATTCCTAATTCATGACTTAATTTAAACTCACTTTTATTGCTATTTAAAGGTGTATTGAGGTGTCATATGTCCATATATATGCCTTATCCGCACTTTAACAGAGTCGAGAAAACACGATTTTACGCTCACGAGAGAGCAAAAATTCTTATTTCATGACTTAACGTAAACTGACTATTATTGCTATTTAAGGGTGTATTATTGTGTGATATGTCCATTTATATGACTTTTCCGCACTTTGAACAAAGGCAACAAAACACGATTTTACGCTCACTAGAGAGTAAAAATATTTATTTAATGAATTAATGTAAACTCACTTTTATTGCTTTCTAAAGGTGTATTATTGTGTGATATGTCCATTTATATGCCTTTTCCGCACTTTGATTAAAGTCGAGAAAACACGATTTTACGCTCACTAGAGTGTAAAGATTCTTATTTCATGACTTAACGTAAGCTGACTTTTATTGCTATTTAAAGGTGTATTATGGTGTGACATGTCCATTTATATGACTTTTCCGCACTTTGAACAAAGGCAACAAAACACGATTTTACGCTCACTAGAGGCCAAAAATTCCTATTTCATGACTTAACTTAAACTCACTTTTATTACTTTTTAAAGGTGTATTGAGGTGTCATATGTCCATATATATGCCTTATCCGCACTTTGAACAAACTCGAGAAATCACGATTTTACGCTCACTAGAGGCCAGAATTTCTTATTTCATGACTTAACGTAAACTCACTTTTATTGCTATTTAAAGGTTTATTAAGGTGTGATATGTCCATTTATATGCCTTTTCCGCACTTTGAACAAAGGCAACAAAGCACGATTTTACGCTCACTAGAGAGTAAAAATTCTTATTTCATGACTTAACTTAAACTCACTTTTATTGCTATTTAAAGGTTTATTAAGGTGTGATATGTCCATTTATATGACTTTTCCGCACTTTGAAAAAAGTCGAGAAAACACAATTTTACACTCACTAGAGAGTAAAATATCTTTTTTATGATTTAACGTAAACTTACTTTTATTGCTATTTAAAGGTGTATTATGGTGTGATATGTCCATTTATATGACTTTTCAGCATTTTGACCAAAGTCGAGAAAACACGATTTTACGCTCACCAGAGGCCAGAAATTCTTATTTCATGACTTAACGTAAGCTCACTATTATTGCTATTTAAAGGTGTATTATGGTGTGATATTCCATTTATATGTCTTATCCGCAGTTTGAAAAAAGTCAAGAAAACACGATTTAAATTCAGTAGAGAGTAAAATTTCTTATTTCATGACTTAACGTAAACTCACTTTTATTGCTATTTAAAGGTGTATTGAGGTGTCATATGTCCATATATATGCCTTATCCGCACTTTAACAAAGTCGAGAAAACACGATTATACGCTCACGAGAGAGTAAAAATTCTTATTTCATGAATTAATGTAAACTGACTATTATTGTTATTTAAAGGTATATTATGCTGTGATATGTCCATTTATATGACTTTTCCGCACTTTGAGCAAAGGCAACAAAAACGATTTTACGCTCACTAGAGAGTAAAAATATTTATTTTATGACTCAATGTAAACTCACTATTATTGATATTTAAAGGTTTTGTATGGTGTGACATGTCCATTTATATGACTTTTCCGCACTTTGAACAAAGTCGAGAAAACACGATTTTACACTCACTAGAGGCCAGAAAGTTCTTACTTCATGACTTAAAGTAAACTCACTTTTATTGCTATTTAAAGGTGACTTAAGGGGTGATATGTCCATCTATATGCATTTTCCGCATTTTGAAAAAAGGCAACAAAACACGATTTTATGCTCACTAGAGAGTAATAATATTTATTTCATGACTTAATGTAAACTCACTTTTATTGCTATCTAAAGGTGTATTATGGTGTTATATGTCCATTTATATGACTTTTCCGCACTTTGAACAAAGGCAACAAAACAGGATTTTACGCTCACGAGAGTAAAAATTCTTATTTCATGACTTAACGTAAGCTCACTTTTATTGCTGTTTAATGGTGTATTAAGTTGTGATATGTCCATTTGTATGCCTTTTCCGCACTTTGAATAAAGTGAAGAGAACACTATTTTACGCTCACTAGAGAGTAAAAATTCTTATTTCATGACTTAACGTAAACTCACGTTTGTTGCTATTTAAAGGTGTATTAAGGTGTGATACGTCCATTTATATGCCTTTTCCGCACTTTGAATAAAGTCGAAAAAACACGATTTTACGCTCACTAGAGAGTAAAACTGCTTATTTCATGACTTAACGTAAACTGACTTTTATTGCTATTTAAAGGTGTATTATGGTGTGACATGTCCATTTATATGACTTTTCCGCACTTTGAACAAAGGCAACAAAACACGATTTTACGCTCACTAGAGGCCAAAAATTCTTATTTCATGACTTAACTTAAACTCACTTTTATTACTTTTTAAAGGTGTATTGAGGTGTCATATGTCCATATATATGCCGTATCCGCACTTTGAACAAACTCGAGAAATCACGATTTTACGCTCACTGGAGGCCAGAATTTCTTATTTCATGACTTAACGTAAACTCACTTTTATTGCTATTTAAAGGTGTATTGAGGTGTCATATGTCCATATATATGCCTTATCCGCACTTTAACAGAGTCGAGAAAACACGATTTTACGCTCACGAGAGAGTAAAAATTCTTATTTCATGACTTAACGTAAACTCACTATTATTGCTATTTAATGGCGTATTATGGTGTGATATGTTCATTTATATGACTTTTCCGCACTTTGAACAAAGGCAACAAAACACGATTTTACGCTCACTAGAGAGTAAAAATATTTATTTCATGACTTATTGTAAACTCACTTTTATTGCTATTTAAAGGTGTATTATGGTGTGATATGTCCATTTATATGACTTTTCCGCACTTTGAAAAAAGTGAAGAAAACACTATTTTGCTCTCATTAGAGGCCAGAAATTATTATTTCATGACTTAACTTAAACTCACTTTTATTGCTATTTAAAGGTGTATTAACGTATGATATGTCCATTTATATGTCTTTTCTTCACTTTGAACAAAGTAAACAAAACACTATTTTACGCTCACTAAAGAGTAAAAATTCTTATTTCATGACTTAACGTAAACTCACTTTTATTGCTATTTAAAGGTGTATTAAGGTGTGATATGTCCATGTATATGCCTTTTCCCCACTTTGAACAAAATAGAGAAAACACGATTTTACGCTCACTAGATTCCAGAAATTCTTTTTTCATGACTTAACGTAAACTTACTTTTATTGCTTTTTAAATGTGTATTATGGTGTGATATGTTCATTAATATGACTCTTCCGCACTTTGAACAAAGTCGAGAAAACACGATTTTACGCTCACTAGAGGCCAGAAATTCTTATTTCATGACTTAACGTAAACTCACTTTTATTGCTATTTAAAGGTGTATTAAGGTGTGATATGTCCATTTCTATGACTTTTCCGTATTTTGAAAAAAGGCAACAATACACGATTTTACGCTCACTAGAGAGTAATAATATTTATTTCATGACTTAATGTAAACTCACTTTTATTGCTATTTAAAGGTGTATTATGGTGTGATATGTCCATTTATATGACTTTTCCGCACTTTGAACAAAGGCAACAAAACACGATTTTACGCTCACTAGAGAGTAAAAATATTTATTTCATGACTTAATGTAAACTCACTTTTATTGCTATTTAAAGGTGTATTATGGTGTGATATGTCCATTTATGTGACTTTTCCGCACTTTGAATAAAGTGAAGAAAACACTATTTTATGCTCACTAGAGAGTAAAAATTCTTATTTCATGACTTAATGTAAACTCACTTTTGTTGCTATTTAAAGGTGTATTAAGGTGTGATACGTCCATTTATATGCCTTTTCCGCACTATGAACAAAGTCGAGAAAACACGATTTTATGCTCACTAGAGGCCAAAAATTGCTATTTCATGACTTAACTTAAACTCACTTTTATTGCTATTTAAAGGTGTATTGAGGTGTCATATGTCCATATATATGCCTTATCCGCACTTTAACAGAGTCGAGAAAACACGATTTTACGCTCACGAGAGAGTAAAAATTCTTATTTCATGACTTAACGTAAACTGACTATTATTGCTATTTAAGGGTGTATTATGGTGTGATATGTCCATTTATATGACTTTTCCGCACTTTGAACAAAGGCAACAAAACACGATTTTACGCTCACTAGAGGCCAAGAATTCTTATTTCATGACTTAACATAAACTCACCTTTATTACTTTTTAAAGGTGTATTGAGGTGTCATATGTCCATATATATGCCTTATCCGCACTTTGAACAAACTCGAGAAATGACGATTTTACGCTCAGTAGAGGCCAGAATTTCTTATTTCATGACTTAACGTAAACTCACTTTTATTGCTATTTAAAGGTTTATTAAGGTGTGATATGTCCATTTATATGCGTTTTCCTCACTTTGAACAAAGTCGAGAAAACACGATTTCACGCTCACTAGAGAGTAAAAATTTTTATTTCATGACTTACTGTAAACTCACTTTTATTGCTATAAAAAGGTGTATTATGGTGTGATATGTACATTTATATGCCTTTTCCGCACTTTGAACAAAGGCAACAAAGCACGATTTTACGCTCACTAGAGAGTAAAAATTCTTATTTCATGACTTAACTTAAACTCACTTTTATTGCTATTTATAGGTTTATTAAGGTGTGATATGTCCATTTATATGACTTTTCCGCACTTTGAAAAAAGTCGAGAAAACACAACTTTACACTCACTAGAGAGTAAAAAATCTTTTTTATGATTTAACGTAAACTTACTTTTATTGCTATTTAAAGGTGTATTATGGTGTGATATGTCCATTTATATGACTTTTCAGCATTTTGACCAAAGTCGAGAAAACACGATTTTACGCTCACCAGAGGCCAGAAATTCTTATTTCATGACTTAACGTAAGCTCACTATTATTGCTATTTAAAGGTGTATTATGGTGTGATATGTCCATTTATATGTCATATCCGCAGTTTGAATAAAGTCAAGAAAACACGAATTTACGTTCAGTAGAGAGTAAAATTTCTTATTTCATGACTTAACGTAAACTCTATTTTATTGCTATTTAAAGGTGTATTGAGGTGTCATATGTCCATATATATGCCTTATCCGCACTTTAACAAAGTCGAAAAAACACGATTTTACGCTGACGAGAGAGTAAAAATTCTTATTTCATGAATTAACGTAAACTGACTATTATTGCTATTTAAAGGTATATTATGCTGTGATATGTCCATTTATATGACTTTTCCGCACTTTGAGCGAAGGCAACAAAAAGCGATTTTACGCTCACTAGAGAGTAAAAATATTTATTTTATGACTCAATGTAAACTCACTGTTATTGATATTTAATTTTTTGTATGGTGTGACATGTCCATTTATATGACTTTTCTGCACTTTGAACAAAGTCGAGAAAACACGATTTTACACTCACTAGGGGCCAGAAAGTTCTTACTTCATGACTTAACGTAAACTCACTTTTATTGCTATTTAAAGGTGTATTATGGTGTGATATGTCCATTTATATGACTTTTCCGCACTTTGAAAAAAGTGAAGAAAACACGATTTTACGCTCACTAGAGAGTAAAAATTCCTATTTCATGACTTAACGTAAACTCACTTTTATTTCTGTTTAAAGGTGTATTAAGGTGTGATATGTCCATTTATATACCTTTTCCGCACTCTGAGCAAAGGCAACAAAACACGATTTTACGCTCACTAGAGAGTAAAAATATTTATTTCATGCCTTAATGTAAACTCACTTTTATTGCTATCTAAAGGTGTATTATGGTGTGATATGTCCATTTATATGACTTTTCCGCACTTTGAAAAAAGTGAAGAAAACACTATTTTGCTCTCATTAGAGGCCAGAAATTATTATTTCATGACTTAACTTAAACTCACTTTTATTGCTATTTAAAGGTGTATTAACGTATGATATGTCCATTTATATGCCTTTTCTTCACTTTGAACAAAGTAAACAAAACACTATTTTACGCTCACTAAAGAGTAAAAATTCTTATTTCATGACTTAAAATAAACTCACTTTTATTGCTATTTAAAGGTGTATTAAGGTGTGATATGTCCATGTATATGCCTTTTCCCCACTTTGAACAAAATAGAGAAAACACGATTTTACGCTCACTAGATTCCAGAAATTCTTTTTTCATGACTTAACGTAAACTTACTTTTATTGCTTTTTAAATGTGTATTATGGTGTGATATGTTCATTAATATGACTCTTCCGCACTTTGAACAAAGTCGAGAAAACACGATTTTACGCTCACTAGAGGCCAGAAATTCTTATTTCATGACTTAACGTAAACTCACTTTTATTGCTATTTAAAGGTGTATTAAGGTGTGATATGTCCATTTCTATGACTTTTCCGCAGTTTGAACAAAGTCGAGAAAACACGATTTTACGCTCACTAGAGAGTAAAAATATTTATTTCATGACTTAACGTAAACTCACTTTTATTGCTATTGAAAGGTGAATTAAGGGGTGACATGTCCATCTATATGCATTTTCCGCACTTTGAACAAAGTCGATTAAACACGACTTCACGCTCACTAGAGAGTAAAAATTTTTATTTCATGACTTAACGTAAGCTCACATTTATTGCTATTTAAAGGTGTATTATGGTGTGATATGTCCATTTATATGCCTTTTCCGTATTTTGAAAAAAGGCAACAATACACGATTTTACGCTCACTAGAGAGTAATAATATTTATTTCATGACTTAATGTAAACTCACTTTTATTGCTATTTAAAGGTGTATTATGGTGTGATATGTCCATTTATATGACTTTTCCGCACTTTGAACAAAGGCAACAAAACACGATTTTACGCTCACTAGAGAGTAAAAATATTTATTTCATGACTTAATGTAAACTCACTTTTATTGCTATTTAAAGGTGTATTATGGTGTGATATGTCCATTTATGTGACTTTTCCGCACTTTGAATAAAGTGAAGAAAACACTATTTTATGCTCACTAGAGAGTAAAAATTCTTATTTCATGACTTAATGTAAACTCACTTTTGTTGCTATTTAAAGGTGTATTAAGGTGTGATACGTCCATTTATATGCCTTTTCCGCACTATGAACAAAGTCGAGAAAACACGATTTTATGCTCACTAGAGGCCAAAAATTGCTATTTCATGACTTAACTTAAACTCACTTTTATTGCTATTTAAAGGTGTATTGAGGTGTCATATGTCCATATATATGCCTTATCCGCACTTTAACAGAGTCGAGAAATCACGATTTTACGCTCACGAGAGAGTAAAAATTCTTATTTCATGACTTAACGTAAACTGACTATTATTGCTATTTAAGGGTGTATTATGGTGTGATATGTCCATTTATATGACTTTTCCGCACTTTGAACAAAGGCAACAAAACACGATTTTACGCTCACTAGAGGCCAAGAATTCTTATTTCATGACTTAACATAAACTCACCTTTATTACTTTTTAAAGGTGTATTGAGGTGTCATATGTCCATATATATGCCTTATCCGCACTTTGAACAAACTCGAGAAATGACGATTTTACGCTCAGTAGAGGCCAGAATTTCTTATTTCATGACTTAACGTAAACTCACTTTTATTGCTATTTAAAGGTTTATTAAGGTGTGATATGTCCATTTATATGCGTTTTCCTCACTTTGAACAAAGTCGAGAAAACACGATTTCACGCTCACTAGAGAGTAAAAATTTTTATTTCATGACTTACTGTAAACTCACTTTTATTGCTATATAAAGGTGTATTATGGTGTGATATGTACATTTATATGCCTTTTCCGCACTTTGAACAAAGGCAACAAAGCACGATTTTACGCTCACTAGAGAGTAAAAATTCTTATTTCATGACTTAACTTAAACTCACTTTTATTGCTATTTAAAGGTTTATTAAGGTGTGATATGTCCATTTATATGACTTTTCCGCACTTTGAAAAAAGTCGAGAAAACACAACTTTACACTCACTAGAGAGTAAAAAATCTTTTTTATGATTTAACGTAAACTTACTTTTATTGCTATTTAAAGGTGTATTATGGTGTGATATGTCCATTTATATGACTTTTCAGCATTTTGACCAAAGTCGAGAAAACACGATTTTACGCTCACCAGAGGCCAGAAATTCTTATTTCATGACTTAACGTAAGCTCACTATTATTGCTATTTAAAGGTGTATTATGGTGTGATATGTCCATTTATATGATTTTTCCACACTTTGAACAAAGGCAGCAAAACACGATGTTACGCTCAACAGAGAGTAAAAATTCTTATTTCATGACTTAAGTTAACTCACTTTTATAGCTATTTAAAGGTGTATTATGGTGTGATATGTCCATTTATATGTCATATCCGCAGTTTGAATAAAGTCAAGAAAACACGAATTTACGTTCAGTAGAGAGTAAAATTTCTTATTTCATGACTTAACGTAAACTCTATTTTATTGCTATTTAAAGGTGTATTGAGGTGTCATTTGTCCATATATATGCCTTATCCGCACTTTAACAAAGTCGAAAAAACACGATTTTACGCTGACGAGAGAGTAAAAATTCTTATTTCATGAATTAACGTAAACTGACTATTATTGCTATTTAAAGGTATATTATGCTGTGATATGTCCATTTATATGACTTTTCCGCACTTTGAGCGAAGGCAACAAAAAGCGATTTTACGCTCACTAGAGAGTAAAAATATTTATTTTATGACTCAATGTAAACTCACTGTTATTGATATTTAATTTTTTGTATGGTGTGACATGTCCATTTATATGACTTTTCTGCACTTTGAACAAAGTCGAGAAAACACGATTTTACACTCACAAGGGGCCAGAAAGTTCTTACTTCATGACTTAACGTAAACTCACTTTTATTGCTATTTAAAGGTGAATTAAGGTGTGCTATGTCCATCTATATGCATTTTCCGCACTTTGAACAAAGTCGGGTAAACACGACTTCACACTCACTAGAGAGTAAAAATTCTTATTTCATGACTTAACGTAAACTTTCTTTTATTGCTATTTAAAGGTGTATTATGCTGTGATATGTCCGTTTATATGACTCTTCCACGCTTTGAAAAAAGTCAAGAAAACACGATTTTACTGTCACTAGAGAGTAAAGATTTTTATTTCATGACTTAACGTAAACTCACTTTTCTTGCTTAATAAAGGTGTATTATGGTGTGATATGACCATTTATATGCCTTTTGCGCGCTTTGAACAAAGGCAACACAGCACGATTTTACGCTCACTAGAGAGAAAAAATTCTTATTTCCTGACTTAACGTAAACTTACTTTTATTGCTATTTAAAGGTGTATTATGGTGTGATATGTCCATTTATATGACTTTTCCGCACTTTGACCAAAGTTGAGAAAACACGATTTTACGCTCACTAGAGAGTAAATATATTTATTTCATGACTTCATGTAAACTCACTTTTATTGCTTTTTAAAGGTGTATTATGGTGTGATATTTGCATTTATATGCCTTTTCCGCACTTTGAAGAAAGTCGAGAAAACACGATTTTACGCTCACTAGAGGCCAGAAATTCTTATTTCATAACTTAACGTAAACTCACTATTATTGCTTTTTAAAGGTGTATTATTGAGTGATATGTCCATTTATATGCCTTTTGCGCACTTTGAATAAAGTCGAGAAAACACGATTTTACGCTCACTAGAGTGTAAAATTTCTTATTTCATGACTTAACGTAAACTGACTTTTATTGCTATTTAAAGGTCTATTAAGGTGTCATATGTCCATTTATATGCCTTATCCGCGGTTTTAACAAAGTCGAGAAAACACGATTTTATGCTCACTAGAGAGTATAAAATCTTGTTTCATGATTTAACGTAAACTTACTTTTATTGCTATTAAAAGTTGTATTATGGTGTGATATGTCCATTTATATGACTTTTCCGCATTTTGACCAAACAAGAGAAAACACGATTTTACGCTCATCACAGGCCAGAAATTCTTATTTCATGACTTAACGTAAACTCACTATAATTGCTATTTAACTGTGTATTATGGTGTGATATGTCCATTTATATGACCTTTCCGCACTTTGAACAAAGGCAGCAAAACACGTAGTTACGCTCACTAGAGAGTAAAAATTCTTGTTTCATGACTTAAGTTATCTCACTTTTATAGCTATTTAAAGGTGAATTATGGTGTGATATGTCCATTTATATGACTTTTCCGCAGTTTGAAAAAAGTCAAGAAAACACGATTTTATGGTCAGTAGAGAGTAAAATTTCTTATTTCATGACTTAACGTAAACTCACTTTTATTGTTATTTAAAGGTGTATTGAGGTGTCATATGTCCATATATATGCATTTTACGCACTTTGAACAAAGTCGATTAAACACGACTTCACGCTCACTAGAGAGTAAAAATTCTTAATTCATGACTCACATTTATTGCTATTTAAAGGTGTATTAAGGTGTGATATGTCCATTTATATGCCTTTTCCGCATTTTGAAAAAAGGCAACAAAACACGATTTTACGCTCACTAGAGAGTAATAATATTTATTTCATATCTTAAAGTAAAATCACTTTTATTGCTATTTAAACGTGTATTATGGTGTGATATGTCCATTTATATGACTTTTCCGCACTTTGAACAAAGGCAACAAAACACGATTTTACGCTCACTAGAGAGTAAAAATTCTTATTTTATGACAACGTAAACTGACTTTTATTGCTATTTAAAGGTGTATTATGGTGTGATATGTCCATTTATATGCGTTTTCCGCACTTTGAACAAAGTCGAGAAAACACGATTTCACGCTCACTAGAAAGTAAAAATTTTTATTTCATGACTTAATGTAAACTCACTTTTATTGCTATATAAAGCTGTATTATGGTGTGATATGTCCATTTATATGACTTTTCAGCATTTTGACCAATGTCGAGAAAACACGATTTTACGCTCACCAGAGGCCAGAAATTCTTATTTCATGACTTAACGTAAGCTCACTATTATTGCTATTTAAAGGTGGATTAAGGCGTGATATATCCATTTATATGCCTTTTCCGCATTTTGAAAAAAGGCAACAAAACACGATTTTACGCTCACTAGAGAGTAATAATATTTATTTCATATCTTAATGTAAAATCACTTTTATTGCTATTTAAACGTGTATTATGGTGTGATATGTACATTTATATGGCTTTTCCGCACTTTGAACAAAGGCAACAAAGCACGATTTTACGCTCACTAGAGAGTAAAAATTCTTATTTAATGACTTAACTTAAACTCACTTTTGTTGCTATTTAAAGGCTTATTAAGGTGTGATATGTCCATTTATATGACGTTTCCGCACTTTGAAGAAAGTCGAGAAAACACAATTTTACACTCACTAGAAAGTAAAAAATCTTTTTTATCATTTAACGTAAACTTACTTTTATTGCTATTTAAAGGTGTATTATGGTGTGATATGTCCATTTATATGACTTTTCAGCATTTTGACCAATGTCGAGAAAACACGATTTTACGCTCACCAGAGGCCAGAAATTCTTATTTCATGACTTAACGTAAGCTCACTATTATTGCTATTTAAAGGTCTATTATGGTGTGATATGTCCATTTATATGATTTTTCCGCACTTTGAACAAAGGCAGCAAAACACGATGTTACGCTCAACAGAGAGTAAAAATTCTTATTTCATGACTTAAGTTAACTCACTTTTATAGCTATTTAAACGTGTATTATGGTGTGATATGTCCATTTATATGTCTTATCCGCAGTTTGAAAAAAGTCAAGAAAACACGATTTTACGTTCAGTAGAGAGTAAAATTTCTTATTTCATGACTTAACGTAAACTCACTTTTATTGCTATTTAAAGGTGTATTGAGGTGTCATATGTCCATTTATATGCGTTTTCCGCAATTTAAACAAAGTCGCGAAAACACGATTTCACGCTCACTAGAGAGTAAAAATTTTTATTTCATGACTAATGTAAACTCACTTTTATTGCTATATAAAGGTGTATTATGGTGTGATATGTACATTTATAAGACTTTTCCGCACTTTGAACAAAGTCGAGAAAACACGATTTCACGCTCACTCGAGAGTAAAAAATTCTATTTCATGACTTAACGTAAACTCACTTTTATTACTATTTAAAGGTTTATTAAGATGTGATATGTCCATTTATATGACTTTTCTGCACTTTGAAAAAAGTCGAGAAAACACGATTTTACGCTCACTAGAGAGTAAAAAATCTTTTTTCATGATTTAACGTAAACTTACTTTTATTGCTATTTAAAGTTGTATTATGGTGTGATATGTCCATTTATATGTCATATCCGCAGCTTGAAAAAAGTCAAGAAAACACGATTTTACGTTCAGTAGAGAGTAAAATTTCTTATTTCATGACTTAACGTAAACTCACTTTTATTGCTATTTAAAGGTGTATTGAGGTGTCATATGTCCATATATATGCCTTATCCGCACTTTAACAAGGTTTAGAAAACACGATTTTAGGCTCACGAGAGAGTAAAAATTCTTATTTCATGAATTAACGTAAACTGACTATTATTGCTATTTAAAGGTATATTATGCTGTGATATGTCCATTTATATGACTTTTCCGCACTTTGAGCAAAGGAAACAAAAAACGATTTTACGCTCACTAGAGAGTAAAAATATTTATTTTATGACTCAATGTAAACTCACTGTTATTTATATTTAATTTTTTGTATGGTGTGACATGTCCATTTATATGACTTTTCCGCACTTTGAACAAAGTCGAGAAAACACGATTTTACACTCACTAGAGGCCAGAAAGTTCTTACTTCATGACTTAACGTAAACTCACTTTTATTGCTATTTAAAGGTGAATTAAGGTGTGCTATGTCCATCTATATGCATTTTCCGCACTTTGAACAAAGTCGGGTAAACACGACTTCACGCTCACTAGAGAGTAAAAATTCTTATTTCATGACTTAACGTAAACTTTCTTTTATTGCTATTTGAAGGTGTATTATGCTGTGATATGTCCATTTAAATGACTTTTCCACGCTTTGAAAAAAGTCAAGAAAACACGATTTTACTGTCACTAGAGAGTAAAGATTTTTATTTCATGACTTAACGTAAACTCACTTTTATTGCTATATAAAGGTGTATTATGGTGTGATATGTCCATTTATATGCCTTTTGCGCACTTTGAACAAAGGCAACACAGCACGATTTTACGCTCACTAGAGAATAAAAATTCTTATTTCCTGACTTAACGTAAACTTACCTTTATTGCTATTTAAAGGTGTATTATGGTGTGATATGTCCATTTATATGACTTTTCCGCACTTTGACCAAAGTCGAGAAAACACGATATTACGCCCACTAGAGAGTAAAAATATTTATTTCATGACTTAATGTAAACTCACTTTTATTGCTTTTTAAAGGTGTATTATGGTGTGATATTTGCATTTATATGCCCTTTCCGCACTTTGAACAAAGTCGTGAAAACACGATTTTACGCTCACTAGAGGCCAGAAATTCTTATTTCATAACTTAACGTAAACTCACTATTATTGCTTTTTAAAGGTGTATTATTGAGTGATGTGTCCATTTATATGCCTTTTGCGCACTTTGAATAAAGTCGAGAAAACACGATTTTACGCTCACTAGAGTGTAAAATTTCTTATTTCATGACTTAACGTAAACTGACTTTTATTGCTATTTAAAGGTGTATTAAGGTGTCATATGTCCATTTATATGCCTTATCCGCAGTTTTAACAAAGTAGAGAAAACACGATTTTACGCTCACGAGAGAGTAAAAATTCTTATTACATGGCTTAACGTAAACTGACTATTATTGCTATTTAAAGGTATATTATGCTGTGATATGTCCAATTATATGACTTTTCCGCACTTTGAGCAAAGGCAACAAAAAACGATTTTACGCTCACTAGACAGTAAAAATATTTATTTCATGAGTTAATGTAAACTCACTATTGTTGCTATTTAAAGGTGTTGTATGGGGTGATATGTCCATTTATATGACCTTTCCGCGCTTTGAACAAAGTCGAGAAAACACGATTTTACACTCACTAGTGGCCAGAAATTCTTATTTCATGACTTAACGTAAACACACTCTTATTGCTATTTAAAGGTGAATTAAGGTGTGATATGTCCATGTATATGCATTTTCCGCACTTTGAACAAAGTCGAGAAAACACGATTTCACGCTCACTCGAGAGTAAAAATTTTTATTTCATGACTTAACGTAAACTCACTTTTATTACTATTTAAAGGTTTATTAAGATGTGATATGTCCATTTATATGACTTTTCTGCACTTTGAAAAATGTCGAGAAAACACGATTTTACGCTCACTAGAGAGTAAAAAATCTTTTTTCATGATTTAATGTAAAGTCACTTTTATTGTTATTTAAAGGTGTATTATGGTGTGATATGTCCATATATATGCCTTATCCGCACTTTAACAGAGTCGAGAAAACACGATTTTACGGTCAGTAGAGAGTAAAATTTCTTATTTCACGACTTAACGTAAACTCACTTTTATTGCTATTTAAAGGTGTATTGAGGTGTCATATGTCCATATATATGCCTTATCCGCACTTTAACAGAGTCGAGAAAACACGATTTTACGCTCACGAGAGAGTAAAAATTTTTATTTCATGACTTAACGTAAACTAACAATTATTGCTATTTAAAGGTTTTGTATGGTGTGACATGTCCATTTATATGACTTTTCCGCACTTTGAAAAAATCGAGAAAACACGATTTTACACTCACTAGAGGCCAGAAATTTTTACTTCATGACTTAACGTAAACTCACTTTTATTGCTATTTAAAGGTGAACTAAGGTGTGCTATGTCCATCTATATGCATTTTCCGCACTTTGAACAAAGGCAACAAAACACGATTTTACGCTCAAGAGAAAGCAAAAATATTTATTTCATGACTTAATGTAAACTCACTTTTATTGCTATTTAAAAGTGTATTATGGTGTGATATGTCCATTTATATGACTTTTCCGCACTTTGAGCAAAGGCAACAAAATCGATTTTACGCTCACTAGAGAGTGAAAATATTTATTTTATGACTCAATGTAAACTCACTATTATTGCTATTTAAAGGTTTTGTATGGTGTGACATGTCCATTTATATGACTTTTCTGCACTTTGAACAAAGTCCAGAAAACACGATTTTACACTCACTAGAGGCCAGAAATTCTTTCTTCATGACTTAAGGTAACCTCACTTTTATTGCTATTGAAAGGTGAATTAAGGGGTGATATGTCCATCTATATGCATTTTCCACACTTTGAACAAAGTCGATTTAACACGACTTCACGCTCACTAGAGCGTAAAAATTCTTATTTCATGACTTGACGTAAGCTCACATTTATTGCTATTTAAAAGTGTACTATGGTGTGATATGTCCATTTATATGCCTTTTCCGCATTTTGAAAAAAGGCAACAAAGCACGATTTTACGCTCACTAGAGAGTAATAATATTTATTTCATGACTTAATGTAAAGTCACTTTTATTGTTATTTAAAGGTGTATTATGGTGTGATATGTCCATTTATATGACCTTTCCGCACTTTGAATAAAGTCGAGAAAACACGATTCTACGCTCACTAGAGTGTAAAGATTCTTATTTCATGACTTAACGTAAGCTGACTTTTATTGCTATTTAAAGGTGTATTATGGTGTCATATGTCGATATATATGCCTTATCCGCACTTTGAACAAACTCGAGAAATCACGATTCTACGCTCACTAGAGGCCAGAATTTCTTATTTCATGACTTAACGTAAACTCACTTTTATTGCTATTTAAAGGTTTATTAAGGTGTGATATGTCCATTTATATGCGTTTTCCGCACTTTGAACAAAGTCGAGAAAACACGATTTCACGCTCACTAGAGAGTAAAAATTTTTATTTCATGACTTAATGTAAACTCACTTTTATTGCTATATAAAGGTGTATTATGGTGTGATATGTCCATTTATATGACTTTTCAGCATTTTGACCAATGTCGAGAAAACACGATTTTACGCTCACCAGAGGCCAGAAATTCTTATTTCATGACTTAACGTAAGCTCACTATTATTGCTATTTAAAGGTGTATTAAGGTGTGATATGTCTATTTATATGCCTTTTCCGCATTTTGAAAAAAGGCAACAAAACACGATTTTACGCTCACTAGAGAGTAATAATATTTATTTCATATCTTAATGCAAAATCACTTTTATTGCTATTTAAACGTGTATTATGGTGTGATATGTACATTTATATGGCTTTTCCGCACTTTGAACAAAGGCAACAAAGCACGATTTTACGCTCACTAGAGTGTAAAATTTCTTATTTCATGACTTAACGTAAACTGACTTTTATTGCTATTTAAAGGTGTATTAAGGTGTCATATGTCCATTTATATGCCTTATCCGCAGTTTTAACAAAGTAGAGAAAACACGATTTTACGCTCACGAGAGAGTAAAAATTCTTATTACATGGCTTAACGTAAACTGACTATTATTGCTATTTAAAGGTATATTATGCTGTGATATGTCCAATTATATGACTTTTCCGCACTTTGAGCAAAGGCAACAAAAAACGATTTTACGCTCACTAGACAGTAAAAATATTTATTTCATGAGTTAATGTAAACTCACTATTGTTGCTATTTAAAGGTGTTGTATGGGGTGATATGTCCATTTATATGACCTTTCCGCGCTTTGAACAAAGTCGAGAAAACACGATTTTACACTCACTAGTGGCCAGAAATTCTTATTTCATGACTTAACGTAAACACACTCTTATTGCTATTTAAAGGTGAATTAAGGTGTGATATGTCCATGTATATGCATTTTCCGCACTTTGAACAAAGTCGAGAAAACACGATTTCACGCTCACTCGAGAGTAAAAATTTTTATTTCATGACTTAACGTAAACTCACTTTTATTACTATTTAAAGGTTTATTAAGATGTGATATGTCCATTTATATGACTTTTCTGCACTTTGAAAAATGTCGAGAAAACACGATTTTACGCTCACTAGAGAGTAAAAAATCTTTTTTCATGATTTAATGTAAAGTCACTTTTATTGTTATTTAAAGGTGTATTATGGTGTGATATGTCCATATATATGCCTTATCCGCACTTTAACAGAGTCGAGAAAACACGATTTTACGGTCAGTAGAGAGTAAAATTTCTTATTTCATGACTTAACGTAAACTCACTTTTATTGCTATTTAAAGGTGTATTGAGGTGTCATATGTCCATATATATGCCTTATCCGCACTTTAACAGAGTCGAGAAAACACGATTTTACGCTCACGAGAGAGTAAAAATTTTTATTTCATGACTTAACGTAAACTAACAATTATTGCTATTTAAAGGTTTTGTATGGTGTGACATGTCCATTTATATGACTTTTCCGCACTTTGAAAAAATCGAGAAAACACGATTTTACACTCACTAGAGGCCAGAAATTTTTACTTCATGACTTAACGTAAACTCACTTTTATTGCTATTTAAAGGTGAACTAAGGTGTGCTATGTCCATCTATATGCATTTTCCGCACTTTGAACAAAGGCAACAAAACACGATTTTACGCTCAAGAGAAAGCAAAAATATTTATTTCATGACTTAATGTAAACTCACTTTTATTGCTATTTAAAAGTGTATTATGGTGTGATATGTCCATTTATATGACTTTTTCCGCACTTTGAGCAAAGGCAACAAAATCGATTTTACGCTCACTAGAGAGTGAAAATATTTATTTTATGACTCAATGTAAACTCACTATTATTGCTATTTAAAGGTTTTGTATGGTGTGACATGTCCATTTATATGACTTTTCTGCACTTTGAACAAAGTCCAGAAAACACGATTTTACACTCACTAGAGGCCAGAAATTCTTTCTTCATGACTTAAGGTAACCTCACTTTTATTGCTATTGAAAGGTGAATTAAGGGGTGATATGTCCATCTATATGCATTTTCCACACTTTGAACAAAGTCGATTTAACACGACTTCACGCTCACTAGAGCGTAAAAATTCTTATTTCATGACTTGACGTAAGCTCACATTTATTGCTATTTAAAAGTGTACTATGGTGTGATATGTCCATTTATATGCCTTTTCCGCATTTTGAAAAAAGGCAACAAAGCACGATTTTACGCTCACTAGAGAGTAATAATATTTATTTCATGACTTAATGTAAAGTCACTTTTATTGTTATTTAAAGGTGTATTATGGTGTGATATGTCCATTTATATGACCTTTCCGCACTTTGAATAAAGTCGAGAAAACACGATTCTACGCTCACTAGAGTGTAAAGATTCTTATTTCATGACTTAACGTAAGCTGACTTTTATTGCTATTTAAAGGTGTATTATGGTGTCATATGTCGATATATATGCCTTATCCGCACTTTGAACAAACTCGAGAAATCACGATTCTACGCTCACTAGAGGCCAGAATTTCTTATTTCATGACTTAACGTAAACTCACTTTTATTGCTATTTAAAGGTTTATTAAGGTGTGATATGTCCATTTATATGCGTTTTCCGCACTTTGAACAAAGTCGAGAAAACACGATTTCACGCTCACTAGAGAGTAAAAATTTTTATTTCATGACTTAATGTAAACTCACTTTTATTGCTATATAAAGGTGTATTATGGTGTGATATGTCCATTTATATGACTTTTCAGCATTTTGACCAATGTCGAGAAAACACGATTTTACGCTCACCAGAGGCCAGAAATTCTTATTTCATGACTTAACGTAAGCTCACTATTATTGCTATTTAAAGGTGTATTAAGGTGTGATATGTCTATTTATATGCCTTTTCCGCATTTTGAAAAAAGGCAACAAAACACGATTTTACGCTCACTAGAGAGTAATAATATTTATTTCATATCTTAATGCAAAATCACTTTTATTGCTATTTAAACGTGTATTATGGTGTGATATGTACATTTATATGGCTTTTCCGCACTTTGAACAAAGGCAACAAAGCACGATTTTACGCTCACTAGAGAGTAAAAATTCTTATTTAATAACTTAACTTAAACTCACTTTTGTTGCTTTTTAAAGCTGTATTATGGTGTAATATGTCCATTTATATGCCTTTTCCGCACTTTGAACAAACTCGAGAAATCACGATTTTACGCTCACTAGAGGCCAGAATTTCTTATTTCATGACTTAACGTAAACTCACTTTTATTGCTATTTAAAGGCTTATTAAGGTGTGATATGTCCATTTATATGACTTTTCCGCACTTTGAAGAAAGTCGAGAAAACACAATTTTACACTCACTAGAGAGTAAAAAATCTTTTTTATCATTTAACGTAAACTTACTTTTATTGCTATTTAAAGGTGTATTATGGTGTGATATGTCCATTTTAATGACTTTTCAGCATTTTGACCAATGTCGAGAAAACACGATTTTACGCTCACCAGATGCCAGAAATTCTTATTTCATGACTTAACGTAAACTCACTTTTATTGCTTTTTAAAGGTGTATTATGGTGTGATATGTCCATTTATATGATTTTTCCGCACTTTGAACAAAGGCAGCAAAAACACGATGTTACGCTCAACAGAGAGTAAAAATTCTTATTTCATGACTTAAGTTAACTCACTTTTATAGCTATTTAAACGTGTATTATGGTGTGATATGTCCATTTATATGTCTTATCCGCAGTTTGAAAAAAGTCAAGAAAACACGATTTTACGTTCAGTAGAGAGTAAAATTTCTTATTTCATGACTTAACGTAAACTCACTTTTATTGCTATTTAAAGGTGTATTGAGGTGTCATATGTCCATATATATGCCTTATCCGCACTTTAAGAAAGTCGAGAAAACACGATTATACGCTCACGAGAGAGTAAAAATTCTTATTTCATGAATTAACGTAAACTGACTATTATTGCTATTTAAAGGTATATTATGCTGTGATATGTCCATTTATATGACTTTTCCGCACTTTGAGCAAATGCAACAAAAACGATTTTACGCTCACTAGAGAGTAAAAATATTTATTTTATGACTCAATGTAAACTCACTATTATTGATATTTAAAGGTTTTGTTTGGTGTGACATGTCCATTTATATGACTTTTCCGCACTTTGAACAAAGTCGAGAAAACACGATTTTACACTCACTAGAGGCCAGAAAGTTCTTAATTCATGACTTAAAGTAAACTCACTTTTATTGCTATTTAAAAGTGAATTAAGGGGTGATATGTCCATCTATATGCATTTTCCGCACTTTGAACAAAGTCGATTAAACAGGTCTTCACGCTCAACAGAGAGTAAAAATTCTTATTTCATGACTTAAGCTAACTCACTTTTATAGCTATTTAAAGTTGTGTTATGGTGTGATATGTCCATTTACATGTCTTATCCGCAGTTTGAAAAAGGCAACAAAACACGATTTTACGCTCACTAGAGAGTAATAATATTTATTTCATAACTTAATGTAAACTGACTTTTATTGCTATTTGAAGGTGTATTATGGTGTTATATGTCCATTTATATGACTTTTCCGCACTTTGAACAAAGGCAACAAAACACGATTTTACGCTCACTAGAGAGTAAAAATTCTTATAGCATGACTTAACGTAAGCTCACTTTTATTGCTGTTTAAAGGTGTATTAAGTTGTGATATGTCCATTTATATGCCTTTTCCGCATTTTGAAAAATGGCAACAAAACACGATTTTACGCTCACTAGAGAGTAATAATATTGATTTCATGACTTAATGTAAACTCACTTTTATTGCTATTCAAAGGTGTATTATGGTGTGATATGTCCATTTATATGACTTTTCCGCACTTTGAACAAAGGCAACAAAACACGATTTTACGCTCACTAGAGAGTAAAAATATTTATTTCATGACTTAATGTAAACTCACTTTTGTTGCTATTTAAAGGTGTATTAAGGTGTGATACGTCCATTTATATAACTTTTCCGCACTATGAACAAACTCGAGAAATCACGATTTTAGGCTCACTAGAGGCCAGAATTTCTTATTTCATGACTTAACGTAAACTCACATTTATTGCTATTTAAAGGTTTATTAAGGTGTGATATGTCCATTTATATGCGTTTTCCGCACTTTGAACAAAGTCGAGAAAACACGATTTCACGCTCACTAGAGAGTAAAAATTTTTATTTCATGACTTAATGTAAACTCACTTTTATTGCTATATAAAGGTGTATTATGGTGTGATATGTACATTTATATGACTTTTCCGCACTTTGAGCAAACTCGAGAAATCACGATTTTACGCTCACTAGAGGCCAGAATTTCTTATTTCATTACTTAACGTAAACCCACTTTTATTGCTATTTAAAGGTTTATTAAGGTGTGATATGTCCATTTATATGACTTTTCCGCACTTTGAAAAAAGTGAGAAAACACAATTTTACACTCACTAGAGAGTAAAAAATCTTTTTTATGATTTAACGTAAACTTACTTTTATTGCTATTTAAAGGTGTATTATGGTGTGATATGTCCATTTATATGGCTTTTCAGCATTTTGACCAAAGTCGAGAAAACACGATTTTACGCTCACCAGAGGCCAGAAGTTCTTATTTCATGACTTAACGTAAGCTCACTATTATTGCTATTTAAAGGTGAATTATGGTGTGATATGTGCATTTATATGATTTTTCCGCACTTTGAACAAAGGCAGCAAAACACGATGTTACGCTCAACAGAGAGTAAAAATTCTTATTTCATGACTTAACGTAAACTGACTATTATTGCTATTTAAAGGTTTTGTATGGTGTGACATGTCCATTTATATAACTTTTCCGCACTTTGAAAAAATCGAGAAAACACGATTTTACACTCACTAGAGGTCAGAAATTCTTACTTCATGACTTAACGTATACTCACTTTTATTGCTATTTAAAGGTGAATTAAGGTGTGCTATGTCCATCTATATGCATTTTCCGCACTTTGAACAAAGGCAACAAAACACGATTTTACGCTCAAGAGAAAGTAAAAATATTTATTTCATGACTTAATGTAAACTCACTTTTATTGCTATTTAAAAGTGTATTATGGTGTGATATGTCCATTTATATGACTTTTCCGCACTTTGAGCAAAGGCAACAAAATCGATTTTACGCTCACTAGAGAGTGAAAATATTTATTTTATGACTCAATGTAAACTCACTATTATTGCTATTTAAAGGTTTTGTATGGTGTGACATGTCCATTTATATGACTTTTCTGCACTTTGAACAAAGTCGATTAAACACGACTTCACGCTCACTAGAGAGTAAAAATTCTTATTTCATGACTTGACGTAAGCTAACATTTATTGCTATTTAAAGGTGTATTATGGTGTGATATGTCCATTTATATGCCTTTTCCGCATTTTGAAAAAAGGCAACAAAACACGATTTTACGCTCACTAGAGAGTAATAATATTTATTTCATGAATTAATGTAAAGTCACTTTTATTGTTATTTAAAGGTGTATTATGGTGTGATATGTCCATTTATATGACTTTTCCGCACTTTGAACAAAGGCAACAAAACACGATTTTACGCTCAATAGAGAGTAAAAATTCTTATTTCAAGACTTAACGTAAGCTCACTTTTATTGCTGTTTAAAGGTGTATTAAGTTGTGATATGTCCATTTATATGCCTTTTCCGCATTTTGAAAACAGGCAACAAAACACGATTTTACGCTCACTAGAGAGTAAAAATATTTATTTCATGACTTAATGTAAACTCACTTTTATTGCTATTTAAAGGTGTATTATGGGGTGATATCTCCATTTATGTGACTTCTCCGCACTTAGAATAAAGTGAAGAAAACACTATTTTACGCTCACTAGAGAGTAAAAATTCTTATTTCATGACTTAACGTAAACTCACTTTTGTTGCTATTTAAAGGTGTATTAAGGTGTGATACGTCCATTTATATGCCTTTTCCGCAATACGACCAAAGTCGAGAAAACAAGATTTTATGCTCACTAGAGGCTAAAAATTCCTATTTCATGACTTAACTTAAACTCACTTTTATTGCTATTTAAAGGTGTATTGAGGTGTCATATGTCCATTTATATGACTTTTCCGCACTTTGAACAAAGGCAACAAAACACGATTTTACGCTCACTAGAGAGTAAAAATATTTATTTCATGACTTAATGTAAACTCACCTTTATTGCTTTTTAAAGGTGTATTATTGTGTGATTTGTCCATTTATATGCCTTTTCCGCACTTTGAATAAAGTCGAGAAAACACGATTTTACGCTCACTAGAGGCCAAAAATTCTTATTTCATGACTTAACATAAACTCACTTTTATTACTTTTTAAAGGTGTATTGAGGTGTCATATGTCCATATATATGCCTTATCCGCACTTTGAACAAACTCGAGAAATCACGATTTTACGCTCACTAGAGGCCAGAATTTCTTATTTCATGACTTAACGTAAACTTACTTTTATTGCTATTTTAAGGTTTATTAAGGTGTGATATGTACATTTATATGCGTTTTCCGCAATTTGAACAAAGTCGCGAAAACACGATTTCACGCTCACTAGAGAGTAAAAATTTTTATTTCATGACTTAATGTAAACTCACTTTCATTGCTATATAAAGGTGTATTATGGTGTGATATGTACATTTATAAGACTTTTCCGCACTTTGAACAAAGTCGAGAAAACACGATTTCACGCTCACTCGAGAGTAAAAATTTCTATTTCATGACTTAACGTAAACTCACTTTTATTACTATTTAAAGGTTTATTAAGATGTGATATGTCCATTTATATGACTTTTCTGCACTTTGAAAAAAGTCGAGAAAACACGATTTTACGCTCACTAGAGAGTAAAAAATCTTTTTTCATGATTTAACGTAAACTTACTTTTATTGCTATTTAAGGGTGTATTATGGTGTGATATGTCCATTTATATGTCATATCCGCAGTTTGAAAAAAGTCAAGAAAACACGATTTTACGTTCAGTAGAGAGTAAAATTTCTTATTTCATGACTTAACGTAAACTTACTTTTATTGCTATTTTAAGGTTTATTAAGGTGTGATATGTCCATTTATATGCGTTTTCCGCAATTTGAACAAAGTCGCGAAAACACGATTTCACGCTCACTAGAGAGTAAAAATTTTTATTTCATGACTTAATGTAAACCCACTTTTATTGCTATATAAAGGTGTATTATGGTGTGATATGTACATTTATAAGACTTTTCCGCACTTTGAACAAAGTCGAGAAAACACGATTTCACGCTCACTCGAGAGTAAAAATTTCTATTTCATGACTTAACGTAAACTCACTTTTATTGCTATTTAAAGGTGTATTGAGGTGTCATATGTCCATATATATGCCTTATCCGCACTTTAACAAAGTCTAGAAAACACGATTTTAGGCTCACGAGAGAGTAAAAATTCTTATTTCATGAATTAACGTAAACTGACTATTATTGCTATTTAAAGGTATATTATGCTGTGATATGTCCATTTATATGACTTTTCCGCACTTTGAGCAAAGGAAACAAAAAACGATTTTACGCTCACTAGAGAGTAAAAATATTTATTTTATGACTCAATGTAAACTCACTGTTATTGATATTTAATTTTTTGTATGGTGTGACATGTCCATTTATATGACTTTTCCGCACTTTGAACAAAGTCGAGAAAACACGATTTTACACTCACTAGAGGCCAGAAAGTTCTTACTTCATGACTTAACGTAAACTCACTTTTATTGCTATTTAAAGGTGAATTAAGGTGTGCTATGTCCATCTATATGCATTTTCCGCACTTTGAACAAAGTCGGGTAAACACGACTTCACGCTCACTAGAGAGTAAAAATTCTTATTTCATGACTTAACGTAAACTTTCTTTTATTGCTATTTAAAGGTGTATTATGCTGTGATATGTCTATTTAAATGACTTTTCCACGCTTTGAAAAAAGTCAAGAAAACACGATTTTACTGTCACTAGAGAGTAAAGATTTTTATTTCATGACTTAACGTAAACTCACTTTTATTGCTATATAAAGGTGTATTATGGTGTGATATGTCCATTTATATGCCTTTTGCGCACTTTGAACAAAGGCAACACAGCACGATTTTACGCTCACTAGAGAATAAAAATTCTTATTTCCTGACTTAACGTAAACTTACCTTTATTGCTATTTAAAGGTGTATTATGGTGTGATATGTCCATTTATATGACTTTTCCGCACTTTGACCAAAGTCGAGAAAACACGATTTTACGCCCATTAGAGAGTAAAAATATTTATTTCATGACTTAATGTAAACTCACTTTTATTGCTTTTTAAAGGTGTATTATGGTGTGATATTTGCATTTATATGCCCTTTCCGCACTTTGAACAAAGTCGAGAAAACACGATTTTACGCTCACTAGAGGCCAGAAATTCTTATTTCATAACTTAACGTAAACTCACTATTATTGCTTTTTAAAGGTGTATTATTGAGTGATGTGTCCATTTATATGCCTTTTGCGCACTTTGAATAAAGTCGAGAAAACACGATTTTACGCTCACTAGAGTGTAAAATTTCTTATTTCATGACTTAACGTAAACTGACTTTTATTACTATTTAAAGGTTTATTAAGATGTGATATGTGTATTTATATGACTTTTCTGCACTTTGAAAAAAGTCGAGAAAACACGATTTTACGCTCAATAGAGAGTAAAAATTTTTATTTCATGCCTTAATGTAAACTCACTTTTATTGCTATATAATGGTGTATTATGGTGTGATATGTACATTTTTATGCCTTTTCCGCACTTTGAACAAAGTCGAGAAAACACGATTTCACGCTCACTCGAGAGTAAAAATTTCTATTTCATGACTTAACGTAAACTCACTTTTATTACTATTTAAAGGTTTAATAAGATGTGATATGTGTATTTATATGACTTTTCTGCACTTTGAAAAAAGTCGAGAAAACACGATTTTACGCTCACTAGAGAGTAAAAAGTCTTTTTTCATGATTTAACGTAAACTTACTTTTATTGCTATTTAAAGGTGTATTATGGTGTGATATGTCCATTTATATGAGTTTTCAGCATTTTGACCAAAGTCGAGAAAACAAGATTTTACGCTCACCAGAGGCCAGAAATTCTTATTTCATGACTTAACGTAAGCTCACTATTATTGCTATTTAAAGGTGTATTATGGTGTGATATGTCCATTTATATGATTTTTCCACACTTTGAACAAAGGCAGCAAAACACGATGTTACGCTCAACAGAGAGTAAAAATTCTTATTTCATGACTTATGTTAACTCACTTTTATAGCTATTTAAAGGTGTATTATGGTGTGATATGTCCATTTATATATCATATCCGCAGTTTGAAAAAAGTCAAGAAAACACAATTTTACGTTCAGTAGAGAGTAAAATTTCTTATTTCATGACTTAACGTAAACTCACTTTTATTGCTATTTAAAGGTGTATTGAGGTGTCATATGTCCATATATATGCCTTATCCGCACTTTAACGAAGTCGAGAAAACACGATTTTACGCTCACGAGAGAGTAAAAATTCTTATTTCATGAATTAACGTAAACTGACTATTATTGCTATTTAAAGGTATATTATGCTGTGATATGTCCATTTATATGACTTTTCCGCACTTTGAGCAAAGGCAACAAAAAACGATTTTACGCTCACTAGAGAGTAAAAATAATTATTTTATGACTCAATGTAAACTCACTGTTATTGATATTTAATTTTTTGTATGGTGTGACATGTAAATTTATATGACTTTTCCGCACTTTAAACAAAGTCGAGAAAACACTATTTTACACTCACTAGAGGCCGGAAAGTTCTTACTTCATGACTTAACGTAAACTCACTTTTATTGCTATTTAAAGGTGAATTAAGGTGTGCTATGTCCATCTATATGCATTTTCCACACTTTGAACAAAGTCGGGTAAACACGACTTCACGCTCACTAGAGAGTAAAAATTCTTATTTCATGACTTAACGTAAACTTTCTTTTATTGCTATTTAAAGGTGTATTATGCTGTGATATGTCCATTTAAATGACTTTTCCACGCTTTGAAAAAAGTCAAGAAAACACGATTTTACTGTCACTAGAGAGTAAAGATTTTTATTTCATGACTTAACGTAAACTCACTTTTATTGCTATATAAAGGTGTATTATGGTGTGATATGTACATTTATATGCCTTTTGCGCACTTTGAACAAAGGCAACACAGCACGATTTTACGCTCACTAGAGAGTAAAAATTCTTATTTCCTGACTTAACGTAAACTTACTTTTATTGCTATTTAAAGGTGTATTATGGTGTGATATGTCCATTTATATGACTTTTCCGCACTTTGACCAAAGTCGAGAAAACGCGATTTTACGCCCACTAGAGAGTAAAAATATTTATTTCATGACTTAATGTAAACTCACTTTTATTGCTTTTTAAAGGTGTATTATGGTGTGATATGTCCATTTATATGACTTTTCTGCACTTTGAAAAAAGTCGAGAAAACACGATTTTACGCTCACTAGAGAGTAAAAAATATTTTTTCATGATTTAATGTAAAGTCACTTTTATTGTTATTTAAAGGCGTATTATGGTGTGATATATCCATTTATATGACTTTTCCGCACTTTGAACAAAGTCAAGAAAACACAATTTTACGGTCAGTTTAGAGTAAAATTCTTATTTCATGACTTAACGTAAACTCACTTTTACTTGCTATTTAAAGGTGTATTGAGGTGTCATATGTCCATATATATGCCTTATCCGCACTTTAACAGAGTCGAGAAAACACGATTTTACGCTCACGAGAGAGTAAAAATTCTTATTTAATGACTTAACGTAAACTGACTATTATTGCTATTTAAAGGTTTTGTATGGTGTGACATGTCCATTTATATGACTTTTCCGCACTTTGAAAAAATCGAGAAAACACGATTTTACACTCACTAGAGGCCAGAAATTCTTACTTCATGACTTAACGTAAACTCACTTTTATTGCTATTTAAAGGTGAATTAAGGTGTGCTATGTCCATCTATATGCATTTTCCGCACTTTGAACAAAGGCAACAAAACACGATTTTACGATCAAGAGAAAGTAAAAATATTTATTTCATGACTTAATGTAAACTCACTTTTATTGCTATTCAAAGTGTATTATGGTGTGATATGTCCATTTATATGACTTCTCCGCACTTTGAGCAAAGGCAACAAAATCGATTTTACGCTCACTAGAGAGTGAAAATTTTTATTTTATGACTCAATGTAAACTCACTTTTATTGCTATTTAAAGGTTTTGTATGATGTGACATGTCCATTTATATGACTTTTCTGCACTTTGAACAAAGTCCAGAAAACACGATTTTACACTCACTAGAGGCCAGAAATTCTTTCTTCATGACTTAACGTAAACTCACTTTTATTGCTATTGAAAGGTGAATTAAGGGGGTGATATGACCATCTATATGCATTTTCCGCACTTTGAACAAAGTCGATTAAACACGACTTCACGCTCACTAGAGAGTAAAATTCTTATTTCATGACTTGACGTAAGCTCACATTTATTGCTATTTAAAGGTGTATTATGGTGTGATATGTCCATTTATATGCCTTTTCCGCATTTGAAAAAAGGCAACAAAGCACGATTTTACGCTCCCTTAGAGAGTAATAATATTTATTTCATGACTTATTGTAAAGTCACTTTTATTGTTATTTAAAGGTGTATTATGGTGTGATATGTCCATTTATATGACTTTTCCGCACTTTGAACACAGGCAACAAAACACGATTTTACGCTCACTAGAGAGTAAAAAATATTTATTTCATGACTTAATGTAAACTCACTTTTGTTGCTATTTAAAGGTGTATTAAGGTGTGATACGTCCATTTATATAACTTTTCCGCACTATGAACAAACTCGAGAAATCACGATTTTACGCTCACTAGAGGCCAGAATTTCTTATTTCATGACTTAACGTAAACTCACTTTTATTGCTATTTAAAGGTTTATTAAGGTGTGATATGTCCATTTATATGCGTTTTCCGCACTTTGAACAAAGTCGAGAAAACACGATTTCACGCTCACTAGAGAGTAAAAATTTTTATTTCATGACTTAATTTAAACTCACTTTTATTGCTATATAAAGGTGTATTATGGTGTGATATGTACATTTATATGACTTTTCCGCACTTTGAGCAAACTCGAGAAATCACGATTTTACGCTCACTAGAGGCCAGAATTTCTTATTTCATTACTTAACGTAAACCCACTTTTATTGCTATTTAAAGGTTTATTAAGGTGTGATATGTCCATTTATATGACTTTTCTGCACTTTGAATAAAGGCAGCAAAACACGATGTTACGCTCAACAGAGAGTAAAAATTCTTATTTCATGACTTAACGTAAACTGACTATTATTGCTATTTAAAGGTTTTGTATGGTGTGACATGTCCATTTATATAACTTTTCCGCACTTTGAAAAAATCGAGAAAACACGATTTTACACTCACTAGAGGCCAGAAATTCTTACTTCATGATTTAACGTATACTCACTTTTATTGCTATTTAAAGGTGAATTAAGGTGTGCTATGTCCATCTATATGCATTTTCCGCACTTTGAACAAAGGCAACAAAACACGATTTTACGCTCAAGAGAAAGTAAAAATATTTATTTCATGACTTAATGTAAACTCACTTTTATTGCTATTTAAAACTGTATTATGGTGTGATATGTCCATTTATATGACTTTTCCGCACTTTGAGCAAAGGCAACAAAATCGATTTTACGCTCACTAGAGAGTGAAAATATTTATTTTATGACTCAATGTAAACTCACTATTATTGCTATTTAAAGGTTTTGTATGGTGTGACATGTCCATCTATATGATTTTTCTGCACTTTGAACAAAGTCGATTAAACACGACTTCACGCTCACTAGAGAGTAAAAATTCTTATTTCATGACTTGACGTAAGCTAACATTTATTGCTATTTAAAGGTGTATTATGGTGTGATATGTCCATTTATATGCCTTTTCCGCATTTTGAAAAAAGGCAACAAAACACGATTTTACGCTCACTAGAGAGTTATAATATTTATTTCATGACTTAATGTAAAGTCACTTTTATTGTTATTTAAAGGTGTATTATGGTGTGATATGTCCATTTATATGACTTTTCCGCACTTTGAACAAAGGCAACAAAACACGATTTTACGCTCAATAGAGAGTAAAAATTCTTATTTCAAGACCTAACGTAAGCTCACTTTTATTGCTGTTTAAAGGTGTATTAAGTTGTGATATGTCCATTTATATGCCTTTTCCGCATTTTGAAAACAGGCAACAAAACACGATTTTACGCTCACTAGAGAGTAAAAATATTTATTTCATGACTTAATGTAAACTCACTTTTATTGCTATTTAAAGGTGTATTATGGGGTGATATCTCCATTTATGTGACTTCTCCGCACTTAGAATAAAGTGAAGAAAACACTATTTTACGCTCACTAGAGAGTAAAAATTCTTATTTCATGACTTAACGTAAACTCACTTTTGTTGCTATTTAAAGGTGTATTAAGGTGTGATACGTCCATTTATATGCCTTTTCCGCAATACGACCAAAGTCGAGAAAACAAGATTTTATGCTCACTAGAGGCTAAAAATTCCTATTTCATGACTTAACTTAAACTCACTTTTATTGCTATTTAAAGGTGTATTGAGGTGTCATATGTCCATTTATATGACTTTTCCGCACTTTGAACAAAGGCAACAATACACGATTTTATGCTCACTAGAGAGTAAAAATATTTATTTCATGACTTAATGTAAACTCACCTTTATTGCTTTTTAAAGGTGTATTATTGTGTGATGTGTCCATTTATATGCCTTTTCCGCACTCTGAATAAAGTCGAGAAAACACGATTTTACGCTCACTAGAGGCCAAAAATTCTTATTTCATGACTTAACATAAACTCACTTTTATTACTTTTTAAAGGTGTATTCAGGTGTCATATGTCCATATATATGCCTTATCCGCACTTTGAACCAACTCGAGAAATCACGATTTTACGCTCACTAGAGGCCAGAATTTCTTATTTCATGACTTAACGTAAACTCACTTTTATTGCTATTTAAAGGTTTATTAAGGTGTGATATGTCCATTTATATGCGTTTTCCTCAATTTGAACAAAGTCGCGAAAACACGATTTCACGCTCACTAGAGAGTAAAAATTTTTATTTCATGACTTAATGTAAACTCACTTTTATTGCTATATAAAGGTGTATTATGGTGTGATATGTACATTTATAAGACTTTTCCGCACTTTGAACAAAGTCGAGAAAACACGATTTCACGCTCACTCGAGAGTAAAAATTTCTATTTCATGACTTAACGTAAACTCACTTTTATTACTATTTAAAGGTTTATTAAAATGTGATATGTCCATTTATATGACTTTTCTGCACTTTGAAAAAAGTCGAGAAAACACGATTTTACGCTCACTAGAGAGTAAAAAATCTTTTTTCATGATTTAACGTAAACTTACTTTTATTGCTATTTAAGGGTGTATTATGGTGTGATATGTCCATTTATATGTCATATCCGCAGTTTGAAAAAAGTCAAGAAAACACGATTTTACGTTCAGTAGAGAGTAAAATTTCTTATTTCATGACTTAACGTAAACTCACTTTTATTGCTATTTAAAGGTGTATTGAGGTGTCATATGTCCATATATATGCCTTATCCGCACTTTAACAAAGTCGAGAAAACACGATTTTACGCTCACTAGAGGCCAGAAATTCTTATTTCATAACTTAACGTAAACTCACTATTATTGCTTTTTAAAGGTGTATTATTGAGTGATGTGTCCATTTATATGCCTTTTGCGCACTTTGAATAAAGTCGAGAAAACACGATTTTACGCACACTAGAGTGTAAAATTTCTTATTTCATGACTTAACGTAAACTGACTTTTATTACTATTTAAAGGTTTATTAAGATGTGATATGTGTATTTATATGACTTTTCTGCACTTTGAAAAAAGTCGAGAAAACACGATTTTACGCTCACTAGAGAGTAAAAATTTTTATTTCATGCCTTAATGTAAACTCACTTTTATTGCTATATAAAGGTGTATTATGGTGTGATATGTACATTTTTATGCCTTTTCCGCACTTTGAACAAAGTCGAGAAAACACGATTTCACGCTCACTCGAGAGTAAAAATTTCTATTTCATGACTTAACGTAAACTCACTTTTATTACTATTTAAAGGTTTATTAAGATGTGATATGTGTATTTATATGACTTTTCTGCACTTTGAAAAAAGTCGAGAAAACACGATTTTACGCTCACTAGAGAGTAAAAAGTCTTTTTTCATGATTTAACGTAAACTTACTTTTATTGCTATTTAAAGGTGTATTATGGTGTGATATGTCCATTTATATGACTTTTCAGCATTTTGACCAAAGTCGAGAAAACAAGATTTTACGCTCACCAGAGGCCAGAAATTCTTATTTCATGACTTAACGTAAGCTCACTATTATGGCTATTTAAAGGTGTATTATGGTGTGATATGTCCATTTATATGATTTTTCCACACTTTGAACAAAGGCAGCAAAACACGATGTTACGCTCAACAGAGAGTAAAAATTCTTATTTCATGACTTAAGTTAACTCACTTTTATAGCTATTTAAAGGTGTATTATGGTGTGATATGTCCATTTATATATCATATCCGCAGTTTGAAAAAAGTCAAGAAAACACAATTTTACGTTCAGTAGAGAGTAAAATTTCTTATTTCATGACTTAACGTAAACTCACTTTTATTGCTATTTAAAGGTGTATTGAGGTGTCATATGTCCATATATATGCCTTATCCGCACTTTAACGAAGTCGAGAAAACACGATTTTACGCTCACGAGAGAGTAAAAATTCTTATTTCATGAATTAACGTAAACTGACTATTATTGCTATTTAAAGGTATATTATGCTGTGATATGTCCATTTATATGACTTTTCCGCACTTTGAGCAAAGGCAACAAAAAACGATTTTACGCTCACTAGAGAGTAAAAATATTTATTTTATGACTCAATGTAAACTCACTGTTATTGATATTTAATTTTTTGTATGGTGTGACATGTAAATTTATATGACTTTTCCGCACTTTAAACAAAGTCGAGAAAACACTATTTTACACTCACTGGAGGCCGGAAAGTTCTTACTTCATGACTTAACGTAAACTCACTTTTATTGCTATTTAAAGGTGAATTAAGGTGTGCTATGTCCATCTATATGCATTTTCCACACTTTGAACAAAGTCGGGTAAACACGACTTCACGCTCACTAGAGAGTAAAAATTCTTATTTCATGACTTAACGTAAACTTTCTTTTATTGCTATTTAAAGGTGTATTATGCTGTGATATGTCCATTTAAATGACTTTTCCACGCTTTGAAAAAAGTCAAGAAAACACGATTTTACTGTCACTAGAGAGTAAAGATTTTTATTTCATGACTTAACGTAAACTCACTTTTATTGCTATATAAAGGTGTATTATGGTGTGATATGTACATTTATATGCCTTTTGCGCACTTTGAACAAAGGCAACACAGCACGATTTTACGCTCACTAGAGAGTAAAAATTCTTATTTCCTGACTTAACGTAAACTTACTTTTATTGCTATTTAAAGGTGTATTATGGTGTGATATGTCCATTTATATGACTTTTCCGCACTTTGACCAAAGTCGAGAAAACACGATTTTACGCCCACTAGAGAGTAAAAATATTTATTTCATGACTTAATGTAAACTCACTTTTATTGCTTTTTAAAGGTGTATTATGGTGTGATATGTCCATTTATATGACTTTTCTGCACTTTGAAAAAAGTCGAGAAAACACGATTTCACGCTCACTAGAGAGTAAAAAATATTTTTTCATGATTTAATGTAAAGTCACTTTTATTGTTATTTAAAGGCGTATTATGGTGTGATATATCCATTTATATGACTTTTCCGCACTTTGAACAAAGTCAAGAAAACACAATTTTACAGTCAGTTTAGAGTAAAATTTCTTATTTCATGACTTAACGTAAACTCACTTTTATTGCTATTTAAAGGTGTATTGAGGTGTCATATGTCCATATATATGCCTTATCCGCACTTTAACAGAGTCGAGAAAACACGATTTTACGCTCACGAGAGAGTAAAAATTCTTATTAAATGACTTAACGTAAACTGACTATTATTGCTATTTAAAGGTTTTGTATGGTGTGACATGTCCATTTATATAACTTTTCCGCACTTTGAAAAAATCGAGAAAACACGATTTTACACTCACTAGAGGCCAGAAATTCTTACTTCATGACTTAACGTAAACTCACTTTTATTGCTATTTAAAGGTGAATTAAGGTATGCTATGTCCATCTATATGCATTTTCCGCACTTTGAACAAAGGCAACAAAACACGATTTTACGATCAAGAGAAAGTAAAAATATTTATTTCATGACTTAATGTAAACTCACTTTTATTGCTATTTAAAAGTGTATTATGGTGTGATATGTCCATTTATATGACTTTTCCGCACTTTGAGCAAAGGCAACAAAATCGATTTTACGCTCACTAGAGAGTGAAAATTTTTATTTTATGACTCAATGTAAACTCACTTTTATTGCTATTTAAAGGTTTTGTATGATGTGACATGTCCATTTATATGACTTTTCTGCACTTTGAACAAAGTCCAGAAAACACGATTTTACACTCACTAGAGGCCAGAAATTCTTTCTTCATGACTTAACGTAAACTCACTTTTATTGCTATTGAAAGGTGAATTAAGGGGTGATATGACCATCTATATGCATTTTCCGCACTTTGAACAAAGTCGATTAAACACGACTTCACGCTCACTAGAGAGTAAAAATTCTTATTTCATGACTTGACGTAAGCTCACATTTATTGCTATTTAAAGGTGTATTATGGTGTGATATGTCCATTTATATGCCTTTTCCGCATTTTGAAAAAAAGGCAACAAAGCACGATTTTACGCTCCCTAGAGAGTAATAATATTTATTTCATGACTTAATGTAAAGTCACTTTTATTGTTATTTAAAGGTGTATTATGGTGTGATATGTCCATTTATATGACTTTTCCGCACTTTGAACAAAGGCAACAAAACACGATTTTACGCTCACTAGAGAGTAAAAATGCTTATTTCAAGACCTAACGTAAGCTCACTTTTATTGCTGTTTAAAGGTGTATTAAGTTGTGATATGTCCATTTATATGACTTTTCCGCACTTTGAACAAAGGCAACAAAACACGATTTTACGCTCACTAGAGAGTAGAAATATTTATTTCATGACTTAATGTAAACTCACTTGTATTGCTATTTAAAGGTGTATTATGGTGTGATATGTCCATTTATATGACTTTTCTGCACTTTGAAAAAAGTCGAGAAAACACGATTTCACGCTCACTAGAGAGTAAAAAATATTTTTTCATGATTTAATGTAAAGTCACTTTTATTGTTATTTAAAGGCGTATTATGGTGTGATATATCCATTTATATGACTTTTCCGCACTTTGAACAAAGTCAAGAAAACACAATTTTACAGTCAGTTTAGAGTAAAATTTCTTATTTCATGACTTAACGTAAACTCACTTTTATTGCTATTTAAAGGTGTATTGAGGTGTCATATGTCCATATATATGCCTTATCCGCACTTTAACAGAGTCGAGAAAACACGATTTTACGCTCACGAGAGAGTAAAAATTCTTATTAAATGACTTAACGTAAACTGACTATTATTGCTATTTAAAGGTTTTGTATGGTGTGACATGTCCATTTATATAACTTTTCCGCACTTTGAAAAAATCGAGAAAACACGATTTTACACTCACTAGAGGCCAGAAATTCTTACTTCATGACTTAACGTAAACTCACTTTTATTGCTATTTAAAGGTGAATTAAGGTATGCTATGTCCATCTATATGCATTTTCCGCACTTTGAACAAAGGCAACAAAACACGATTTTACGATCAAGAGAAAGTAAAAATATTTATTTCATGACTTAATGTAAACTCACTTTTATTGCTATTTAAAAGTGTATTATGGTGTGATATGTCCATTTATATGACTTTTCCGCACTTTGAGCAAAGGCAACAAAATCGATTTTACGCTCACTAGAGAGTGAAAATTTTTATTTTATGACTCAATGTAAACTCACTTTTATTGCTATTTAAAGGTTTTGTATGATGTGACATGTCCATTTATATGACTTTTCTGCACTTTGAACAAAGTCCAGAAAACACGATTTTACACTCACTAGAGGCCAGAAATTCTTTCTTCATGACTTAACGTAAACTCACTTTTATTGCTATTGAAAGGTGAATTAAGGGGTGATATGACCATCTATATGCATTTTCCGCACTTTGAACAAAGTCGATTAAACACGACTTCACGCTCACTAGAGAGTAAAAATTCTTATTTCATGACTTGACGTAAGCTCACATTTATTGCTATTTAAAGGTGTATTATGGTGTGATATGTCCATTTATATGCCTTTTCCGCATTTTGAAAAAAGGCAACAAAGCACGATTTTACGCTCCCTAGAGAGTAATAATATTTATTTCATGACTTAATGTAAAGTCACTTTTATTGTTATTTAAAGGTGTATTATGGTGTGATATGTCCATTTATATGACTTTTCCGCACTTTGAACAAAGGCAACAAAACACGATTTTACGCTCACTAGAGAGTAAAAATGCTTATTTCAAGACCTAACGTAAGCTCACTTTTATTGCTGTTTAAAGGTGTATTAAGTTGTGATATGTCCATTTATATGACTTTTCCGCACTTTGAACAAAGGCAACAAAACACGATTTTACGCTCACTAGAGAGTAGAAATATTTATTTCATGACTTAATGTAAACTCACTTGTATTGCTATTTAAAGGTGTATTATGGGGTGATATGTCCATTTATGTGACTTTTCCGCACTGTGAATAAAGTGAAGAAAACACTATTTTACGCTCACTAGAGAGTAAAAATTCTTATTTCCTGACTTAACGTAAACTCACTTTTGTTGCTATTTAAAGGTGTATTAAGGTGTGATACGTCCATTTTTATGCCTTTTCCGCACTATGAACAAAGTCAAGAAAACACGATTTTATGATCACTAGAGGCCAAAAATTCCTATTTCATGACTTAACTTGAACTCACTTTTATTGCTATTTAAAGGTGTATTGAGGTGTCATATGTCCATTTATATGACTTTTCCGCACTTTGAACAAAGGCAACAAAACACGATTTTACGCCCACTAGAGAGTAAAAATATTTATTTCATGACTTAATGTAAACTCACCTTTATTGCTTTTTAAAGGTGTATTATTGTGTGATGTGTCCATTTATATGCCTTTTCCGCACTTTGAATAAAGTCGAGAAAACACGATTTTACGCTCACTAGAGTGTAAAGATTCTTATTTCATGACTTAACGTAAGCTGACTTTTATTGCTATTTAAAGGTGTATTATGGTGTGACATGTCCATTTATATGACTTTTCCGCACTTTGAACAAAGGCAACAAAACACGATTTTACGCTCACTAGAGGCCAAAAATTCTTATTTCATGACTTAACATAAACTCACTTTTATTACTTTTTAAAGGTGTATTGAGGTGTCATATGTCCATATATATGCCTTATCCGCACTTTGAACAAACTCGAGAAATCACGATTTTACGCTAGTAGGATATATAGGAGAGAGCTGGCACAGTTTTTTGCGTTTATATGGGAAAGGATAGGGAAAACGAAGGTAGATGCTAGGTTGAGAGAGTCTTCAAGGAGGAAAATGCGTTTATATGGGAGAGATAGGGAATACCAGGGCTGATGCTAGGCTAATCAGATGCTAAAGGAGGGAGGGATATGCTTTATATGAGACAGATAGGGAATACGTGGAGAGGTGCTAGGCTAGACAGAGGCTGAGTAATGTATGGTTTATATGAGCGGTATAGGAAAACGATGAGAGGTGTTAGACTAGACAAGGCTTGAAACGTAGTGCATGGTTTATATGAGAGATATAGGAAAACGAGGAAAGGTGTTAGGCTAGGCAGAAGTCGAGGAGTAGAGTAAGGTTTATATGAGAAGTATAGGAAAACGAGGAGAGGTATTAGGTTAGGAGAATTGAGTTTGTGTTTATAAGGAGAGACGAGAAAACGGAGAGAGATCCTATGCTAGGATAGACAGGTGTTAAAGTTAGGTTAGATAGGAAACCAAGGAGTGATACTCAGCTAGAGGGGGGGTAGGAGGGAATGAGCTTTTGAGAGGTAGGGGATACGGGGAGTGGTGTTAGACTAGACAGGGCTTGAAACGTAGGGCATGGTTTATATGTATGAGAAGTATAGGAACAGGAAGAGGGGTGCTAGGCTAGACAGAGGTTGAGGAGTAGAGTATAGTTTATATGAGAGGTATAGGAAAACGAGGAGAGGAGTTAGACTAGACAGAGGTCGAGGAGCAGAGTATGGTTTATGTGAGAGTCATAGGTAAACGAGAGAGGCGTTAGGCTAGACAGAGCTAGAGGAGTAGAGTATGGTTTATATGAGAGGTATAGGAACAGGAGGAGAGGTGTTAGGCTAGACAGGTAGTGTAGCAGTAGGAATATGGACTTATATACAGGAGAGATAGGGAATAGGAGGTGCTAGACTTGAAAGCGACTTTAGAAGTGAACATAGTGGAAAACTGTTTCATGTCAATGTTCTAGACATGCCCATCACGTAACCTATTCAGGGAAAAGGTGACTCGTTCAGGGGAAAAAGGTGACTGCTCAGGGAAAAAGGAGACCCACAAAGGGAAAAAGTTGACTAGCAAAGGGAAAAACGTAACCAGCAAAGGGAAAAAGGCGACCAGCAAAGGGAAAAATGTGACCAGCAAAGGGAAAAAGGCGACATGCAACGGGAAAAAGGTGACCAGTAAAGGGGAAAATGTCACCAGCAAAGGGAAAAAGGCGACCACCAAAGGGAAAAAGGTGAGCCATAAAGGGAAAAAGGTGACCTGCAACGGGAAAAGCTAACCCACTAACACTAACAGGTAAGTAATTCAGGTAGTATTGCAAGAGGCTGACTGGATCATAGCAGTGTATGATTTCACAGGTAATTCAGCTAGTATCGTATGCATTTAGGCTAATTCGTCTAGTATCACAGGAGGCTAGATTCCAGAGGCTAACTGCATCATAGCTATGCATGATTTCACAGCTAATTCAGCTAGTATCGTAGGTATTTAGGCTAATTCAGCTAGTATCACAGGAGGTTAGATTCCAGGGTTGGGTATAGCATAGTTTCATATTTCAGAGGGTATCGTAGGTATTTTAGGATAATTCAAGTAACATAGGTGTTTAGAGTAATTAAGCAAGCATTACAGGAGGGTAGGTTCCAGGGGTTGGTTATAGCCTAGTTTCGTATTTTACAGATAGTTCAGGTAATATCGTAAGTATTTGGGTAATCAGCATAGTTTCACAGATGCTCGTGATAATTTCGATCAGAGATTTGTATCACAGCTATTTAAGGTAAATGCAGATGATTCAGGTTGTATCAATGGTATTTGTGTCATTTTAACAGGTAATTCAGATAGTGTCTAGGTATTTGGGCGATTCAAGCATCATAGGTGTTTAGAGTAACTCAGCTAGTATCACAGGAGGCTAGATTCAATGATCAGGGTTTCGTATCAGAGCTATTTAATGTAATTTCACTTGATTCGAGTAGTATCACAGGTATTTAAGTCATTTTAACGGGCAATTCAACTAGTATCACAGGTACTCATGGTAATATAGAGAGTAATTAAATTATAAAACATTTCTCATCCAACGTTACAACAATTTATATACTTTTTTCTAAATCTTACAAACTTATTATATGTTAAACAGTTATTGTACGATGCGGAGAGGGATAAACTGCATATTGGTTCACAAATTGAAAAGCTTTACGTCAACATACCTTTATTTTAGTTCGTTATAGATGTCTCTCCCCTTTTATCTAGGCTTGAGACTAGCACTAGGATTGCTCCTAATGGCAGGGTTACCACCTTCCCTTCCATCTTCTTCTTTCTTCATCAGGCGTCAGCTATCTGCATATACAGCACACAGATACCTTCTTTTTTAAGATTGTAGACTCACTAGAAAATCTTTATCTTTAACTTACATTCTTTTAAGCACTGTTTGTAATGGCGTAATGTCCATACGCATATGTTGTTATCCCGTCCTCAGCAATAATTCTTTTATCATCAAACGGAGTCAAGGCAATTTTATTCACTTGTACTGTAGCAAGGGCATGCTTTCGTGATAGGATCAGATTCATAGGTGTTCTGATGATTTCACTGGTTTTAAGACAGTCTGTATAGCTGTCAAACGAAATGTACTGCTTAATAGCGCTACGTTTTATACCTTTAATCTTTTTTATCATTGACCCTTGAATATCTAAGGCATACATCTTAGGACGTAGTCCAACAAAGTGTAGGATGATTTTGCTATTAGCCTCATCTTTAAATTTTCCCAATACCTTCTTGTTCTGAGTAGAGTAACATATATGGTTGACAGGGTAATCAGCTGTATCGAGATGCTCAAGAAAACGTAGCTTGTCCTGGTACACATCTTCAGTCGTTACACGATGAATGAACGAATCAGTGTCCATATACATAAGCTTCAGGTTTTCAGCTCCATAATAAGGCAACAAAACGTCGTAATGATAGTTATACATTAATGTCTTGGAGATGTCCAACACACTCATACCAATGTATATAGGCTTGTTGAATACAATCTGACGAGAGGCCATATGTACAGCAGCTAGATTATCAGCATATATCGTCCTGTCGATAAACGTAGGCTTGGCGATCAGCTTCTCTAGAGTTTTTTCATTGGTCACCAGTCGTATATCCATACGGTTACGCAGGTTCTCCATAGTTTTTCCAAACATAGCGTTGTTAAAGAGCTTGTAGAGATCCTTCTCGAAATCATTTGCAGCTTGTTGTCGTAGCCTGTTGTTAAATTCCACATAAGGTTTCAACCACTGAGACTGTCGGAATTGTAGCACACGATGGATTTTTGTTAGTCGTAGTCCATGACTAAGAGCTTGCTTCAAAGCCATGTAATGCACTACATACTTCTTTCGAGGTCCAAGATGAGGTATCAGTTTCTTTGTAGATGATTCCAATGGTTTCATACACTCTGGCAGGAAAGGTAGATCGTTTGTAGATCGTGAAGTTCAGCAGGATACTCGATGTCGACTTCTAATATGCAGCCATGAGGATCATCTTCTTGTAGTGTTTCTAAGTTGATTTCTTCAGGTGACACCCACTGAAATCCACCAAAAGGAAGGGCGTGACACATTGCCCAGTCATATTGGTTATTAGCGTCCTCGTATGTGATAAATTGGGTTGGTCTCGACGGATCAAACTTCTCCATATAAGTGTTATTAGCCTCTGCATACCGATGGGAAACTTGGCATAAACCTCCTCTTATACCCGATTCCACCATGAGTAGTTGATCATAATCTTGTAACAGCTCAAGCTTAATTCCAGTATACAGTAACATGGCATCCCATGTAAGACCTGGAGAGGTAAAATAATGGGCAGGATCAACTTTGTGTGTTTTAAGGGTTTGCTCTCTGAACGTCTCAAAGACATCAGCTAGGAGAAGTACATCCGAAGTTAAGTAGAGATCGCTGTACTCTCCCAGGTTTCTCACATTAAACAGCTCCCATACATTTCTAGCATGATCGTAGTCAGTATCAGTAATTTCTTCTTCATTTAATCTATTGTAGAAGGAGTCCTTAGGAGGCAAGCAGGTCTCGTTCAGAACATCCCATGACGTAACAAAATCATATGGAAATACACCCTTACGGGTCATCAACTTCAATTTGTCTTCTCCAAAGTACTTTAGCGTTTCAGGATACGAGGTTAGATTTTTTACCAACTTATCCAAGCTTGTACTGAGGAATCGGAAGCTATCCACAAATCGAAGCTTTATATCTCCTACATACTTGGTGAATGAGATATAGCTTTCTTCAGAGTTAGGAATTACCTCCACACGTTCACTTGTACAACCCAGCTCCTTAACAATGAAATGAGAGTCATATCCGCTAAGGTTATGCATGAGGACTGGTATATATTTAGGTGTTTTACAGGCTAAATTACATTCATTATGAAGACTTCCACGATATTCACCGCTGATGTGATCATGGTCGCGTACTTTGTAGTTCTCTTCTGTAAAGGGTTTTCCACACAAGTAGCATGCTGAAGAAGACTCAAAATACTTTTGCTGTTGATCCGTAAGTTTCAGAGGCTTAGCAGATTTGTATATATTACCAATCATTTTTGCAAGAGATGTAAGGTACAGCATAAACTTCTGAGCAGCATCAGCACCACGATACACATAGGGTTGCTTAGGAAGACCAGTTTCGAGATGTTCAAAACTGGATGTAGGCTTCACGTAAACACAGAAGCTCATTGGTGTGTGCTCTTGATAAGGGCTTGTATAGGAAGTTTCAGGATCGGGTATACACGTATGGCATGGAGTGAGAATACTCTCAAAATCCGCATAGATTACATAAGGTACTTTCAGCATCCTCTCAACATTTTTAAACTGAACAATTGATTTCTCCTTGGTAGGCATAACTACCCTCGCAACACCATGTTGAATACAGAAGGCTACATGTTCTTGCAGTTTTTTCTGTCCACTTCGTCCATATCGATCATCAAAATGTGTAAAGCAGCGCTTACAAGTATAAACCCGTCCATTATGGTTGGTTTTCTGGCGTCGAACGAGTTTCTCAAAATTCTTTATATACACGTAGTGATGTTTTCCACTGCTGTCATTCAATAGTAGCCGGTCGCGATGTTCAGGTAGTTCAATGTCAGCAACCTTTATTGGATACACTTCATGCTTCTCATCCAGCCCGAAAACGTTAATGGATATCTTGTTAAACTTCTCAAATTTAGGTATTTGAGAAAGTGGAGTAGGGTAGGAAACACAGCTGAAGTCGTACTTGTCTTGAAGTTGTTTGTATTTGTTCACACGCTGTGCATTCTCCCCTATGAATTTAGCTAATACAGAGTACATGAAACATTTCTCGTCGCTAAAGTTCTGGATGTTTATACATGCTTTCCTTGCTTCAACAGCTGACGGTAGTGGTATGTAGCTACTTCCTCGTAACGGGTTGTACTTGTTGATACGAAGTCGAACTCCTTCCACAGCAAGCAAAGCCCAGCTGCTACCCTTAAGCTGAGACTCCTCCATTTCAGTCACCAATTTCTTGAATTTCACTTCCATCGTTGAGTCCAGATCAGTTTCCAGGAAAACAGCTTGATTCCGTGTTTTAAATGTTTTGTCACAGGTTTCTCCAATACTGTTAACAAATCGACACTCAGCAAGCAGATTAATTTTAACACTCTTATGAATGCTAAGCTCTTTATGCACAGCATGGATTATACGTTGTTTTGCCTCTTGCAGATACATATTTAGGTCCTTAGCTGATTCGCATCGTATAAAATACGATTTCAATCGTCCTTCGAATGAAGTTTCGTATTCTTTCATATCGCAGTCCTCCATTGTCGACAGCAACTGATGTTTAGTTGGCTCCAATCTTCTTTTCTTCTGAGGGCTGCTTATTTCACATATATCTTCGTGTCGCTGTCCCTTATAACAATCTTTGAAGGTTACATTACAATGTTTACATTTGAAGAGCTTCTTGCAGCTCATCTCGTGTCTTCTCTTGTCATAACCTCGGAGGAACTTCTTCCCACATTTTCCGCATGCATATCCAGTAGCGCTTGGAATAATATCCTTATACGCTGAGTTATTCATCTTTATTCTTGATGTAATAACGTATTAATCACTGATCAATGAAATGTAGACCTCTTCACCTTGACACCACTTTAGAAAGCTGATTATTCTTGGAGAGAACACGATGTTAACACCTCATGACTAATTAGCACAATGAAGTCCAATGCCCTAGATCACCATATTTATAGAGGGAGCACGAACCTTTTAGATCAATCATAAACTCGCTCCATAACCACGTGTATATGATCGCTCAACGTGTACTAACCCCCCAGCCATATAACCTCAAGTCTAGAGACAGGATGTTTATGACGTCACACCCAGAGACAGGATGTCTGGCAGCATCAAACACGTTTAAAATCGTCTCATAACTACCTGCTTATGCTGTCACACCAGCAAGAGAAGTATTCCCACACGCTCATTCAGACATATATTTCAAATTCAAAGCCTACCACCACCATCACCACCTATTGTACCAAGGTTAATTCCAGCTGTATTATCACAGTACTTAAAGTAAAAGCTTAAAAGGTAACGAGAAGATGTCCCCCTTATTTACTTAATTATCTCATGTTTTCATTCCCTTTTCAATTCTTCCTTTCCATCTTCTCACAGAAAGCCCATTACATTTAACTACAATCACGAGAAAAGCAATTTTTCCAGAGTTACACAGATTCTAAGCTTCTAAATAGAACCCGGTAATACTTTTAATAAATGTATTTTAGCTCCCCAATATCAGCATCTACCATTTAATCTTTACTCGAACCTGATATGATCCATAAGCTTGAAGATATATGAAATCACCCCTTCGGGATTCTATCTAAGTACTTTAAAGTAATTTTTATAACGATAACGATATTTAAGAACTAGATACTCTGTTTACGTTTACCTTGACATGTCTATCTAAATTAAATTACGAGTTATTAAACGTTTGCAAGTAAATTTCATTGAATCGGTATTCGAACCCAGAACACCAGGAACAAAATAATTTATAATATTAGTCTGACATGTTAAACAAAGCTGTATGCAGTTACATCATCGATCTAAGTGATATATTCTAGTGTACAGAGGAAAATTAAGGAAGTCATTAAAAAATCGGGAATCGAACCAAGCACAACTGATTGACAATTATATACAGCATTAATCACCCAGTACAGAACCTATCAATCATGCTTTGCTGCACTCCTCTACCTCACTTAGTTCCCGAGATAATGAAAATTTAAAAATTAAAGATCGAACCCAGGACGTCAGGTATCTAGTTACACATTTACAAGATACTACCTAATAACATAAACGCAATAAAGTTTATTTGGCGTCTTTATCTTAATTGGTTTAGGAGTTATTAAATTTATAAGTAAATTCCATCGAATCGGTATTCGAACCCAGAACACCAGGAACAAAATAATTTATAATATTAGTCTGACATGTTAAACAAAGCTGTATGCAGTTACATCATCGATCTAAGTGATATATTCTAGTGTACAGAGGAAAATTAAGGAAGTCATTAAAAAATCGGGAATCGAACCAAGCACAACTGATTGACAATTATATACAGCATTAATCACCCAGTACAGAACCTATCAATCATGCTTTGCTGCACTCCTCTACCTCACTTAGTTCCCGAGATAATGAAAATTTAAAAATTAAAGATCGAACCCAGGACGTCAGGTATCTAGTTACACATTTACAAGATACTACCTAATAACATAAACGCAATAAAGTTTATTTGGCGTCTTTATCTTAATTGGTTTAGGAGTTATTAAATTTATAAGTAAATTCCATCGAATCAGTATTCGAACCCAGAACACCAAGAACAAAATAATTTATAATATGAGTTTGGTATGCTTAAAGGTGCTATATGTAGTTACAGCATCAATCTAAGTGATATTTTCTAGAGTATAGAGTAAAATTAAGGAAGTCATTAAAAAATCGGGATTCGAACTAGAGACAACTGATTAAAAATTATATACAGTATTAATTACACATTATAACAGCTATCCAACATGCTTTGGTCCATTCCTCTAGCTTTCTTAGTTACCGAGATAATGAAGTTTTTAAAATTAAGGATCGAACCCAGGACACCAGGTACCCAAATATACATTTACAAGAAACTACCTAATAACATTAATGTAATAAAGTTTATTTGGCGTCTTTATCTTAATTAGTCTCTGAGTTATTAGAAGATGAATTTGTAATCACTCGTAGGATTCGAACCCAGGCATCCCGGTCAACTTGAAGCAATGTCCTAATGACGCGGCGCATTCCAAAGAATTGATTAGTTTTTATCCCATTGTTCTATCTCTTTTCATTCGTGAGATATAAGCGATTAAACAGTAGAAATAGAATGGGCGGAGCTTGCCGGCATAGATCAAAGAACTTTATCAGATGTCGGCATCTCTCTGTGCGCTCAAACCGGCTTTCTATTGCTTCATTGTGCTAATTAGTCTTGAGGTGTTAACATCGTGTTCTCTCCAAGAATAATCAGCTTTCTAAAGTGGTGTCAAGGTGAAGAGGTCTACATTTCATTGATCAGTGATTAATACGTTATTACATCAAGAATAAAGATGAATAACTCAGCGTATAAGGATATTATTCCAAGCGCTACTGGATATGCATGCGGAAAATGTGGGAAGAAGTTCCTCCGAGGTTATGACAAGAGAAGACACGAGATGAGCTGCAAGAAGCTCTTCAAATGTAAACATTGTAATGTAACCTTCAAAGATTGTTATAAGGGACAGCGACACGAAGATATATGTGAAATAAGCAGCCCTCAGAAGAAAAGAAGATTGGAGCCAACTAAACATCAGTTGCTGTCGACAATGGAGGACTGCGATATGAAAGAATACGAAACTTCATTCGAAGGACGATTGAAATCGTATTTTATACGATGCGAATCAGCTAAGGACCTAAATATGTATGTGCAAGAGGCAAAACAACGTATAATCCATGCTGTGCATAAAGAGCTTAGCATTCACAAGAGTGTTAAAATTAATCTGCTTGCTGAGTGTCGATTTGTTAACAGTATTGGAGAAACCTGTGACAAAACATTTAAAACACGGAATCAAGCTGTTTTCCTGGAAACTGATCTGGACTCAACGATGGAAGTGAAATTCAAGAAATTGGTGACTGAAATGGAGGAGTCTCAGCTTAAGGGTAGCAGCTGGGCTTTGCTTGCTGTGGAAGGAGTTCGACTTCGTATCAACAAGTACAACCCGTTACGAGGAAGTAGCTACATACCACTACCGTCAGCTGTTGAAGCAAGGAAAGCATGTATAAACATCCAGAACTTTAGCGACGAGAAATGTTTCATGTACTCTGTATTAGCTAAATTCATAGGGGAGAATGCACAGCGTGTGAACAAATACAAACAACTTCAAGACAAGTACGACTTCAGCTGTGTTTCCTACCCTACTCCACTTTCTCAAATACCTAAATTTGAGAAGTTTAACAAGATATCCATTAACGTTTTCGGGCTGGATGAGAAGCATGAAGTGTATCCAATAAAGGTTGCTGACATTGAACTACCTGAACATCGCGACCGGCTACTATTGAATGACAGCAGTGGAAAACATCACTACGTGTATATAAAGAATTTTGAGAAACTCGTTCGACGCCAGAAAACCAACCATAATGGACGGGTTTATACTTGTAAGCGCTGCTTTACACATTTTGATGATCGATATGGACGAAGTGGACAGAAAAAACTGCAAGAACATGTAGCCTTCTGTATTCAACATGGTGTTGCGAGGGTAGTTATGCCTACCAAGGAGAAATCAATTGTTCAGTTTAAAAATGTTGAGAGGATGCTGAAAGTACCTTATGTAATCTATGCGGATTTTGAGAGTATTCTCACTCCATGCCATACGTGTATACCCGATCCTGAAACTTCCTATACAAGCCCTTATCAAGAGCACACACCAATGAGCTTCTGTGTTTACGTGAAGCCTACATCCAGTTTTGAACATCTCGAAACTGGTCTTCCTAAGCAACCCTATGTGTATCGTGGTGCTGATGCTGCTCAGAAGTTTATGCTGTACCTTACATCTCTTGCAAAAATGATTGGTAATATATACAAATCTGCTAAGCCTCTGAAACTTACGGATCAACAGCAAAAGTATTTTGAGTCTTCTTCAGCATGCTACTTGTGTGGAAAACCCTTTACAGAAGAGAACTACAAAGTACGCGACCATGATCACATCAGCGGTGAATATCGTGGAAGTCTTCATAATGAATGTAATTTAGCCTGTAAAACACCTAAATATATACCAGTCCTCATGCATAACCTTAGCGGATATGACTCTCATTTCATTGTTAAGGAGCTGGGTTGTACAAGTGAACGTGTGGAGGTAATTCCTAACTCTGAAGAAAGCTATATCTCATTCACCAAGTATGTAGGAGATATAAAGCTTCGATTTGTGGATAGCTTCCGATTCCTCAGTACAAGCTTGGATAAGTTGGTAAAAAATCTAACCTCGTATCCTGAAACGCTAAAGTACTTTGGAGAAGACAAATTGAAGTTGATGACCCGTAAGGGTGTATTTCCATATGATTTTGTTACGTCATGGGATGTTCTGAACGAGACCTGCTTGCCTCCTAAGGACTCCTTCTACAATAGATTAAATGAAGAAGAAATTACTGATACTGACTACGATCATGCTAGAAATGTATGGGAGCTGTTTAATGTGAGAAACCTGGGAGAGTACAGCGATCTCTACTTAACTTCGGATGTACTTCTCCTAGCTGATGTCTTTGAGACGTTCAGAGAGCAAACCCTTAAAACACACAAAGTTGATCCTGCCCATTATTTTACCTCTCCAGGTCTTACATGGGATGCCATGTTACTGTATACTGGAATTAAGCTTGAGCTGTTACAAGATTATGATCAACTACTCATGGTGGAATCGGGTATAAGAGGAGGTTTATGCAAAGTTTCCCATCGGTATGCAGAGGCTAATAACACTTATATGGAGAAGTTTGATCCGTCGAGACCAACCCAATTTATCACATACGAGGACGCTAATAACCAATATGACTGGGCAATGTGTCACGCCCTTCCTTTTGGTGGATTTCAGTGGGTGTCACCTGAAGAAATCAACTTAGAAACACTACAAGAAGATGATCCTCATGGCTGCATATTAGAAGTCGACATCGAGTATCCTGCTGAACTTCACGATCTACACAACGATCTACCTTTCCTGCCAGAGTGTATGAAACCATTGGAATCATCTACAAAGAAACTGATACCTCATCTTGGACCTCGAAAGAAGTATGTAGTGCATTACATGGCTTTGAAGCAAGCTCTTAGTCATGGACTACGACTAACAAAAATCCATCGTGTGCTACAATTCCGACAGTCTCAGTGGTTGAAACCTTATGTGGAATTTAACAACAGGCTACGACAACAAGCTGCAAATGATTTCGAGAAGGATCTCTACAAGCTCTTTAGCAACGCTATGTTTGGAAAAACTATGGAGAACCTGCGTAACCGTATGGATATACGACTGGTGACCAATGAAAAAACTCTAGAGAAGCTGATCGCCAAGCCTACGTTTATCGACAGGACGATATATGCTGATAATCTAGCTGCTGTACATATGGCCTCTCGTCAGATTGTATTCAACAAGCCTATATACATTGGTATGAGTGTGTTGGACATCTCCAAGACATTAATGTATAACTATCATTACGACGTTTTGTTGCCTTATTATGGAGCTGAAAACCTGAAGCTTATGTATATGGACACTGATTCGTTCATTCATCGTGTAACGACTGAAGATGTGTACCAGGACAAGCTACGTTTTCTTGAGCATCTCGATACAGCTGATTACCCTGTCAACCATATATGTTACTCTACTCAGAACAAGAAGGTATTGGGAAAATTTAAAGATGAGGCTAATAGCAAAATCATCCTACGCTTTGTTGGACTACGTCCTAAGATGTATGCCTTAGATATTCAAGGGTCAATGATAAAAAAGATTAAAGGTATAAAACGTAGCGCTATTAAGCAGTACATTTCGTTTGACAGCTATACAGACTGTCTTAAAACCAGTGAAATCATCAGAACACCTATGAATCTGATCCTATCACGAAAGCATGCCCTTGCTACAGTACAAGTGAATAAAATTGCCTTGACTCCGTTTGATGATAAAAGAATTATTGCTGAGGACGGGATAACAACATATGCGTATGGACATTACGCCATTACAAACAGTGCTTAAAAGAATGTAAGTTAAAGATAAAGATTTTCTAGTGAGTCTACAATCTTAAAAAAGAAGGTATCTGTGTGCTGTATATGCAGATAGCTGACGCCTGATGAAGAAAGAAGAAGATGGAAGGGAAGGTGGTAACCCTGCCATTAGGAGCAATCCTAGTGCTAGTCTCAAGCCTAGATAAAAGGGGAGAGACATCTATAACGAACTAAAATAAAGGTATGTTGACGTAAAGCTTTTCAATTTGTGAACCAATATGCAGTTTATCCCTCTCCGCATCGTACAATAACTGTTTAACATATAATAAGTTTGTAAGATTTAGAAAAAAGTATATAAATTGTTGTAACGTTGGATGAGAAATGTTTTATAATTTAATTACTCTCTATATTACCATGAGTACCTGTGATACTAGTTGAATTGCCCGTTAAAATGACTTAAATACCTGTGATACTACTCGAATCAAGTGAAATTACATTAAATAGCTCTGATACGAAACCCTGATCATTGAATCTAGCCTCCTGTGATACTAGCTGAGTTACTCTAAACACCTATGATGCTTGAATCGCCCAAATACCTAGACACTATCTGAATTACCTGTTAAAATGACACAAATACCATTGATACAACCTGAATCATCTGCATTTACCTTAAATAGCTGTGATACAAATCTCTGATCGAAATTATCACGAGCATCTGTGAAACTATGCTGATTACCCAAATACTTACGATATTACCTGAACTATCTGTAAAATACGAAACTAGGCTATAACCAACCCCTGGAACCTACCCTCCTGTAATGCTTGCTTAATTACTCTAAACACCTATGTTACTTGAATTATCCTAAAATACCTACGATACCCTCTGAAATATGAAACTATGCTATACCCAACCCTGGAATCTAACCTCCTGTGATACTAGCTGAATTAGCCTAAATACCTACGATACTAGCTGAATTAGCTGTGAAATCATGCATAGCTATGATGCAGTTAGCCTCTGGAATCTAGCCTCCTGTGATACTAGCTGAATTAGCTTAAATGCTCACGATACTAGCTGAATTGGCTATGAAAATGATTTAAATACCTACGATACTAGCTGAATTAGCTGTGAAATCATGCATAGCTATGATGCAGTTAGCCTCTGGAATCTAGCCTCCTGTGATACTAGCTGAATTAGCTTAAATGCTCACGATACTAGCTGAATTGGCTATGAAAATGATTTAAATACCTGTGATACTACCCGAATCATGTGAAATTACTTTAACTAGCTCTGATACGAATTCCTGCTCTAAATTAGTACGAGCACCTGTGATACTATCATAATTACCTATTAAAATGACTCAAATACCATTGATACAACCTGAATCAGCTGCATTTACCTTAAATAGCTGTGATACAAATCTCTGATCGAAATTATCAATAATATCTGTGAACCTCTGTCGATTACCTCAAATACTTACGATATTACCTGAACTATCTGTGAAATACGAAGCTAGGTTATAACCAACCCCTGGAACCTACCCTCCTGTAATGCTTGCTTAATTACTCTAAACACCTATGTTACTTGAATTATCCTAAAGACCTACGATACCCTCTGAAATTCGAAACTATGCTATACCCAACCCTGGAATCTAGCCTCCTGTGATACTTGCTTAATTACTCTAAACACCTACGATACTAGCTGAATTATCTGTGAAATCATGCAGAGCCATGATGCAGTTAGCATCTGGAATCTATCCTGTGTTACTAGACGAATTAGCCTAAATGCATACGATACTAGCTGAATTACCTGTGAAATCATACACTGCTATGATCCGGTCAGCCTCTTGCAATACTACCTGAATTACTTACCTGTTAGTGTTAGTGGGTTAGCTTTTCCCGTTGCAGGTCACCTTTTTCCCTTTATGGCTCACCTTTTTCCCTTTGGTGGTCGCCTTTTTCCCTTTGCTGGTGACATTTTCCCCTTTACTGGTCACCTTTTTCCCGTTGCATGTCGCCTTTTTCCCTTTGCTGGTCACATTTTTCCCTTTGCTGGTCGCCTTTTTCCCTTTGCTGGTTACGTTTTTCCCTTTGCTAGTCAACTTTTTCCCTTTGTGGGTCTCCTTTTTCCCTGAGCAGTCACCTTTTTCCCCTGAACGAGTCACCTTTTCCCTGAATAGGTTACGTGATGGGCATGTCTAGAACATTGACATGAAACAGTTTTCCACTATGTTCACTTCTAAAGTCGCTTTCAAGTCTAGCACCTCCTATTCCCTATCTCTCCTGTATATAAGTCCATATTCCTACTGCTACACTACCTGTCTAGCCTAACACCTCTCCTCCTGTTCCTATACCTCTCATATAAACCATACTCTACTCCTCTAGCTCTGTCTAGCCTAACGCCTCTCTCGTTTACCTATGACTCTCACATAAACCACACTCTGCTCCTCGACCTCTGTCTAGTCTAACTCCTCTCCTCGTTTTCCTATACCTCTCATATAAACTATACTCTACTCCTCAACCTCTGTCTAGCCTAGCACCCCTCTTCCTGTTCCTATACTTCTCATACATATAAACCATGCCCTACGTTTCAAGCCCTGTCTAGTCTAACACCACTCCCCGTATCCCCTACCTCTCAAAAGCTCATTCCCTCCTACCCCCCCTCTAGCTGAGTATCACTCCTTGGTTTCCTATCTAACCTAACTTTAACACCTGTCTATCCTAGCATAGGATCTCTCTCCGTTTTCTCGTCTCTCCTTATAAACACAAACTCAATTCTCCTAACCTAATACCTCTCCTCGTTTTCCTATACTTCTCATATAAACCTTACTCTACTCCTCGACTTCTGCCTAGCCTAACACCTTTCCTCGTTTTCCTATATCTCTCATATAAACCATGTACTACGTTTCAAGCCTTGTCTAGTCTAACACCTCTCATCGTTTTCCTATACCGCTCATATAAACCATACATTACTCAGCCTCTGTCTAGCCTAGCACCTCTCCACGTATTCCCTATCTGTCTCATATAAAGCATATCCCTCCCTCCTTTAGCATCTGATTAGCCTAGCATCAGCCCTGGTATTCCCTATCTCTCCCATATAAACGCATTTTCCTCCTTGAAGACTCTCTCAACCTAGCATCTACCTTCGTTTTCCCTATCCTTTCCCATATAAACGCAAAAAACTGTGCCAGCTCTCTCCTATATATCCTACTTACGCTCACTATAGGCCAGAATTTCTTATTTCATGACTTAACGTAAACTCACTTTTATTGCTATTTAAAGGTTTATTAAGGTGTGATATGTCCATTTATATGCGTTTTCCGCACTTTGAACAAAGTCGAGAAAACACGATTTCACGCTCACTAGAGAGTAAAAATTCTTGTTTCATGACTTAAGCTAACTCACTTTTATAGCTATTTAAAGGTGTATTATGGTGTGATATGTCCATTTATATGACTTTTCCGCAGTTTGAAAAAAGTCAAGAAAACACGATTTTATGGTCAGTAGAGAGTAAAATTTCTTATTTCATGACTTAACGTAAACTCACTTTTATTGCTATTTAAAGGTGCATTGAGGTGTCATATGTCCATATATATGCCTTTTCCGCACTTTAACAAAGTCGAGAAAACACGATTTTACGCTCACGAGAGAGTAAAAATTCTTATCTCATGACTTAACGTAAACTGACTATTATTGCTATTTAAGGGTATATTAAGCTGTGATATGTCCATTTATATGACTTTTCCGCCCTTTGAGCAAAGGCAAACAAAATCGATTTTACGCTCACTAGAGAGTGAAAATATTTATTTTATGACTCAATGTAAACTCACTATTATTGCTATTTAAAGGTTTTGTATGGTGTGACATGTCCATTTATATGACTTTTCCGCACTTTGAACAAAGTCCAGAAAACACGATTTTAGACTCACTAGAGGCCAGAAATTCTTACTTCATGACTTAACGTAAACTCACTTTTATTGCTGTTTAAAGGTGTATTAAGTTGTGATATGTCCATTTATATGACCTTTCCGCACTTTGAAAAAAGGCAACAAAACACGATTTTACCCTCACTAGAGAGTAATAATATTGATTTCATGACTTAATGTAAACTCACTTTTATTGCTATTTAAAGGTGTATTATGGTGTGATATGAGTAGTAGGGAAATGATGGTTCTAAAACAGTTAATTTATGCATGGCTATTCATATGCAAATGAGCTCCCCCACCTCCTCCCTCCCCCTCCCCCAACCCCCGCTGTGCCTTGGTAGTTTTAGCTGCACCTGCGGTCGTAAATCATGTTGAGTACAATGGAGGCTTGACAGTTAGGTAATTAAGGCTGTCAATCAACTGTCAAAACGAACAAAGGGGTCATAAATTTAAGGTTCTGTAACAAAGGCGAGATGTTTTTCCTACCCATTCCACATCCGGCCACTTCTGCACCTGGTCAGTTACCCGCCCCCACTTCCATTGTGTGTGTCGAACACGTGGCATACTCGTTCCACTAGCTTTTAACAAAAGAACAATGCTTGCCCTTCAGCTGTCAAAATGAACAAAGCCCATGATGAATTAGGGTTGTAACAAAGCCTGACCCTTTCCATTGTGTAAGAGATTCTATTGTGTGTGCCTTTCTATTGTCCGATGCAAGGATTCTTTAGAAAGACCAGCTGGCAACCCAATAACAAAGCCTGACCCTTTCCATTGTGTAAGAGATTCTATTGTCCTTGGCAAGGCTAGTTTAGAAAGACACCTGCAGCGTTCCCATTGTTTGGCCACCTGCTAGTTTAACAAAAGAATTCGAGGGTTGCGTTATACTCGTCCTGTCCTTGTTTGTGTGAAAGAGAGAGAAACTTGTTTACCAACTCTGCGTGACGTCATACTTTAGAAAGACACCTGCTCCATAACAAAGCCTGACCCTTTCCATTGTGTAAGAGATTCTATTGTGTGTGCCTTTCTATTGTTCTTGGCAAGGCTAGTTTAGAAAGACACCTGCATCGTTCCCATTGTTTGGCCACCTGCTAGTTTAACAAAAGAATTCGAGGGCTGCTTTATACTCGTCCTCTCCTTGTTTGTGTGAAAGAGAGAGAAACTTGTTTACCAGCTCTGCGTGACGTCATAGTCGGCCATCATGATTTTGCCTGAGGGAGTTCTCTCCGATGTTTTACGACCTCCTACGAATATACCCGAGCATAGTTAACAAGCATTCTGTTTCAGCCAACGACTCCGAAAAGCATCTAATATACATTTCATTACGTGCATTAAACCTCTGAGTGATATCCATAGATCGGTGTTCGATTCTTACTGTAATCAAAAGTTTATTGCTAATGAGAAATTAATGATTGATATTATTATATCATTACCTTAAATAATAAAAACGGCGTTCAGAGGATTGTAGCTCGACTCTTACCAAGTGAAACTCTAACTCGAAATAACTATTAAACTATGCAAGACCAGATTGAAAATGTATTTAACAAATATAATTTAATTTTTATACATCATCATCCTAATTAATGAAAGACCGTTCAGAGGACCCTAGTTCGAATCTTACCCTGCAAACTCTAATGTGTAACATCTAGTAAATTACGGATGCGTGCTCTAAAAATATATTAAACATGCGTATACTTAGGTATCCAAGTTGATATTTTCTTAGGGTAAAACATTATTATATCATTACCCTGATTAAAGCCCGTTCAGAGGTTTCTAGTTCGAGTCTTACCCTGCAAGCTCTATGCCTACTAACTATTAAATTACGGAAGCGTGCACGATAAGATTAAAAATGTATTTAACAAATATAATTTAATTTTATACATTACGCTGTTTTAATGAAAGCTATTCTTAGGAACCCAGAAGTCCATAGTTCGAACCTTACCCAGCGAAACGCCATAATAAATACTAAATTATTGAAGAGTGAACGGGTCAGATTAAAATGTGTTTAACAAATATAATTTAATATACACGACATTACAATGTTTAACGAGCTGTATTCTTAGGAACCAGAGGTCCATAGTTCGAATCCTGCCCTGCGAAACGCTATAATAACTATTAAACTATGCACGGGCATATTAAAAATGTATTTATCAAATATAATTATTTATATTAAACCCCTGCGTATACTTAGATATTCCGATGCCTAGACACGATTCTTTATTTTCTTTCTTCTCCCATTCCACCCCCCGACTTCCAGGCGTCACCTGAATTGCCCGAGGGCTACTTCTCTCTGCGCATGCGCTGCAAGAGACGATGTCACGTGACGTGTAACATCTCTCCCCCGCCATGCCAACGCGCGCATGCGCTGAAAGAGATGATGTCATTGGATACAATAATCACGTGACGTGTAACATCCCTCCCCCCGCCACACCAACGCTTGAAATCGCCTGAGGGGCTCTAGGCTCCCTATATAAACCAGCGCTGGCGCATAAGAAAGCCACTGCGACTTTTAAGTTAAAGTATATTGATTCGCTTCATCGAATTTAGTGATATTGTCTTCCAGACTGCATTCATCATCATCTACATAATGCAAGGTGAGTGAGTTTTTTACATGACTAAGTGAAACACGAATCATTGCAAGAATACCATATTGTTTATCTAAATTTTTCATTTCTTTAATAATTAACATCAGAACTGTTAAAAAATGTAGCGCTTTCATCAATGGTGTAGAAATAGTTCTTTAGATACTGACATAAACATTCATACTTAATCTCTAATCAGTGTTCATCTATTAACATTCATATGATTTCTCATAGCATTCTTCTATTAACATTCCTATGATTTCACTACACGTTCTTCTATTAACATTCATATAATTTTCTCTACATCTTTTGTAAACATTCATATGATTTCTCCTCGCGTTCTTCTCTTAACATTCATATGATTTCACTACGCGTTCTTCTTCTTCTAAAAACATTCATATGGTTTCTCAGCTCATTACTCTATTAACATTCACATGATTTCTCCGCTCATTCTTCTATTAACATTCATATGATTTCACTACACGTTCTTCTTCTTCAACATTCATGATATTCCCGCCACATTCCTCTATTAATATTCATATGATTTCTCATCGCGTTCTTCTATTAACATTCCTCTAATAACATTCATATGATTTCTCATCACGTTCTTCTATTAACATTCATATGATTTTCGTTACACGTTCTTCATGCCTAAACATTCACATGATATTCTCAACACTCATTCTTCTGTAACATTTATATGATTTTCTCTACATCTTCTGTAAACATTCATATGGTTTTCCCAACTCATTTCTCTATTGACATTCACAATATTTCTCCTCTCGTTCTTCTCTTAACATTCATATGATTTTCGCTACACGTTCCTCTTTCCTTAAAGCTTCATTCGACTTTTTCACAAAGCATTCTATTAACATTCATACGATTTCCTCTACTCATTTATTTCATATTACACGTCTTTCTCTACTCATTCATCTTTTATCAGTTATAAAAAAACAATTGAATTTACACATTTAAGCTTTTTCACAGGTAATACTGCAAACTCAATGGGAGTCGCAAGAGCGGCACTCGTCAGAGGAGCGGGCTCTCGACTTAACCAATTTATGCAAGTCAATAGAGAGCCCGCTAATAACAGCACAATGTACAACATGCCGACACCCCTGGCGGGGGACCTGATACCAGATGTGCCGCTGCAAGGCACTTACATGCTTAATAGCCCCCCGTCAACAATCTTATCGGGGGGTGATTACATTATCCCGCCGCCACCTGGTTTTGAGGATGTCACCCCCGTTACAGGGGTGAATGGTGCATGGGCAGCGCTTCGGACCAATGTTGCATGTGCAATAACTGCGAATACCAAGTTGCTGCAATAAAGATGCTTAACGAAGCGAACGGTGAGTTTAGATATACTATTACTTTTTTCTAGAAATATTATCTTTATCATTAATCAATGTATAACCAGAGAACAATTCAGAGCTTCAATAATGGAATGAAGCATTCAATTTACTAGCACCTTTCAATCAAAATATTCAATGTGAAGCTAATTCTGCTTTGCTTCTTTGTTCTAGTTCCTGAAACAACCTCAGACGGGGCGGGGGAGATGGACGATGATGGTAGCCTGCCCTCGCCTATCTTTTCACAGGACTACCTGACCCCGCCGCCCCCTGGATTCGAGGATGTTGCGCTGATTCTTGTAGGAGATCCATGGGCGATTATTCCCATCGATGTGTGCACTTGTGAAAATTGTGCATACAGGACCGTGTACCTGCAGATGCTTCGTGAATTGAATGGTGAGTTTTTTTAACTTCATTTATTCTAGTAACATCATTACATAAATAATTAACGACGAATCACACCTTAATACACCTTTAAATATCAATAATAGTGAGTTTACGTTAAGTCAAGAAATAAGAAATTTTACTCACTAGTGAGCGTAAAATCGTGTTTTCTCGACTTTGTTCAAAGTGCGGAAAAGGCACATAAATAGACGAATCACACCTTAATACACCTTTAAATATCAATAAAAGTGAGTTTACGTTAAGTCAAGAAATAAGAATTTTTACTCACTAGTGAGCGTAAAATCGTGTTTTCTCGACTTTGTTCAAAGTGCGGAAAAGGCACATAAATGGACGAATCACACCTTAATACACCTTTAAATATCAATAAAAGTGAGTTTACGTTAAGTCAAGAAATAAGAATTTTTACTCACTAGTGAGCGTAAAATCGTGTTTTCTCGACTTTGTTCAAAGTGCGGAAAATGCATATAAATGGACGTATCACACCTTAATACACCTTTAAATATCAATAATAGTGAGTTTACGTTAAGTCAAGAAATAAGAAATTTTACTCACTAGCGAGCGTAAAATCGTGTTTTCTCGACTTTGTTCAAAGTGCGGAAAAGGCACATAAATAGACGAATCACACCTTAATACTCCTTTAAATATCAATAAAAGTGAGTTTACGTTCAGTCAAGAAATAAGAATTTTTACTCACTAGTGAGCGAAAAATCGTGTTTTCTCGACTTTGTTCAAAGTGCGGAAAAGGCACATAAATGGACGAATCACACCTTAATACACCTTTAAATATCAATAAAACTGAGTTTACGTTAAGTCAAGAAATAAGAATTTTTACTCACTAGTGAGCGTAAAATCGTATTTTCTCGACTTTGTTCAAAGTGCGGAAAAGGCACATAAATGGACGAATCACACCTTAATACACCTTTAAATATCAATAAAAGTGAGTTTACGTTAAGTCAAGAAATAAGAATTTTTACTCACTAGTGAGCGTAAAATCGTGTTTTCTCTACTTTGTTCAAAGTGCGGAAAAGGCACATAAATGGACGAATCACACCTTAATACACCTTTTAATATCAATAAAAGTGAGTTTACGTTAAGTCAAGAAATAAGAATTTTTACTCACTAGTGAGCGTAAAATCGTGTTTTCTCGACTTTGTTCAAAGTGCGGAAAAGGCACATAAATGGACGAATCACACCTTAATACACCTTTAAATATCAATAAAAGTGAGTTTACGTTAAGTCAAGAAATAAGAATTTTTACTCACTAGTGAGCGTAAAATCGTGTTTTCTCGACTTTGTTCAAAGTGCGGAAAATGCATATAAATGGACGTATCACACCTTAATACACCTTTAAATATCAATAATAGTGAGTTTACGTTAAGTCAAGAAATAAGAAATTTTACTCACTAGTGAGCGTAAAATCGTGTTTTCTCGACTTTGTTCAAAGTGCGGAAAAGGCACATAAATAGACGAATCACACCTTAATACACCTTTAAATATCAATAAAAGTGAGTTTACGTTAAGTCAAGAAATAAGAATTTTTACTCTCTAGTGAGCGTAAAATCGTGTTTTCTCGACTTTGTTCAAAGTGCGGAAAAGGCACATAAATGGACGAATCACACCTTAATACACCTTTAAATATCAATATAAGTGAGCTTACGTTAAGTCAAGAAATAAGAATTTTTACTCACTAGTGAGCGTAAAATCGTGTTTTCTCGACTTTGTTCAAAGTGCGGAAAAGGCCTATAAATGGACGTATCACACCTTAATACACCTTTAAATATCAATAAAAGTGAGTTTACATTAAGTCAAGAAATAAGAATTTTTACTCACTAGTGAGCGTAAAATCGTGTTTTCTCGACTTTGTTCAAAGTGCGGAAAAGGCATATAAATGGACGTATCACACCTTAATACACCTTTAAATATCAATAAAAGTGAGTTTACGTTAAGTCAAGAAATAAGAATTTTTACTCACTAGTGAGCGTAAAATCGTGTTTTCTCGACTTTGTTCAAAGTGCGGAAAAGGCACATAAATGGACGAATCACACCTTAATACACCTTTAAATATCAATAAAAGTGAGTTTACGTTAAGTCAAGAAATAAGAATTTTTACTCACTAGTGAGCGTAAAATCGTGTATTCTCGACTTTGTTCAAAGTGCGGAAAAGGTCTATAAATGGACGTATCACACCTTAATACAGCTTTAAATATCAATAAAAGTGAGTTTACGTTAAGTCAAGAAATAAGAGTTTTTACTCACTAGTGAGCGTAAAATCGTGTTTTCTCGACTTTGTTCAAAGTGCGGAAAAGGCATATAAATGGACGTATCACACCTTAATACACCTTAAATATCAATGAAAGTGAGTTTACGTTAAGTCAAGAAATAAGAATTTTTACTCACTAGTGAGCGTAAAATCGTGTTTTCTCGACTTAGTTCAAAGTGCGGAAAAGGTCTATAATTGGACGTATCACACCTTAATACACCTTTAAATATCAATAAAAGTGAGTTTACGTTAAGTCAAGAAATAAGAATTTTTACTCACTAGTGAGCGTAAAATCGTGTTTTCTCGACTTTGTTCAAAGTGCGGAAAAGGCACATAAATGGACGAATCACACCTTAATACACCTTTAAATATCAATAAAAGTGAGTTTACGTTAAGTCAAGAAATAAGAATTTTTACTCACTAGTGAGCGTAATATCGTGTTTTCTGGACTTTGTTCAAAGTGCGGAAAAGACATATAAATGGACGAATCACACCTTAATACACCTATAAATATCAATAAAAGTGAGTTTACGTTAAGTCAAGAAATAAGAATTTTTACTCACTAGTGAGCGTAAAATCGTGTTTTCTCGACTTTGTTCAAAGTGCGGAAAATGCATATAAATGGACGTATCACACCTTAATACACCTTTAAATATCAATAATAGTGAGTTTACGTTAAGTCAAGAAATAAGAAATTTTACTCACTAGTGAGCGTAAAATCGTGTTTTCTCGACTTTGTTCAAAGTGCGGAAAAGGCACATAAATAGACGAATCACACCTTAATACACCTTTAAATATCAATAAAAGTGAGTTTACGTTAAGTCAAGAAATAAGAATTTTTACTCACTAGTGAGCGTAAAATCGTGTTTTCTCGACTTTGTTCAAAGTGCGGAAAAGGCACATAAATGGACGAATCACACCTTAATACACCTTTAAATATCAATATAAGTGAGTTTACGTTAAGTCAAGAAATAAGAATTTTTACTCACTAGTGAGCGTAAAATCGTGTTTTCTCGACTTTGTTCAAAGTGCGGAAAAGGCCTATAAATGGACGTATCACACCTTAATACACCTTTAAATATCAATAAAAGTGAGTTTACATTAAGTCAAGAAATAAGAATTTTTACTCACTAGTGAGCGTAAAATCGTGTTTTCTCGACTTTGTTCAAAGTGCGGAAAAGGCATATAAATGGACGTATCACACCTTAAGACACCTTTAAATATCAATAAAACTGAGTTTACGTTAAGTCAAGAAATAAGAATTTTTACTCACTAGTGAGCGTAAAATCGTGTTTTCTCGACTTTGTTCAAAGTGCGGAAAAGGCATATAATTGGACGTATCACACCTTAATACACCTTTAAATATCAATAACAGTGAGTTTACGTTAAGTCAAGAAATACGAATTTTTACTCACTAGTGAGAGTAAAATCGTGTTTTCTCGACTTTGTTCAAAGTGCGGAAAAGGCATATAAATGGACGTATCACACCTTAATACACCTTTAAATATCAATAAAAGTGAGTTTACGTTAAGTCAAGAAATAAGAATTTTTACACACTAGTGAGCGTAAAATCGTGTTTTCTCGACTTTGTTCAAAGTGCGGAAAAGGCATATAAATGGACGTATCACACCTTAATACACCTTTAAAAATCAATAAAAGTGAGTTTACGTTAAGTCAAGAAATAAGAATTTTTACTCACCAGTGAGCGTAAAATCGTGTTTTCTCGACTTTGTTCAAAGTGCGGAAAAGGCATATAAATGGACGTATCACACCTTAATACACCTTTAAAAATCAATAAAAGTGAGTTTACGTTAAGTCAAGAAATAAGAATTTTTACTCACTAGTGAGCGTAAAATCGTGTTTTCTCGACTTTGTTCAAAGTGCGGAAAAGGTCTATAAATGGACGTATCACACCTTAATACACCTATAAATATCAATAAAAGTGAGTTTACGTTAAGTCAAGAAATAAGAATTTTTACTCACTAGTGAGCGTAAAATCGTGTTTTCTCGACTTTGTTCAAAGTGCGGAAAATGCATATAAATGGACGTATCACACCTTAATACACCTTTAATTATCAATAATAGTGAGTTTACGTTAAGTCAAGAAATAAGAAATTTTACTCACTAGTGAGCGTAAAATCGTGTTTTCTCGACTTTGTTCAAAGTGCGGAAAAGGCACATAAATAGACGAATCACACCTTAATACACCTTTAAATATCAATAAAAGTGAGTTTACGTTAAGTCAAGAAATAAGAATTTTTACTCACTAGTGAGCGTAAAATCGTGTATTCTCGACTTTGTTCAAAGTGCGGAAAAGGTCTATAAATGGACGTATCACACCTTAATACACCTTTAAATATCAATAAAAGTGAGTTTACGTTAAGTCAAGAAATAAGAATTTTTACTCACTAGTGAGCGTAAAATCGTGTTTTCTCGACTTTGTTCAAAGTGCGGAAAAGGCATATAAATGGACGAATCACACCTTAATACACCTTTAAATATCAATAATAGTGAGTTTACGTTAAGTCAAGAAATAAGGAATTTTACTCACTAGTGAGCGTAAAATCGTGTTTTCTCGACTTTGTTCAAAAAGCGGAAAAGGCACATAAATAGACGAATCACACCTTAATACACCTTTAAATATCAATAAAAGTGAGTTTACGTTAAGTCAAGAAATAAGAATTTTTACTCACTAGTGAGCGTAAAATCGTGTTTTCTCGACTTTGTTCAAAGTGCGGAAAAGGCACATAAATGGACGAATCACACCTTAATACACCTTTAAATATCAATAAAAGTGAGTTTACGTTAAGTCAAGAAATAAGAATTTTTACTCACTAGTGAGCGTAAAATCGTGTTTTCTCGACTTTGTTCAAAGTGCGGAAAAGGCATATAAATGGACGTATCACACCTTAATACTCCATTAAATATCAATAATAGTGAGTTTACGTTAAGTCAAGAAATAAGAAATTTTACTCACTAGCGAGCGTAAAATCGTGTTTTCTCGACTTTGTTCAAAGTGCGGAAAAGGCATATAAATGGACGTATCACACCTTAATACACCTTTAAATATCAATAAAAGTGAGTTTACGTTAAGTCAAGAAATAAGAATTTTTACTCACTAGTGAGCGTAAAATCGTGTTTTCTCGACTTTGTTCAAAGTGCGGAAAAGGTCTATAAATGGACGTATCACACCTTAATACACCTATAAATATCAATAAAAGTGAGTTTACGTTAAGTCAAGAAATAAGAATTTTTACTCACTAGTGAGCGTAAAATCGTGTTTTCTCGACTTTGTTCAAAGTGCGGAAAATGCATATAAATGGACGTATCACACCTTAATACACCTTTAAATATCAATAATAGTGAGTTTACGTTAAGTCAAGAAATAAGAAATTTTACTCACTAGTGAGCGTAAAATCGTGTTTTCTCGACTTTGTTCAAAGTGCGGAAAAGGCACATAAATAGACGAATCACACCTTAATACACCTTTAAATATCAATAAAAGTGAGTTTACGTTAAGTCAAGAAATACGAATTTTTACTCACTAGTGAGCGTAAAATCGTGTTTTCTCGACTTTGTTCAAAGTGCGCAAAAGGCATATAAATGGACGTATCACACCTTAATACACCTTTAAAAATCAATAAAAGTGAGTTTACGTTAAGTCAAGAAATAAGAATTTTTACTCACTAGTGAGCGTAAAATCGTGTATTCTCGACTTTGTTCAAAGTGCGGAAAAGGCACATAAATGGACGAATCACACCTTAATACACCTTTAAATATCAATAAAAGTGAGTTTACGTTAAGTCAAGAAATAAGAATTTTTACTCACTAGTGAGCGTAAAATCGTGTTTTCTCGACTTTGTTCAAAGTGCGGAAAAGGTCTATAAATGGACGTATCACACCTTAATACACCTTTAAATATCAATAAAAGTGAGTTTACGTTAAGTCAAGAAATAAGAATTTTTACTCACTAGTGAGCGTAAAATCGTGTTTTCTCGACTTTGTTCAAAGTGCGGAAAAGGCATATAAATGGACGTATCACACCTTAATACACCTTTAAATATCAATAAAAGTGAGTTTACGTTAAGTCAAGAAATAAAAATTTTTACTCACTAGTGAGCGTAAAATCGTGTATTCTCGACTTTGTTCAAAGTGCGGAAAAGGTCTATAAATGGACGTATCACACCTTAATACACCTTTAAATATCAATAAAAGTGAGTTTACGTTAAGTCAAGAAATAAGAATTTTTACTCACTAGTGAGCATAAAATCGTGTTTTCTCGACTTTGTTCAAAGTGCGGAAAAGGCATATAAATGGACGAATCACACCTTAATACACCTTTAAATATCAATAAAAGTGAGTTTAGGTTAAGTCAAGAAATAAGAATTTTTACTCACTAGTGAGCGTAAAATCGTGTTTTCTCGACTTTGTTCAAAGTGCGGAAAAGGCATACAAATGGACGAATCACACCTTAATACACCTTTAAATATCAATAAAAGTGAGTTTACGTTAAGTCAAGAAATAAGAATTTTTACTCACTAGTGAGCGTAAAATCGTGTTTTCTCGACTTTGTTCAAAGTGCGGAAAATGCATATAAATGGACGTATCACACCTTAATACACCTTTAAATATCAATAATATTGAGTTTACGTTAAGTCAAGAAATAAGAAATTTTACTCACTAGTGAGCGTAAAATCGTGTTTTCTCGACTTTGTTCAAAGTGCGGAAAAGGCATATAAATGGACGTATCACACCTTAATACACCTTTAAATATCAATACAAGTGAGTTTACGTTAAGTCAAGAAATAAGAATTTTTACTCACTAGTGAGCGTAAAATCGTGTTTTCTCGACATTGTTCAAAGTGCGGAAAAGGCATATAAATGGACGTATCACACCTTAATACACCTTTAAATATCAATAAAAGTGAGTTTACGTTAAGTCAAGAAATACGAATTTTACTCACTAGTGAGCGTTAAATCGTTTTTTCTCGACTTTGTTCAAAGTGCGGAAAAGGCATATAAATGGACGTATCACACCTTAATACACCTTTAAAAATCAATAAAAGTGAGTTTACGTTAAGTCAAGAAATGAGAATTTTTACTCACTAGTGAGCGTAAAATCGTGTTTTCTTGACTTTGTTCAAAGTGCGGAAAAGGCACATAAATGGACGAATCACACCTTAATACACCTTTAAATATCAATAAACGTGAGTTTACGTTAAGTCAAGAAATAAGAATTTTTACTCACTAGTGATCGTAAAATCGTGTTTTCTCGACTTTGTTCAAAGTGCGGAAAAGGTCTATAAATGGACGTATCACACCTTAATACACCTTTAAATATCAATAAAAGTGAGTTTACGTTAAGTCAAGAAATAAGAATTTTTACTCACTAGTGAGCGTAAAATCGTGTTTTCTCGACTTTGTTCAAAGTGGGGAAAAGGCACATAAATGGACGAATCACACCTTAATACACCTTTAAATATCAATAAAAGTGAGTTTACGTTAAGTCAGGAAATACGAATTTTTACTCACTAGTGAGCGTAAAATCGTGTTTTCTCGACTTTGTTCAAAGTGCGGAAAAGGCATATAAATGGACGTATCACACCTTAATACACCTTTAAATATCAATAAAAGTGAGTTTACGTTAAGTCAAGAAATAAGAATTTTTACACACTAGTGAGCGTGAAATCGTGTTTTCTCGACTTTGTTCAAAGTGCGGAAAAGGCATATAAATGGACGTATCACACCTTAATACACCTTTAAATATCAATAAAAGTGAGTTTACGTTAAGTCAAGAAATAAGAATTTTTACTCACTAGTGAGCGTAAAATCGTGTTTTCTCGACTTTGTTCAAAGTGCGGAAAAGGCATATAAATGGACGTATCACACCTTAATACACCTTTAAATATCAATAAAAGTGAGTTTACGTTAAGTCAAGAAATAAGAATTTTTACTCACTAGTGAGCGTAAAATCGTGTTTTCTCGACTTTGTTCAAAGTGCGGAAAAGGCATATAAATGGACGAATCACACCTTAATACACCTTTAAATATCAATAAAAGTGAGTTTACGTTAAGTCAAGAAATAAGAATTTTTACTCACTAGTGAGCGTAAAATCGTGTATTCTCGACTTTGTTCAAAGTGCGGAAAAGGTCTATAAATGGACGTATCACACCTTAATACACCTTTAAATATCAATAAAAGTGAGTTTACGTTAAAACAAGAAATAAGCATTTTTACTCACTAGTGAGCGTAAAATCGTGTTTTCTCGACTTTGTTCAAAGTGCGGAAAAGGCATATAAATGGACGAATCACACCTTAATACACCTTTAAATATCAATAATAGTGAGTTTACGTTAAGTCAAGAAATAAGAAATTTTACTCACTAGTGAGCGTAAAATCGTGTTTTCTCGACTTTGTTTAAAGTGCGGAAAAGGCACATAAATGGACGAATCACACCTTAATACACCTTTAGATATCAATAAAAGTGAGTTTACGTTAAGTCAAGAAATAAGAATTTTTACTCACTAGTGAGCGTAAAATCGTATTTTCTCGACTTTGTTCAAAGTGCGGAAAAGGTCTATAAATGGACGTATCACACCTTAATACACCTTTAAATATCAATAAAAGTGAGTTTACGTTAAAACAAGAAATAAGCATTTTTACTCACTAGTGAGCGTAAAATCGTGTTTTCTCGACTTTGTTCAAAGTGCGGAAAAGGCATATAAATGGACGAATCACACCTTAATACACCTTTAAATATCAATAATAGTGAGTTTACGTTAAGTCAAGAAATAAGAAATTTTACTCACTAGTGAGCGTAAAATCGTGTTTTCTCGACTTTGTTTAAAGTGCGGAAAAGGCACATAAATGGACGAATCACACCTTAATACACCTTTAGATATCAATAAAAGTGAGTTTACGTTAAGTCAAGAAATAAGAATTTTTACTCACTAGTGAGCGTAAAATCGTATTTTCTCGACTTTGTTCAAAGTGCGGAAAAGGTCTATAAATGGACGTATCACACCTTAATACACCTTTAAATATCAATAAAAGTGAGTTTACGTTAAGTCAAGAAATAAGAATTTTTACTCACTAGTGAGCGTAAAATCGTGTTTTCTCGACTTTGTTCAAAGTGCGGAAAAGGCATATAAATGGACGTATCACACCTTAATACACCTTTAAATATCAATAAAAGTGAGTTTACGTTAAGTCAAGAAATAAGAATTTTTACTCACTAGTGAGCGTAAAATCGTGTTTTCTCGACTTTGTTCAAAGTGCGGAAAAGGCATATAAATGGACGTATCACACCTTAATACACCTTTAAAAATCATTAAAAGTGACTTTACGTTAAGTCAAGAAATAAGAATTTTTACTCACTAGTGAGCGTAAAATCGTGTTTTCTCGACTTTGTTCAAAGTGCGGAAAAGGTCTATAAATGGACGTATCACACCTTAATACACCTATAAATATCAATAAAAGTGAGTTTACGTTAAGTCAAGAAATAAGAATTTTTACTCACTAGTGAGCGTAAAATCGTGTTTTCTCGACTTTGTTCAAAGTGCGGAAAAGGAATATAAATGGACGAATCACACCATAATACACCTTTAAATATCAATAAAAGTGAGTTTACGTTAAGTCAAGAAATAAGAATTTTTACTCACTAGTGAGCGTAAAATCGTGTATTCTCGACTTTGTTCAAAGTGCGGAAAAGGTCTATAAATAGACGTATCACACCTTAATACACCTTTAAATATCAATAAAAGTGAGTTTACGTCAAGTCAAGAAATAAGAATTTTTACTCACTAGTGAGCGTAAAATCGTGTTTTCTCGACTTTGTTCAAAGTGCGGAAAAGGCATATAAATGGACGAATCACACCTTAATACACCTTTAAATATCAATAAAAGTGAGTTTACGTTAAGTCAAGAAATAAGAATTTTTACTCACTAGTGAGCGTAAAATCGTGTTTTCTCGACTTTGTTCAAAGTGCGGAAAAGGCACATAAATGGACGAATCACACCTTAATACACCTTTAAATATCAATAAAAGTGAGTTTACGTTAAGTCAAGAAATAAGAATTTTTACTCACTAGTGAGCGTAAAATCGTGTTTTCTCGACTTTGTTCAAAGTGCGGAAAATGCATATAAATGGACGTATCACACCTTAATACACCTTTAAATATCAATAATAGTGAGTTTACGTTAAGTCAAGAAATAAGAAATTTTACTCACTAGCGAGCGTAAAATCGTGTTTTCTCGACTTTGTTCAAAGTGCGGAAAAGGCACATAAATAGACGAATCACACCTTAATACTCCTTTAAATATCAATAAAAGTGAGTTTACGTTCAGTCAAGAAATAAGAATTTTTACTCACTAGTGAGCGAAAAATCGTGTTTTCTCGACTTTGTTCAAAGTGCGGAAAAGGCACATAAATGGACGAATCACACCTTAATACACCTTTAAATATCAATAAAAGTGAGTTTACGTTAAGTCAAGAAATAAGAATTTTTACTCACTAGTGAGCGTAAAATCGTATTTTCTCGACTTTGTTCAAAGTGCGGAAAAGGCACATAAATGGACGAATCACACCTTAATACACCTTTAAATATCAATAAAAGTGAGTTTACGTTAAGTCAAGAAATAAGAATTTTTACTCACTAGTGAGCGTAAAATCGTGTTTTCTCTCCTTTGTTCAAAGTGCGGAAAAGGCACATAAATGGACGAATCACACCTTAATACACCTTTAAATATCAATAAAAGTGAGTTTACGTTAAGTCAAGAAATAAGAATTTTTACTCACTAGTGACCGTAAAATCGTGTTTTCTCGACTTTGTTCAAAGTGCGGAAAAGGCACATAAATGGACGAATCACACCTTAATACACCTTTAAATATCAATAAAAGTGAGTTTACGTTAAGTCAAGAAATAAGAATTTTTACTCACTAGTGAGCGTAAAATCGTGTTTTCTCGACTTTGTTCAAAGTGCGGAAAATGCATATAAATGGACGTATCACACCTTAATACACCTTTAAATATCAATAATAGTGAGTTTACGTTAAGTCAAGAAATAAGAAATTTTACTCACTAGTGAGCGAAATCGTGTTTTCTCGACTTTGTTCAAAGTGCGGAAAAGGCACATAAATAGACGAATCACCACCTTAATACACCTTTAAATATCAATAAAAGTGAGTTTACGTTAAGTCAAGAAATAAGAATTTTTACTCACTAGTGAGCGTAAAATCGTGTTTTCTCGACTTTGTTCAAAGTGCGGAAAAGGCATATAAATGGACGTATCACACCTTAATACACCTTTAAAAATCAATAAAAGTGAGTTTACGTTAAGTCAAGAAATAAGAATTTTTACTCACTAGTGAGCGTAAAATCGTGTTTTCTCGACTTTGTTCAAAGTGCGGAAAAGGTCTATAAATGGACGTATCACACCTTAATACACCTATAAATATCAATAAAAGTGAGTTTACGTTAAGTCAAGAAATAAGAATTTTTACTCACTAGTGAGCGTAAAATCGTGTTTTCTCGACTTTGTTCAAAGTGCGGAAAAGGCATATAAATGGACGAATCACACCTTAATACACCTTTAAATATCAATAAAAGTGAGTTTACGTTAAGTCAAGAAATAAGAATTTTTACTCACTAGTGAGCGTAAAATCGTGTATTCTCGACTTTGTTCAAAGTGCGGAAAAGGTCTATAAATGGACGTATCACACCTTAATACACCTTTAAATATCAATAAAAGTGAGTTTACGTTAAGTCAAGAAATAAGAATTTTTACTCACTAGTGAGCGTAAAATCGTGTTTTCTCGACTTTGTTCAAAGTGCGGAAAAGGCATATAAATGGACGAATCACACCTTAATACACCTTTAAATATCAATAATAGTGAGTTTACGTTAAGTCAAGAAATAAGAAATTTTACTCACTAGTGAGCGTAAAATCGTGTTTTCTCGACTTTGTTCAAAGTGCGGAAAAGGCACATAAATAGACGAATCACACCTTAATACACCTTTAAATATCAATAAAAGTGAGTTTACGTTAAGTCAAGAAATAAGAATTTTTACTCACTAGTGAGCGTAAAATCGTGTTTTCTCGACTTTGTTCAAAGTGCGGAAAAGGCACATAAATGGACGAATCACACCTTAATACACCTTTAAATATCAATAAAAGTGAGTTTACATTAAGTCAAGAAATAAGAATTTTTACTCACTAGTGAGCGTAAAATCGTGTTTTCTCGACTTTGTTCAAAGTGCGGAAAATGCATATAAATGGACGTATCACACCTTAATACACCTTTAAATATCAATAATAGTGAGTTTACGTTAAGTCAAGAAATAAGAAATTTTACTCACTAGCGAGCGTAAAATCGTGCTTTCTCGACTTTGTTCAAAGTGCGGAAAAGGCACATAAATAGACGAATCACACCTTAATACTCCTTTAAATATCAATAAAAGTGAGTTTACGTTCAGTCAAGAAATAAGAATTTTTACTCACTAGTGAGCGAAAAATCGTGTTTTCTCGACTTTGTTCAAAGTGCGGAAAAGGCACATAAATGGACGAATCACACCTTAATACACCTTTAAATATCAATAAAAGTGAGTTTACGTTAAGTCAAGAAATAAGAATTTTTACTCACTAGTGAGCGTAAAATCGTATTTTCTCGACTTTGTTCAAAGTGCGGAAAAGGCACATAAATGGACGAATCACACCTTAATACACCTTTAAATATCAATAAAAGTGAGTTTACGTTAAGTCAAGAAATAAGAATTTTTACTCACTAGTGAGCGTAAAATCGTGTTTTCTCTACTTTGTTCAAAGTGCGGAAAAGGCACATAAATGGACGAATCACACCTTAATACACCTTTAAATATCAATAAAAGTGAGTTTACGTTAAGTCAAGAAATAGGAATTTTTACTCACTAGTGAGCGTAAAATCGTGTTTTCTCGACTTTGTTCAAAGTGCGGAAAATGCATATAAATGGACGTATCACACCTTAATACACCTTTAAATATCAATAATAGTGAGTTTACGTTAAGTCAAGAAATAAGAAATTTTACTCACTAGTGAGCGTAAAATCGTGTTTTCTCGAATTTGTTCAAAGTGCGGAAAAGGCACATAAATAGACGAATCACACCTTAATACACCTTTAAATATCAATAAAAGTGAGTTTACGTTAAATCAAGAAATAAGAATTTTTACTCACTAGTGAGCGTAAAATCGTGTATTCTCGACTTTGTTCAAAGTGCGGAAAAGGTCTATAAATGGACGTATCACACCTTAATACACCTTTAAATATCAATAAAAGTGAGTTTACGTTAAGTCAAGAAATAAGAATTTTTACTCACTAGTGAGCGTAAAATCGTGTTTTCTCGACTTTGTTCAAAGTGCGGAAAAGGCATATAAATGGACGAATCACACCTTAATACACCTTTAAATATCAATAAAAGTGAGTTTACGTTAAGTCAAGAAATAAGAATTTTTACTCACTAGTGAGCGTAAAATCGTGTTTTCTCGACTTTGTTCAAAGTGCGGAAAAGGTCTATAAATGGACGTATCACACCTTAATACACCTATAAATATCAATAAAAGTGAGTTTACGTTAAGTCAAGAAATAAGAATTTTTACTCACTAGTGAGCGTAAAATCGTGTTTTCTCGACTTTGTTCAAAGTGCGGAAAATGCATATAAATGGACGTATCACACCTTAATACACCTTTAATTATCAATAATAGTGAGTTTACGTTAAGTCAAGAAATAAGAAATTTTACTCACTAGTGAGCGTAAAATCGTGTTTTCTCGACTTTGTTCAAAGTGCGGAAAAGGCACATAAATAGACGAATCACACCTTAATACACCTTTAAATATCAATAAAAGTGAGTTTACGTTAAGTCAAGAAATAAGAATTTTTACTCACTAGTGAGCGTAAAATCGTGTATTCTCGACTTTGTTCAAAGTGCGGAAAAGGTCTATAAATGGACGTATCACACCTTAATACACCTTTAAATATCAATAAAAGTGAGTTTACGTTAAGTCAAGAAATAAGAATTTTTACTCACTAGTGAGCGTAAAATCGTGTTTTCTCGACTTTGTTCAAAGTGCGGAAAAGGCATATAAATGGACGAATCACACCTTAATACACCTTTAAATATCAATAATAGTGAGTTTACGTTAAGTCAAGAAATAAGGAATTTTACTCACTAGTGAGCGTAAAATCGTGTTTTCTCGACTTTGTTGAAAAAGCGGAAAAGGCACATAAATAGACGAATCACACCTTAATACACCTTTAAATATCAATAAAAGTGAGTTTACGTTAAGTCAAGAAATAAGAATTTTTACTCACTAGTGAGCGTAAAATCGTGTTTTCTCGACTTTGTTCAAAGTGCAGAAAAGGCACATAAATGGACGAATCACACCTTAATACACCTTTAAATATCAATAAAAGTGAGTTTACGTTAAGTCAAGAAATAAGAATTTTTACTCACTAGTGAGCGTAAAATCGTGTTTTCTCGACTTTGTTCAAAGTGCGGAAAAGGCATATAAATGGACGTATCACACCTTAATACTCCATTAAATATCAATAATAGTGAGTTTACGTTAAGTCAAGAAATAAGAAATTTTACTCACTAGCGAGCGTAAAATCGTGTTTCTCGACTTTGTTCAAAGTGCGGAAAAGGCATATAAATGGACGTATCACACCTTAATACACCTTTAAATATCAATAAAAGTGAGTTTACGTTAAGTCAAGAAATAAGAATTTTTACTCACTAGTGAGCGTAAAATCGTGTTTTCTCGACTTTGTTCAAAGTGCGGAAAAGGCATATAAATGGACGTATCACACCTTAATACACCTTTAAAAATCAATAAAAGTGAGTTTACGTTAAGTCAAGAAATAAGAATTTTTACTCACTAGTGAGCGTAAAATCGTGTTTTCTCGACTTTGTTCAAAGTGGCGGAAAAGGTCTATAAATGGACGTATCACACCTTAATACACCTATAAATATCAATAAACGTGAGTTTACGTTAAGTCAAGAAATAAGAATTTTTACTCACTAGTGAGCGTAAAATCGTGTTTTCTCGACTTTGTTCAAAGTGCGGAAAATGCATATAAATGGACGTATCACACCTTAATACACCTTTAAATATCAATAATAGTGAGTTTACGTTAAGTCAAGAAATAAGAAATTTTACTCACTAGTGAGCGTAAAATCGTGTTTTCTCGACTTTGTTCAAAGTGCGGAAAAGGCACATAAATAGACGAATCACACCTTAATACACCTTTAAATATCAATAAAAGTGAGTTTACGTTAAGTCAAGAAATACGAATTTTTACTCACTAGTGAGCGTAAAATCGTGTTTTCTCGACTTTGTTCAAAGTGCGCAAAAGGCATATAAATGGACGTATCACACCTTAATACACCTTTAAAAATCAATAAAAATGAGTTTACGTTAAGTCAAGAAATAAGAATTTTTACTCACTAGTGAGCGTAAAATCGTGTATTCTCGACTTTGTTCAAAGTGCGGAAAAGGCACATAAATGGACGAATCACACCTTAATACACCTTTAAATATCAATAAAAGTGAGTTTACGTTAAGTCAAGAACTAAGAATTTTTACTCATTAGTGAGCGTAAAATCGTGTTTTCTCGACTTTGTTCAAAGTGCGGAAAAGGTCTATAAATGGACGTATCACACCTTAATACACCTTTAAATATCAATAAAAGTGAGTTTACGTTAAGTCAAGAAATAAGAATTTTTACTCACTAGTGAGCGTAAAATCGTGTTTTCTCGACTTTGTTCAAAGTGCGGAAAAGGCATATAAATGGACGTATCACACCTTAATACACCTTTAAATATCAATAAAAGTGAGTTTACGTTAAGTCAAGAAATAAAAATTTTTACTCACTAGTGAGCGTAAAATCGTGTATTCTCGACTTTGTTCAAAGTGCGGAAAAGGTCTATAAATGGACGTATCACACCTTAATACACCTTTAAATATCAATAAAAGTGAGTTTACGTTAAGTCAAGAAATAAGAATTTTTACTCACTAGTGAGCGTAAAATCGTGTTTTCTCGACTTTGTTCAAAGTGCGGAAAAGGCATATAAATGGACGAATCACACCTTAATACACCTTTAAATATCAATAAAAGTGAGTTTAGGTTAAGTCAAGAAATAAGAATTTTTACTCACTAGTGAGCGTAAAATCGTGATTTCTCGACTTTGTTCAAAGTGCGGAAAAGGCATACAAATGGACGAATCACACCTTAATACACCTTTAAATATCAATAAAAGTGAGTTTACGTTAAGTCAAGAAATAAGAATTTTTACTCACTAGTGAGCGTAAAATCGTGTTTTCTCGACTTTGTTCAAAGTGCGGAAAATGCATATAAATGGACGTATCACACCTTAATACACCTTTAAATATCAATAATATTGAGTTTACGTTAAGTCAAGAAATAAGAAATTTTACTCACTAGTGAGCGTAAAATCGTGTTTTCTCGACTTTGTTCAAAGTGCGGAAAAGGTCTATAAATGGACGTATCACACCTTAATACACCTATAAATATCAATAAAAGTGAGTTTACGTTAAGTCAAGAAATAAGAATTTTTACTCACTAGTGAGCGTAAAATCGTGTTTTCTCGACTTTGTTCAAAGTGCGGAAAAGGCATATAAATGGACGTATCACACCTTAATACACCTTTAAATATCAATAAAAGTGAGTTTACGTTAAGTCAAGAAATAAGAATTTTTACTCACTAGTGAGCGTAAAATCGTGTTTTCTCGACATTGTTCAAAGTGCGGAAAAGGCATATAAATGGACGTATCACACCTTAATACACCTTTAAATATCAATAAAAGTGAGTTTACGTTAAGTCAAGAAATACGAATTTTACTCACTAGTGAGCGTAAAATCGTTTTTTCTCGACTTTGTTCAAAGTGCGGAAAAGGCATATAAATGGACGTATCACACCTTAATACACCTTTAAAAATCAATAAAAGTGAGTTTACGTTAAGTCAAGAAATAAGAATTTTTACTCACTAGTGAGCGTAAAATCGTGTTTTCTTGACTTTGTTCAAAGTGCGGAAAAGGCACATAAATGGACGAATCACACCTTAATACACCTTTAAATATCAATAAACGTGAGTTTACGTTAAGTCAAGAAATAAGAATTTTTACTCACTAGTGATCGTAAAATCGTGTTTTCTCGACTTTGTTCAAAGTGCGGAAAAGGTCTATAAATGGACGTATCACACCTTAATACACCTTTAAATATCAATAAAAGTGAGTTTACGTTAAGTCAAGAAATAAGAATTTTTACACACTAGTGAGCGTGAAATCGTGTTTTCTCGACTTTGTTCAAAGTGCGGAAAAGGCATATAAATGGACGTATCACACCTTAATACGCCTTTAAATATCAATAAAAGTGAGTTTACGTTAAGTCAAGAAATAAGAATTTTTACTCACTAGTGAGCGTAAAATCGTGTTTTCTCGACTTTGTTCAAAGTGCGGAAAAGGCATATAAATGGACGTATCACACCTTAATACACCTTTAAATATCAATAAAAGTGAGTTTACGTTAAGTCAAGAAATAAGAATTTTTACTCACTAGTGAGCGTAAAATCGTGTTTTCTCGACTTTGTTCAAAGTGCGGAAAAGGCATATAAATGGACGAATCACACCTTAATACACCTTTAAATATCAATAAAAGTGAGTTTACGTTAAGTCAAGAAATAAGAATTTTTACTCACTAGTGAGCGTAAAATCGTGTATTCTCGACTTTGTTCAAAGTGCGGAAAAGGTCTATAAATGGACGTATCACACCTTAATACACCTTTAAATATCAATAAAAGTGAGTTTACGTTAAAACAAGAAATAAGCATTTTTACTCACTAGTGAGCGTAAAATCGTGTTTTCTCGACTTTGTTCAAAGTGCGGAAAAGGCATATAAATGGACGAATCACACCTTAATACACCTTTAAATATCAATAATAGTGAGTTTACGTTAAGTCAAGAAATAAGAAATTTTACTCACTAGTGAGCGTAAAATCGTGTTTTCTCGACTTTGTTCAAAAAGCGGAAAAGGCACATAAATAGACGAATCACACCTTAATACACCTTTAAATATCAATAAAAGTGAGTTTACGTTAAGTCAAGAAATAAGAATTTTTACTCACTAGTGAGCGTAAAATCGTGTTTTCTCGACTTTGTTCAAAGTGCGGAAAAGGCACATAAATGGACGAATCACACCTTAATACACCTTTAAATATCAATAAAAGTGAGTTTACGTTAAGTCAAGAAATAAGAATTTTTAATCACTAGTGAGCGTAAAATCGTGTATTCTCGACTTTGTTCAAAGTGCGGAAAAGGTCTATAAATGGACGTATCACACCTTAATACACCTTTAAATATCAATAAAAGTGAGTTTACGTTAACTCAAGAAATAAGAATTTTTACTCACTAGTGAGCGTAAAATCGTGTTTTCTCGACTTTGTTCAAAGTGCGGAAAAGGCACATAAATGGACGAATCACACCTTAATACACCTTTAAATATCAATAAAAGTGAGTTTACGTTAAGTCAAGAAATAAGAATTTTTACTCACTAGTGAGCGTAAAATCGTGTTTTCTCGACTTTGTTCAAAGTGCGGAAAAGGCATATAAATGGACGTATCACACCTTAATACACCTTTAAATATCAATAAAAGTGAGTTTACGTTAAGTCAAGAAATAAGAATTTTTACTCACTAGTGAGCGTAAAATCGTGTTTTCTCGACTTTGTTCAAAGTGCGGAAAAGGCATATAAATGGACGTATCACACCTTAATACACCTTTAAAAATCAATAAAAGTGAGTTTACGTTAAGTCAAGAAATAAGAATTTTTACTCACTAGTGAGCGTAAAATCGTGTTTTCTCGACTTTGTTCAAAGTGCGGAAAAGGTCTATAAATGGACGTATCACACCTTAATACACCTATAAATATCAATAAAAGTGAGTTTACGTTAAGTCAAGAAATAAGAATTTTTACTCACTAGTGAGCGTAAAATCGTGTTTTCTCGACTTTGTTCAAAGTGCGGAAAATGCATATAAATGGACGTATCACACCTTAATACACCTTTAAATATCAATAATAGTGAGTTTACGTTAAGTCAAGAAATAAGAAATTTTACTCACTAGTGAGCGTAAAATCGTGTTTTCTCGACTTTGTTCAAAGTGCGGAAAAGGCACATAAATAGACGAATCACACCTTAATACACCTTTAAATATCAATAAAAGTGAGTTTACGTTAAGTCAAGAAATACGAATTTTTACTCACTAGTGAGCGTAAAATCGTGTTTTCTCGACTTTGTTCAAAGTGCGCAAAAGGCATATAAATGGACGTATCACACCTTAATACACCTTTAAAAATCAATAAAAGTGAGTTTACGTTAAGTCAAGAAATAAGAATTTTTACTCACTAGTGAGCGTAAAATCGTGTATTCTCGACTTTGTTCAAAGTGCGGAAAAGGCACATAAATGGACGAATCACACCTTAATACACCTTTAAATATCAATAAAAGTGAGTTTACGTTAAGTCAAGAAATAAGAATTTTTACTCACTAGTGAGCGTAAAATCGTGTTTTCTCGACTTTGTTCAAAGTGCGGAAAAGGTCTATAAATGGACGTATCACACCTTAATACACCTTTAAATATCAATAAAAGTGAGTTTACGTTAAGTCAAGAAATAAGAATTTTTACTCACTAGTGAGCGTAAAATCGTGTTTTCTCGACTTTGTTCAAAGTGCGGAAAAGGCATATAAATGGACGTATCACACCTTAATACACCTTTAAATATCAATAAAAGTGAGTTTACGTTAAGTCAAGAAATAAAAATTTTTACTCACTAGTGAGCGTAAAATCGTGTATTCTCGACTTTGTTCAAAGTGCGGAAAAGGTCTATAAATGGACGTATCACACCTTAATACACCTTTAAATATCAATAAAAGTGAGTTTACGTTAAGTCAAGAAATAAGAATTTTTACTCACTAGTGAGCGTAAAATCGTGTTTTCTCGACTTTGTTCAAAGTGCGGAAAAGGCATATAAATGGACGAATCACACCTTAATACACCTTTAAATATCAATAAAAGTGAGTTTAGGTTAAGTCAAGAAATAAGAATTTTTACTCACTAGTGAGCGTAAAATCGTGATTTCTCGACTTTGTTCAAAGTGCGGAAAAGGCATACAAATGGACGAATCACACCTTAATACACCTTTAAATATCAATAAAAGTGAGTTTACGTTAAGTCAAGAAATAAGAATTTTTACTCACTAGTGAGCGTAAAATCGTGTTTTCTCGACTTTGTTCAAAGTGCGGAAAATGCATATAAATGGACGTATCACACCTTAATACACCTTTAAATATCAATAATATTGAGTTTACGTTAAGGCAAGAAATAAGAAATTTTACTCACTAGTGAGCGTAAAATCGTGTTTTCTCGACTTTGTTCAAAGTGCGGAAAAGGCATATAAATGGACGTATCACACCTTAATACACCTTTAAATATCAATAAAAGTGAGTTTACGTTAAGTCAAGAAATAAGAATTTTTACTCACTAGTGAGCGTAAAATCGTGTTTTCTCGACATTGTTCAAAGTGCGGAAAAGGCATATAAATGGACGTATCACACCTTAATACACCTTTAAATATCAATAAAAGTGAGTTTACGTTAAGTCAAGAAATACGAATTTTACTCACTAGTGAGCGTAAAATCGTTTTTTCTCGACTTTGTTCAAAGTGCGGAAAAGGCATATAAATGGACGTATCACACCTTAATACACCTTTAAAAATCAATAAAAGTGAGTTTACGTTAAGTCAAGAAATAAGAATTTTTACTCACTAGTGAGCGTAAAATCGTGTTTTCTTGACTTTGTTCAAAGTGCGGAAAAGGCACATAAATGGACGAATCACACCTTAATACACCTTTAAATATCAATAAACGTGAGTTTACGTTAAGTCAAGAGATAAGAATTTTTACTCACTAGTGATCGTAAAATCGTGTTTTCTCGACTTTGTTCAAAGTGCGGAAAAGGTCTATAAATGGACGTATCACACCTTAATACACCTTTAAATATCAATAAAAGTGAGTTTACGTTAAGTCAAGAAATAAGAATTTTTACTCACTAGTGAGCGTAAAATCGTGTTTTCTCGACTTTGTTCAAAGTGCGGAAAAGGCACATAAATGGACGTATCACACCTTAATACACCTTTAAATATCAATAAAAGTGAGTTTACGTTAAGTCAGGAAATACGAATTTTTACTCACTAGTGAGCGTAAAATCGTGTTTTCTCGACTTTGTTCAAAGTGCGGAAAAGGCATATAAATGGACGTATCACACCTTAATACACCTTTAAATATCAATAAAAGTGAGTTTACGTTAAGTCAAGAAATAAGAATTTTTACACACTAGTGAGCGTGAAATCGTGTTTTCTCGACTTTGTTCAAAGTGCGGAAAAGGCATATAAATGGACGTATCACACCTTAATACGCCTTTAAATATCAATAAAAGTGAGTTTACGTTAAGTCAAGAAATAAGAATTTTTACTCACTAGTGAGCGTAAAATCGTGTTTTCTCGACTTTGTTCAAAGTGCGGAAAAGGCATATAAATGGACGTATCACACCTTAATACACCTTTAAATATCAATAAAAGTGAGTTTACGTTAAGTCAAGAAATAAGAATTTTTACTCACTAGTGAGCGTAAAATCGTGTTTTCTCGACTTTGTTCAAAGTGCGGAAAAGGCATATAAATGGACGAATCACACCTTAATACACCTTTAAATATCAATAAAAGTGAGTTTACGTTAAGTCAAGAAATAAGAATTTTTACTCACTAGTGAGCGTAAAATCGTGTATTCTCGACTTTGTTCAAAGTGCGGAAAAGGTCTATAAATGGACGTATCACACCTTAATACACCTTTAAATATCAATAAAAGTGAGTTTACGTTAAAACAAGAAATAAGCATTTTTACTCACTAGTGAGCGTAAAATCGTGTTTTCTCGACTTTGTTCAAAGTGCGGAAAAGGCATATAAATGGACGAATCACACCTTAATACGCCTTTAAATATCAATAATAGTGAGTTTACGTTAAGTCAAGAAATAAGAAATTTTACTCACTAGTGAGCGTAAAATCGTGTTTTCTCGACTTTGTTCAAAAAGCGGAAAAGGCACATAAATAGACGAATCACACCTTAATACACCTTTAAATATCAATAAAAGTGAGTTTACGTTAAGTCAGGAAATACGAATTTTTACTCACTAGTGAGCGTAAAATCGGTGTTTTCTCGACTTTGTTCAAAGTGCGGAAAAGGCATATAAATGGACGTATCACACCTTAATACACCTTTAAATATCAATAAAAGTGAGTTTACGTTAAGTCAAGAAATAAGAATTTTTACACACTAGTGAGCGTGAAATCGTGTTTTCTCGACTTTGTTCAAAGTGCGGAAAAGGCATATAAATGGACGTATCACACCTTAATACGCCTTTAAATATCAATAAAAGTGAGTTTACGTTAAGTCAAGAAATAAGAATTTTTACTCACTAGTGAGCGTAAAATCGTGTTTTCTCGACTTTGTTCAAAGTGCGGAAAAGGCATATAAATGGACGTATCACACCTTAATACACCTTTAAATATCAATAAAAGTGAGTTTACGTTAAGTCAAGAAATAAGAATTTTTACTCACTAGTGAGCGTAAAATCGTGTTTTCTCGACTTTGTTCAAAGTGCGGAAAAGGCATATAAATGGACGAATCACACCTTAATACACCTTTAAATATCAATAAAAGTGAGTTTACGTTAAGTCAAGAAATAAGAATTTTTACTCACTAGTGAGCGTAAAATCGTGTATTCTCGACTTTGTTCAAAGTGCGGAAAAGGTCTATAAATGGACGTATCACACCTTAATACACCTTTAAATATCAATAAAAGTGAGTTTACGTTAAAACAAGAAATAAGCATTTTTACTCACTAGTGAGCGTAAAATCGTGTTTTCTCGACTTTGTTCAAAGTGCGGAAAAGGCATATAAATGGACGAATCACACCCTTAATACGCCTTTAAATATCAATAATAGTGAGTTTACGTTAAGTCAAGAAATAAGAAATTTTACTCACTAGTGAGCGTAAAATCGTGTTTTCTCGACTTTGTTCAAAAAGCGGAAAAGGCACATAAATAGACGAATCACACCTTAATACACCTTTAAATATCAATAAAAGTGAGTTTACGTTAAGTCAAGAAATAAGAATTTTTACTCACTAGTGAGCGTAAAATCGTGTTTTCTCGACTTTGTTCAAAGTGCGGAAAAGGCACATAAATGGACGAATCACACCTTAATACACCTTTAAATATCAATAAAAGTGAGTTTACGTTAAGTCAAGAAATAAGAATTTTTACTCACTAGTGAGCGTAAAATCGTGTATTCTCGACTTTGTTCAAAGTGCGGAAAAGGTCTATAAATGGACGTATCACACCTTAATACACCTTTAAATATCAATAAAAGTGAGTTTACGTTAAGTCAAGAAATAAGAATTTTTACTCACTAGTGAGCGTAAAATCGTGTTTTCTCGACTTTGTTCAAAGTGCGGAAAAGGCATATAAATGGACGAATCACACCTTAATACACCTTTAAATATCAATAATAGTGAGTTTACGTTAAGTCAAGAAATAAGAAATTTTACTCACTAGTGAGCGTAAAATCGTGTTTTCTCGACTTTGTTCAAAAAGCGGAAAAGGCACATAAATAGACGAATCACACCTTAATACACCTTTAAATATCAATAAAAGTGAGTTTACGTTAAGTCAAGAAATAAGAATTTTTACTCACTAGTGAGCGTAAAATCGTGTTTTCTCGACTTTGTTCAAAGTGCGGAAAAGGCACATAAATGGACGAATCACACCTTAATACACCTTTAAATATCAATAAAAGTGAGTTTACGTTAAGTCAAGAAATAAGAATTTTTACTCACTAGTGAGCGTAAAATCGTGTTTTCTCGACTTTGTTCAAAGTGCGGAAAATGCATATAAATGGACGTATCACACCTTAATACTCCATTAAATATCAATAATAGTGAGTTTACGTTAAGTCAAGAAATAAGAAATTTTAACTCACTAGCGAGCGTAAAATCGTGTTTTCTCGACTTTGTTCAAAGTGCGGAAAAGGCATATAAATGGACGTATCACACCTTAATACACCTTTAAATATCAATAAAAGTGAGTTTACGTTAAGTCAAGAAATAAGAATTTTTACTCACTAGTGAGCGTAAAATCGTGTTTCTCGACTTTGTTCAAAGTGCTGAAAAGGCATATAAATGGACGTATCACACCTTAATACACCTTTAAAAATCAATAAAAGTGACTTTACGTTAAGTCAAGAAATAAGAATTTTTACTCACTAGTGAGCGTAAAATCGTGTTTTCTCGACTTTGTTCAAAGTGCGGAAAAGGTCTATAAATGGACGTATCACACCTTAATACACCTATAAATATCAATAAAAGTGAGTTTACGTTAAGTCAAGAAATAAGAATTTTTACTCACTAGTGAGCGTAAAATCGTGTTTTCTCGACTTTGTTCAAAATGCGGAAAAGGCATATAAATGGACGAATCACACCTTAATACACCTTGAAATATCAATAAAAGTGAGTTTACGTTAAGTCAAGAAATAAGAATTTTTACTCACTAGTGAGCGTAAAATCGTGTATTCTCGACTTTGTTCAAAGTGCGGAAAAGGTCTATAAATGGACGTATCACACCTTAATACACCTTTAAATATCAATAAAAGTGAGTTTACGTTAAGTCAAGAAATAAGAATTTTTACTCACTAGTGAGCGTAAAATCGTGTTTTCTCGACTTTGTTCAAAGTGCGGAAAAGGCATATAAATGGACGAATCACACCTTAATACACCTTTAAATATCAATAAAAGTGAGTTTACGTTAAGTCAAGAAATAAGAATTTTTACTCACTAGTGAGCGTAAAATCGTGTTTTCTCGACTTTGTTCAAAGTGCGGAAAAGGCACATAAATGGACGAATCACACCTTAATACACCTTTAAATATCAATAAACGTGAGTTTACGTTAAGTCAAGAAATAAGAATTTTTACTCACTAGTGACCGTAAAATCGTGTTTTCTCGACTTTGTTCAAAGTGCGGAAAAGGTCTATAAATGGACGTATCACACCTTAATACACCTTTAAATATCAATAAAAGTGAGTTTACGTTAAGTCAAGAAATAAGAATTTTTACTCACTAGTGAGCGTAAAATCGTGTTTTCTCGACTTTGTTCAAAGTGCGGAAAAGGCACATAAATGGACGTATCACACCTTAATACACCTTTAAATATCAATAAAAGTGAGTTTACGTTAAGTCAGGAAATACGAATTTTTACTCACTAGTGAGCGTAAAATCGTGTTTTCTCGACTTTGTTCAAAGTGCGGAAAAGGCATATAAATGGACGTATCAACACCTTAATACACCTTTAAATATCAATAAAAGTGAGTTTACGTTAAGTCAAGAAATAAGAATTTTTACACACTAGTGAGCGTGAAATCGTGTTTTCTCGACTTTGTTCAAAGTGCGGAAAAGGCATATAAATGGACGTATCACACCTTAATACGCCTTTAAATATCAATAAAAGTGAGTTTACGTTAAGTCAAGAAATACGAATTTTTACTCACTAGTGAGCGTAAAATCGTGTTTTCTCGACTTTGTTCAAAGTGCGGAAAAGGCATATAAATGGACGTATCACACCTTAATACACCTTTAAATATCAATAAAAGTGAGTTTACGTTAAGTCAAGAAATAAGAATTTTTACACACTAGTGAGCGTGAAATCGTGTTTTCTCGACTTTGTTCAAAGTGCGGAAAAGGTCTATAAATGGACGTATCACACCTTAATACACCTTTAAATATCAATAAAAGTGAGTTTACGTTAAGTCAAGAAATAAGAATTTTTACTCACTAGTGAGCGTAAAATCGTGTTTTCTCGACTTTGTTCAAAGTGCGGAAAAGGCACATAAATGGACGTATCACACCTTAATACACCTTTAAATATCAATAAAAGTGAGTTTACGTTAAGTCAGGAAATACGAATTTTTACTCACTAGTGAGCGTAAAATCGTGTTTTCTCGACTTTGTTCAAAGTGCGGAAAAGGCATATAAATGGACGTATCACACCTTAATACACCTTTAAATATCAATAAAAGTGAGTTTACGTTAAGTCAAGAAATAAGAATTTTTACACACTAGTGAGCGTGAAATCGTGTTTTCTCGACTTTGTTCAAAGTGCGGAAAAGGCATATAAATGGACGTATCACACCTTAATACGCCTTTAAATATCAATAAAAGTGAGTTTACGTTAAGTCAAGAAATAAGAATTTTTACTCACTAGTGAGCGTAAAATCGTGTTTTCTCGACTTTGTTCAAAGTGCGGAAAAGGCATATAAATGGACGTATCACACCTTAATACACCTTTAAATATCAATAAAAGTGAGTTTACGTTAAGTCAAGAAATAAGAATTTTTACTCACTAGTGAGCGTAAAATCGTGTTTTCTCGACTTTGTTCAAAGTGCGGAAAAGGCATATAAATGGACGAATCACACCTTAATACACCTTTAAATATCAATAAAAGTGAGTTTACGTTAAGTCAAGAAATAAGAATTTTTACTCACTAGTGAGCGTAAAATCGTGTATTCTCGACTTTGTTCAAAGTGCGGAAAAGGTCTATAAATGGACGTATCACACCTTAATACACCTTTAAATATCAATAAAAGTGAGTTTACGTTAAAACAAGAAATAAGCATTTTTACTCACTAGTGAGCGTAAAATCGTGTTTTCTCGACTTTGTTCAAAGTGCGGAAAAGGCATATAAATGGACGAATCACACCTTAATACGCCTTTAAATATCAATAATAGTGAGTTTACGTTAAGTCAAGAAATAAGAAATTTTACTCACAAGTGAGCGTAAAATCGTGTTTTCTCGACTTTGTTCAAAAAGCGGAAAAGGCACATAAATAGACGAATCACACCTTAATACACCTTTAAATATCAATAAAAGTGAGTTTACGTTAAGTCAAGAAATAAGAATTTTTACTCACTAGTGAGCGTAAAATCGTGTTTTCTCGACTTTGTTCAAAGTGCGGAAAAGGCACATAAATGGACGAATCACACCTTAATACACCTTTAAATATCAATAAAAGTGAGTTTACGTTAAGTCAAGAAATAAGAATTTTTACTCACTAGTGAGCGTAAAATCGTGTATTCTCGACTTTGTTCAAAGTGCGGAAAAGGTCTATAAATGGACGTATCACACCTTAATACACCTTTAAATATCAATAAAAGTGAGTTTACGTTAAGTCAAGAAATAAGAATTTTTACTCACTAGTGAGCGTAAAATCGTGTTTTCTCGACTTTGTTCAAAGTGCGGAAAAGGCATATAAATGGACGAATCACACCTTAATACACCTTTAAATATCAATAATAGTGAGTTTACGTTAAGTCAAGAAATAAGAAATTTTACTCACTAGTGAGCGTAAAATCGTGTTTTCTCGACTTTGTTCAAAAAGCGGAAAAGGCACATAAATAGACGAATCACACCTTAATACACCTTTAAATATCAATAAAAGTGAGTTTACGTTAAGACAAGAAATAAGAATTTTTACTCACTAGTGAGCGTAAAATCGTGTTTTCTCGACTTTGTTCAAAGTGCGGAAAAGGCACATAAATGGACGAATCACACCTTAATACACCTTTAAATATCAATAAAAGTGAGTTTACGTTAAGTCAAGAAATAAGAATTTTTACTCACTAGTGAGCGTAAAATCGTGTTTTCTCGACTTTGTTCAAAGTGCGGAAAATGCATATAAATGGACGTATCACACCTTAATACTCCATTAAATATCAATAATAGTGAGTTTACGTTAAGTCAAGAAATAAGAAATTTTACTCACTAGCGAGCGTAAAATCGTGTTTTCTCGACTTTGTTCAAAGTGCGGAAAAGGCATATAAATGGACGTATCACACCTTAATACACCTTTAAATATCAATAAAAGTGAGTTTACGTTAAGTCAAGAAATAAGAATTTTTACTCACTAGTGAGCGTAAAATCGTGTTTTCTCGACTTTGTTCAAAGTGCTGAAAAGGCATATAAATGGACGTATCACACCTTAATACACCTTTAAAAATCAATAAAAGTGACTTTACGTTAAGTCAAGAAATAAGAATTTTTACTCACTAGTGAGCGTAAAATCGTGTTTTCTCGACTTTGTTCAAAGTGCGGAAAAGGTCTATAAATGGACGTATCACACCTTAATACACCTATAAATATCAATAAAAGTGAGTTTACGTTAAGTCAAGAAATAAGAATTTTTACTCACTAGTGAGCGTAAAATCGTGTTTTCTCGACTTTGTTCAAAATGCGGAAAAGGCATATAAATGGACGAATCACACCTTAATACACCTTGAAATATCAATAAAAGTGAGTTTACGTTAAGTCAAGAAATAAGAATTTTTACTCACTAGTGAGCGTAAAATCGTGTATTCTCGACTTTGTTCAAAGTGCGGAAAAGGTCTATAAATGGACGTATCACACCTTAATACACCTTTAAATATCAATAAAAGTGAGTTTACGTTAAGTCAAGAAATAAGAATTTTTACTCACTAGTGAGCGTAAAATCGTGTTTTCTCGACTTTGTTCAAAAAGCGGAAAAGGCACATAAATAGACGAATCACACCTTAATACACCTTTAAATATCAATAAAAGTGAGTTTACGTTAAGTCAAGAAATAAGAATTTTTACTCACTAGTGAGCGTAAAATCGTGTTTTCTCGACTTTGTTCAAAGTGCGGAAAAGGCACATAAATGGACGAATCACACCTTAATACACCTTTAAATATCAATAAAAGTGAGTTTACGTTAAGTCAAGAAATAAGAATTTTTACTCACTAGTGAGCGTAAAATCGTGTATTCTCGACTTTGTTCAAAGTGCGGAAAAGGTCTATAAATGGACGTATCACACCTTAATACACCTTTAAATATCAATAAAAGTGAGTTTACGTTAAGTCAAGAAATAAGAATTTTTACTCACTAGTGAGCGTAAAATCGTGTTTTCTCGACTTTGTTCAAAGTGCGGAAAAGGCATATAAATGGACGAATCACACCTTAATACACCTTTAAATATCAATAATAGTGAGTTTACGTTAAGTCAAGAAATAAGAAATTTTACTCACTAGTGAGCGTAAAATCGTGTTTTCTCGACTTTGTTCAAAAAGCGGAAAAGGCACATAAATAGACGAATCACACCTTAATACACCTTTAAATATCAATAAAAGTGAGTTTACGTTAAGACAAGAAATAAGAATTTTTACTCACTAGTGAGCGTAAAATCGTGTTTTCTCGACTTTGTTCAAAGTGCGGAAAAGGCACATAAATGGACGAATCACACCTTAATACACCTTTAAATATCAATAAAAGTGAGTTTACGTTAAGTCAAGAAATAAGAATTTTTACTCACTAGTGAGCGTAAAATCGTGTTTTCTCGACTTTGTTCAAAGTGCGGAAAATGCATATAAATGGACGTATCACACCTTAATACTCCATTAAATATCAATAATAGTGAGTTTACGTTAAGTCAAGAAATAAGAAATTTTACTCACTAGCGAGCGTAAAATCGTGTTTTCTCGACTTTGTTCAAAGTGCGGAAAAGGCATATAAATGGACGTATCACACCTTAAAACACCTTTAAATATCAATAAAAGTGAGTTTACGTTAAGTCAAGAAATAAGAATTTTTACTCACTAGTGAGCGTAAAATCGTGTTTTCTCGACTTTGTTCAAAGTGCTGAAAAGGCATATAAATGGACGTATCACACCTTAATACACCTTTAAAAATCAATAAAAGTGACTTTACGTTAAGTCAAGAAATAAGAATTTTTACTCACTAGTGAGCGTAAAATCGTGTTTTCTCGACTTTGTTCAAAGTGCGGAAAAGGTCTATAAATGGACGTATCACACCTTAATACACCTATAAATATCAATAAAAGTGAGTTTACGTTAAGTCAAGAAATAAGAATTTTTACTCACTAGTGAGCGTAAAATCGTGTTTTCTCGACTTTGTTCAAAATGCGGAAAAGGCATATAAATGGACGAATCACACCTTAATACACCTTGAAATATCAATAAAAGTGAGTTTACGTTAAGTCAAGAAATAAGAATTTTTACTCACTAGTGAGCGTAAAATCGTGTATTCTCGACTTTGTTCAAAGTGCGGAAAAGGTCTATAAATGGACGTATCACACCTTAATACACCTTTAAATATCAATAAAAGTGAGTTTACGTTAAGTCAAGAAATAAGAATTTTTACTCACTAGTGAGCGTAAAATCGTGTTTTCTCGACTTTGTTCAAAGTGCGGAAAAGGCATATAAATGGACGAATCACACCTTAATACACCTTTAAATATCAATAAAAGTGAGTTTACGTTAAGTCAAGAAATAAGAATTTTTACTCACTAGTGAGCGTAAAATCGTGTTTTCTCGACTTTGTTCAAAGTGCGGAAAAGGCACATAAATGGACGAATCACACCTTAATACACCTTTAAATATCAATAAAAGTGAGTTTACGTTAAGTCAAGAAATAAGAATTTTTACTCACTAGTGAGCGTAAAATCGTGTTTTCTCGACTTTGTTCAAAGTGCGGAAAATGCATATAAATGGACGTATCACACCTTAATACACCTTTAAATATCAATAATAGTGAGTTTACGTTAAGTCAAGAAATAAGAAATTTTACTCACTAGCGAGCGTAAAATCGTGTTTTCTCGACTTTGTTCAAAGTGCGGAAAACGCACATAAATAGACGAATCACACCTTAATACTCCTATAAATATCAATAAAAGTGAGTTTACGTTCAGTCAAGAAATAAGAATTTTTACTCACTAGTGAGCGAAAAATCGTGTTTTCTCGACTTTGTTCAAAGTGCGGAAAAGGCACATAAATGGACGAATCACACCTTAATACACCTTTAAATATCAATAAAAGTGAGTTTACGTTAAGTCAAGAAATAAGAATTTTTACTCACTAGTGAGCGTAAAATCGTATTTTCTCGACTTTGTTCAAAGTGCGGAAAAGGCACATAAATGGACGAATCACACCTTAATACACCTTTAAATATCAATAAAAGTGAGTTTACGTTAAGTCAAGAAATAAGAATTTTTACTCACTAGTGAGCGTAAAATCGTGTTTTCTCTACTTTGTTCAAAGTGCGGAAAAGGCACATAAATGGACGAATCACACCTTAATACACCTTTAAATATCAATAAAAGTGAGTTTACGTTAAGTCAAGAAATAAGAATTTTTACTCACTAGTGAGCGTAAAATCGTGTTTTCTCGACTTTGTTCAAAGTGCGGAAAAGGCACATAAATGGACGAATCACACCTTAATACACCTTTAAATATCAATAAAAGTGAGTTTACGTTAAGTCAAGAAATAAGAATTTTTACTCACTAGTGAGCGTAAAATCGTGTTTTCTCGACTTTGTTCAAAGTGCGGAAAATGCATATAAATGGACGTATCACACCTTAATACACCTTTAAATATCAATAATAGTGAGTTTACGTTAAGTCAAGAAATAAGAAATTTTACTCACTAGTGAGCGTAAAATCGTGTTTTCTCGACTTTGTTCAAAGTGCGGAAAAGGCACATAAATAGACGAATCACACCTTAATACACCTTTAAATATCAATAAAAGTGAGTTTACGTTAAGTCAAGAAATAAGAATTTTTACTCACTAGTGAGCGTAAAATCGTGTTTTCTCGACTTTGTTCAAAGTGCGGAAAAGGCATATAAATGGACGTATCACACCTTAATACACCTTTAAAAATCAATAAAAGTGAGTTTACGTTAAGTCAAGAAATAAGAATTTTTACTCACTAGTGAGCGTAAAATCGTGTTTTCTCGACTTTGTTCAAAGTGCGGAAAAGGTCTATAAATGGACGTATCACACCTTAATACACCTATAAATATCAATAAAAGTGAGTTTACGTTAAGTCAAGAAATAAGAATTTTTACTCACTAGTGAGCGTAAAATCGTGTTTTCTCGACTTTGTTCAAAGTGCGGAAAAGGCATATAAATGGACGAATCACACCTTAATACACCTTTAAATATCAATAAAAGTGAGTTTACGTTAAGTCAAGAAATAAGAATTTTTACTCACTAGTGAGCGTAAAATCGTGTATTCTCGACTTTGTTCAAAGTGCGGAAAAGGTCTATAAATAGACGAATCACACCTTAATACACCTTTAAATATCAATAAAAGTGAGTTTACGTTAAGTCAAGAAATAAGAATTTTTACTCACTAGTGAGCGTAAAATCGTGTTTTCTCGACTTTGTTCAAAGTGCGGAAAAGGCACATAAATGGACGAATCACACCTTAATACACCTTTAAATATCAATAAAAGTGAGTTTACGTTAAGTCAAGAAATAAGAATTTTTACTCACTAGTGAGCGTAAAATCGTGTTTTCTCGACTTTGTTCAAAGTGCGGAAAATGCATATAAATGGACGTATCACACCTTAATACACCTTTAAATATCAATAATAGTGAGTTTACGTCAAGTCAAGAAATAAGAAATTTTACTCACTAGCGAGCGTAAAATCGTGTTTTCTCGACTTTGTTCAAAGTGCGGAAAAGGCACATAAATAGACGAATCACACCTTAATACTCCTTTAAATATCAATAAAAGTGAGTTTACGTTCAGTCAAGAAATAAGAATTTTTACTCACTAGTGAGCGAAAAATCGTGTTTTCTCGACTTTGTTCAAAGTGCGGAAAAGGCACATAAATGGACGAATCACACCTTAATACACCTTTAAATATCAATAAAAGTGAGTTTACGTTAAGTCAAGAAATAAGAATTTTTACTCACTAGTGAGCGTAAAATCGTGTTTTCTCGACTTTGTTCAAAGTGCGGAAAATGCATATAAATGGACGTATCACACCTTAATACACCTTTAAATATCAATAATAGTGAGTTTACGTTAAGTAAAGAAATAAGAAATTTTACTCACTAGCGAGCGTAAAATCGTGTTTTCTCGACTTTGTTCAAAGTGCGGAAAAGGCACATAAATAGACGAATCACACCTTAATACTCCTTTAAATATCAATAAAAGTGAGTTTACGTTCAGTCAAGAAATAAGAATTTTTACTCACTAGTGAGCGAAAAATCGTGTTTTCTCGACTTTGTTCAAAGTGCGGAAAAGGCACATAAATGGACGAATCACACCTTAATACACCTTGAAATATCAATAAAAGTGAGTTTACGTTAAGTCAAGAAATAAGAATTTTTACTCACTAGTGAGCGTAAAATCGTGTATTCTCGACTTTGTTCAAAGTGCGGAAAAGGTCTATAAATGGACGTATCACACCTTAATACACCTTTAAATATCAATAAAAGTGAGTTTACGTTAAGTCAAGAAATAAGAATTTTTACTCACTAGTGAGCGTAAAATCGTGTTTTCTCGACTTTGTTCAAAGTGCGGAAAAGGCATATAAATGGACGAATCACACCTTAATACACCTTTAAATATCAATAAAAGTGAGTTTACGTTAAGTCAAGAAATAAGAATTTTTACTCACTAGTGAGCGTAAAATCGTGTTTTCTCGACTTTGTTCAAAGTGCGGAAAAGGCACATAAATGTACGAATCACACCTTAATACACCTTTAAATATCAATAAAAGTGAGTTTACGTTAAGTCAAGAAATAAGAATTTTTACTCACTAGTGAGCGTAAAATCGTGTTTTCTCGACTTTGTTCAAAGTGCGGAAAATGCATATAAATGGACGTATCACACCTTAATACACCTTTAAATATCAATAATAGTGAGTTTACGTTAAGTCAAGAAATAAGAAATTTTACTCACTAGCGAGCGTAAAATCGTGTTTTCTCGACTTTGTTCAAAGTGCGGAAAAGGCACATAAATAGACGAATCACACCTTAATACTCCTTTAAATATCAATAAAAGTGAGTTTACGTTCAGTCAAGAAATAAGAATTTTTACTCACTAGTGAGCGAAAAATCGTGTTTTCTCGACTTTGTTCAAAGTGCGGAAAAGGCACATAAATGGACGAATCACACCTTAATACACCTTTAAATATCAATAAAAGTGAGTTTACGTTAAGTCAAGAAATAAGAATTTTTACTCACTAGTGAGCGTAAAATCGTATTTTCTCGACTTTGTTCAAAGTGCGGAAAAGGCACATAAATGGACGAATCACACCTTAATACACCTTTAAATATCAATAAAAGTGAGTTTACGTTAAGTCAAGAAATAAGAATTTTTACTCACTAGTGAGCGTAAAATCGTGTTTTCTCTACTTTGTTCAAAGTGCGGAAAAGGCACATAAATGGACGAATCACACCTTAATACACCTTTAAATATCAATAAAAGTGAGTTTACGTTAAGTCAAGAAATAAGAATTTTTACTCACTAGTGAGCGTAAAATCGTGTTTTCTCGACTTTGTTCAAAGTGCGGAAAAGGCACATAAATGGACGAATCACACCTTAATACACCTTTAAATATCAATAAAAGTGAGTTTACGTTAAGTCAAGAAATAAGAATTTTTACTCACTAGTGAGCGTAAAATCGTGTTTTCTCGACTTTGTTCAAAGTGCGGAAAATGCATATAAATGGACGTATCACACCTTAATACACCTTTAAATATCAATAATAGTGAGTTTACGTTAAGTCAAGAAATAAGAAATTTTACTCACTAGTGAGCGTAAAATCGTGTTTTCTCGACTTTGTTCAAAGTGCGGAAAAGGCACATAAATAGACGAATCACACCTTAATACACCTTTAAATATCAATAAAAGTGAGTTTACGTTAAGTCAAGAAATAAGAATTTTTACTCACTAGTAGGCGTAAAATCGTGTTTTCTCGACTTTGTTCAAAGTGCGGAAAAGGCATATAAATGGACGTATCACACCTTAATACACCTTTAAAAATCAATAAAAGTGAGTTTACGTTAAGTCAAGAAATAAGAATTTTTACTCACTAGTGAGCGTAAAATCGTGTTTTCTCGACTTTGTTCAAAGTGCGGAAAAGGTCTATAAATGGACGTATCACACCTTAATACACCTATAAATATCAATAAAAGTGAGTTTACGTTAAGTCAAGAAATAAGAATTTTTACTCACTAGTGAGCGTAAAATCGTGTTTTCTCGACTTTGTTCAAAGTGCGGAAAAGGCATATAAATGGACGAATCACACCTTAATACACCTTTAAATATCAATAAAAGTGAGTTTACGTTAAGTCAAGAAATAAGAATTTTTACTCACTAGTGAGCGTAAAATCGTGTATTCTCGACTTTGTTCAAAGTGCGGAAAAGGTCTATAAATAGACGAATCACACCTTAATACACCTTTAAATATCAATAAAAGTGAGTTTACGTTAAGTCAAGAAATAAGAATTTTTACTCACTAGTGAGCGTAAAATCGTGTTTTCTCGACTTTGTTCAAAGTGCGGAAAAGGCACATAAATGGACGAATCACACCTTAATACACCTTTAAATATCAATAAAAGTGAGTTTACGTTAAGTCAAGAAATAAGAATTTTTACTCACTAGTGAGCGTAAAATCGTGTTTTCTCGACTTTGTTCAAAGTGCGGAAAATGCATATAAATGGACGTATCACACCTTAATACACCTTTAAATATCAATAATAGTGAGTTTACGTTAAGTCAAGAAATAAGAAATTTTACTCACTAGCGAGCGTAAAATCGTGTTTTCTCGACTTTGTTCAAAGTGCGGAAAAGGCACATAAATAGACGAATCACACCTTAATACTCCTTTAAATATCAATAAAAGTGAGTTTACGTTCAGTCAAGAAATAAGAATTTTTACTCACTAGTGGGCGAAAAATCGTGTTTTCTCGACTTTGTTCAAAGTGCGGAAAAGGCACATAAATGGACGAATCACACCTTAATACACCTTTAAATATCAATAAAAGTGAGTTTACGTTAAGTCAAGAAATAAGAATTTTTACTCACTAGTGAGCGTAAAATCGTATTTTCTCGACTTTGTTCAAAGTGCGGAAAAGGCACATAAATGGACGAATCACACCTTAATACACCTTTAAATATCAATAAAAGTGAGTTTACGTTAAGTCAAGAAATAAGAATTTTTACTCACTAGTGAGCGTAAAATCGTGTTTTCTCTACTTTGTTCAAAGTGCGGAAAAGGCACATAAATGGACGAATCACACCTTAATACACCTTTAAATATCAATAAAAGTGAGTTTACGTTAAGTCAAGAAATAAGAATTTTTACTCACTAGTGAGCGTAAAATCGTGTTTTCTCGACTTTGTTCAAAGTGCGGAAAATGCATATAAATGGACGTATCACACCTTAATACACCTTTAAATATCAATAATAGTGAGTTTACGTTAAGTCAAGAAATAAGAAATTTTACTCACTAGTGAGCGTAAAATCGTGTTTTCTCGAATTTGTTCAAAGTGCGGAAAAGGCACATAAATAGACGAATCACACCTTAATACACCTTTAAATATCAATAAAAGTGAGTTTACGTTAAGTCAAGAAATAAGAATTTTTACTCACTAGTGAGCGTAAAATCGTGTATTCTCGACTTTGTTCAAAGTGCGGAAAAGGTCTATAAATGGACGTATCACACCTTAATACACCTTTAAATATCAATAAAAGTGAGTTTACGTTAAGTCAAGAAATAAGAATTTTTACTCACTAGTGAGCGTAAAATCGTGTTTTCTCGACTTTGTTCAAAGTGCGGAAAAGGCATATAAATGGACGAATCACACCTTAATACACCTTTAAATATCAATAAAAGTGAGTTTACGTTAAGTCAAGAAATAAGAATTTTTACTCACTAGTGAGCGTAAAATCGTGTTTTCTCGACTTTGTTCAAAGTGCGGAAAAGGCACATAAATGGACGAATCACACCTTAATACACCTTTAAATATCAATAAAAGTGAGTTTACGTTAAGTCAAGAAATAAGAATTTTTACTCACTAGTGAGCGTAAAATCGTGTTTTCTCGACTTTGTTCAAAGTGCGGAAAATGCATATAAATGGACGTATCACACCTTAATACACCTTTAAATATCAATAATAGTGAGTTTACGTTAAGTCAAGAAATAAGAAATTTTACTCACTAGCGAGCGTAAAATCGTGTTTTCTCGACTTTGTTCAAAGTGCGGAAAAGGCACATAAATAGACGAATCACACCTTAATACTCCTTTAAATATCAATAAAAGTGAGTTTACGTTCAGTCAAGAAATAAGAATTTTTACTCACACTAGTGAGCGAAAAATCGTGTTTTCTCGACTTTGTTCAAAGTGCGGAAAAGGCACATAAATGGACGAATCACACCTTAATACACCTTTAAATATCAATAAAAGTGAGTTTACGTTAAGTCAAGAAATAAGAATTTTTACTCACTAGTGAGCGTAAAATCGTATTTTCTCGACTTTGTTCAAAGTGCGGAAAAGGCACATAAATGGACGAATCACACCTTAATACACCTTTAAATATCAATAAAAGTGAGTTTACGTTAAGTCAAGAAATAAGAATTTTTACTCACTAGTGATCGTAAAATCGTGTTTTCTCTACTTTGTTCAAAGTGCGGAAAAGGCACATAAATGGACGAATCACACCTTAATACACCTTTAAATATCAATAAAAGTGAGTTTACGTTAAGTCAAGAAATAAGAATTTTTACTCACTAGTGAGCGTAAAATCGTGTTTTCTCGACGTTGTTCAAAGTGCGGAAAAGGCACATAAATGGACGAATCACACCTTAATACACCTTTAAATATCAATAAAAGTGAGTTTACGTTAAGTCAAGAAATAAGAATTTTTACTCACTAGTGAGCGTAAAATCGTGTTTTCTCGACTTTGTTCAAAGTGCGGAAAATGCATATAAATGGACGTATCACACCTTAATACACCTTTAAATATCAATAATAGTGAGTTTACGTTAAGTCAAGAAATAAGAAATTTTACTCACTAGTGAGCGTAAAATCGTGTTTTCTCGACTTTGTTCAAAGTGCGGAAAAGGCACATAAATAGACGAATCACACCTTAATACACCTTTAAATATCAATAAAAGTGAGTTTACGTTAAGTCAAGAAATAAGAATTTTTACTCACTAGTGAGCGTAAAATCGTGTTTTCTCGACTTTGTTCAAAGTGCGGAAAAGGTCTATAAATGGACGTATCACACCTTAATACACCTATAAATATCAATAAAAGTGAGTTTACGTTAAGTCAAGAAATAAGAATTTTTACTCACTAGTGAGCGTAAAATCGTGTTTTCTCTACTTTGTTCAAAGTGCGGAAAAGGCATATAAATGGACGAATCACACCTTAATACACCTTTAAATATCAATAAAAGTGAGTTTACGTTAAGTCAAGAAATAAGAATTTTACTCACTAGAGAGCGTAAAATCGTGTATTCTCGACTTTGTTCAAAGTGCGGAAAAGGTCTATAAATGGACGTATCACACCTTAATACACCTTTAAATATCAATAAAAGTGAGTTTACGTTAAGTCAAGAAATAAGAATTTTTACTCACTAGTGAGCGTAAAATCGTGTTTTCTCGACTTTGTTCAAAGTGCGGAAAAGGCATATAAATGGACGAATCACACCTTAATACACCTTTAAATATCAATAATAGTGAGTTTACGTTAAGTCAAGAAATAAGAAATTTTACTCACTAGTGAGCGTAAAATCGTGTTTTCTCGACTTTGTTCAAAGTGCGGAAAAGGCACATAAATAGACGAATCACACCTTAATACACCTTTAAATATCAATAAAAGTGAGTTTACGTTAAGTCAAGAAATAAGAATTTTTACTCACTAGTGAGCGTAAAATCGTGTTTTCTCGACTTTGTTCAAAGTGCGGAAAAGGCACATAAATGGACGAATCACACCTTAATACACCTTTAAATATCAATAAAAGTGAGTTTACGTTAAGTCAAGAAATAAGAATTTTTACTCACTAGTGAGCGTAAAATCGTGTTTTCTCGACTTTGTTCAAAGTGCGGAAAATGCATATAAATGGACGTATCACACCTTAATACACCTTTAAATATCAATAATAGTGAGTTTACGTTAAGTCAAGAAATAAGAAATTTTACTCACTAGCGAGCGTAAAATCGTGTTTTCTCGACTTTGTTCAAAGTGCGGAAAAGGCACATAAATAGACGAATCACACCTTAATACTCCTTTAAATATCAATAAAAGTGAGTTTACGTTCAGTCAAGAAATAAGAATTTTTACTCACTAGTGAGCGAAAAATCGTGTTTTCTCGACTTTGTTCAAAGTGCGGAAAAAGGCACATAAATGGACGAATCACACCTTAATACACCTTTAAATATCAATAAAAGTGAGTTTACGTTAAGTCAAGAAATAAGAATTTTTACTCACTAGTGAGCGTAAAATCGTATTTTCTCGACTTTGTTCAAAGTGCGGAAAAGGCACATAAATGGACGAATCACACCTTAATACACCTTTAAATATCAATAAAAGTGAGTTTACGTTAAGTCAAGAAATAAGAATTTTTACTCACTAGTGAGCGTAAAATCGTGTTTTCTCTACTTTGTTCAAAGTGCGGAAAAGGCACATAAATGGACGAATCACACCTTAATACACCTTTTAAATATCAATAAAAGTGAGTTTACGTTAAGTCAAGAAATAAGAATTTTTACTCACTAGTGAGCGTAAAATCGTGTTTTCTCGACTTTGTTCAAAGTGCGGAAAATGCATATAAATGGACGTATCACACCTTAATACACCTTTAAATATCAATAATAGTGAGTTTACGTTAAGTCAAGAAATAGGAATTTTACTCACTAGTGAGCGTAAAATCGTGTTTTCTCGAATTTGTTCAAAGTGCGGAAAAGGCACATAAATAGACGAATCACACCTTAATACACCTTTAAATATCAATAAAAGTGAGTTTACGTTAAGTCAAGAAATAAGAATTTTTACTCACTAGTGAGCGTAAAATCGTGTTTTCTCGACTTTGTTCAAAGTGCGGAAAAGGCACATAAATGGACGAATCACACCTTAATACACCTTTAAATATCAATATAAGTGAGTTTACGTTAAGTCAAGAAATAAGAATTTTTACTCACTAGTGAGCGTAAAATCGTGTATTCTCGACTTTGTTCAAAGTGCGGAAAAGGTCTATAAATGGACGTATCACACCTTAATACAGCTTTAAATATCAATAAAAGTGAGTTTACGTTAAGTCAAGAAATAAGAGTTTTTACTCACTAGTGAGCGTAAAATCGTGTTTTCTCGACTTTGTTCAAAGTGCGGAAAAGGCATATAAATGGACGTATCACACCTTAATACACCTTTAAATATCAATAAAAGTGAGTTTACGTTTAAGTCAAGAAATAAGAATTTTTACTCACTAGTGAGCGTAAAATCGTGTTTTCTCGACTTAGTTCAAAGTGCGGAAAAGGTCTATAAATGGACGTATCACACCTTAATACATCTTTAAATATCAATAAAAGTGAGTTTACGTTAAGTCAAGAAATAAGAATTTTTACTCACTAGTGAGCGTAAAATCGTGTTTTCTCGACTTTGTTCAAAGTGCGGAAAAGGCACATAAATGGACGAATCACACCTTAATACACCTTTAAATATCAATAAAAGTGAGTTTACGTTGAGTCAAGAAATAAGAATTTTTACTCACTAGTGAGCGTAAAATCGTGTTTTCTCGACTTTGTTCAAAGTGCGGAAAATGCATATAAATGGACGTATCACACCTTAATACACCTTTAAATATCAATAATAGTGAGTTTACGTTAAGTCAAGAAATAAGAAATTTTACTCACTAGTGAGCGTAAAATCGTGTTTTCTCGACTTTGTTCAAAGTGCGGAAAAGGCACATAAATAGACGAATCACACCTTAATACACCTTTAAATATCAATAAAAGTGAGTTTACGTTAAGTCAAGAAATAAGAATTTTTACTCACTAGTGAGCGTAAAATCGTGTTTTCTCGACTTTGTTCAAAGTGCGGAAAAGGCACATAAATGGACGAATCACACCTTAATACACCTTTAAATATCAATATAAGTGAGTTTACGTTAAGTCAAGAAATAAGAATTTTTACTCACTAGTGAGCGTAAAACCGTGTTTTCTCGACTTTGTTCAAAGTGCGGAAAAGGCCTATAAATGGACGTATCACACCTTAATACACCTTTAAATATCAATAAAAGTGAGTTTACATTAAGTCAAGAAATAAGAATTTTTACTCACTAGTGAGCGTAAAATCGTGTTTTCTCGACTTTGTTCAAAGTGCGGAAAAGGCATATAAATGGACGTATCACACCTTAATACACCTTTAAATATCAATAAAAGTGAGTTTACGTTAAGTCAAGAAATAAGAATTTTTACTCACTAGTGAGCGTAAAATCGTGTTTTCTCGACTTTGTTCAAAGTGCGGAAAAGGCATATAATTGGACGTATCACACCTTAATACACCTTTAAATATCAATAACAGTGAGTTTACGTTAAGTCAAGAAATACGAATTTTTACTCACTAGTGAGAGTAAAATCGTGTTTTCTCGACTTTGTTCAAAGTGCGGAAAAGGCATATAAATGGACGTATCACACCTTAATACACCTTTAAATATCAATAAAAGTGAGTTTACGTTAAGTCAAGAAATAAGAATTTTTACTCACTAGTGAGCGTAAAATCGTGTTTTCTCGACTTTGTTCAAAGTGCGGAAAAGGCACATAAATGGACGAATCACACCTTAATACACCTTTAAAAATCAATAAAAGTGAGTTTACGTTAAGTCAAGAAATAAGAATTTTTACTCACTAGTGAGCGTAAAATCGTGTTTTCTCGACTTTGTTCAAAGTGCGGAAAAGGTCTATAAATGGACGTATCACACCTTAATACACCTATAAATATCAATAAAAGTGAGTTTACGTTAAGTCAAGAAATAAGAATTTTTACTCACTAGTGAGCGTAAAATCGTGTTTTCTCGACTTTGTTCAAAGTGCGGAAAATGCATATAAATGGACGTATCACACCTTAATACACCTTTAAATATCAATAATAGTGAGTTTACGTTAAGTCAAGAAATAAGAAATTTTACTCACTAGTGAGCGTAAAATCGTGTTTTCTCGACTTTGTTCAAAGTGCGGAAAAGGCACATAAATAGACGAATCACACCTTAATACACCTTTAAATATCAATAAAAGTGAGTTTACGTTAAGTCAAGAAATAAGAATTTTTACTCATTAGTGAGCGTAAAATCGTGTATTCTCGACTTTGTTCAAAGTGCGGAAAAGGTCTATAAATGGACGTATCACACCTTAATACACCTTTAAATATCAATAAAAGTGAGTTTACGTTAAGTCAAGAAATAAGAATTTTTACTCACTAGTGAGCGTAAAATCGTGTTTTCTCGACTTTGTTCAAAGTGCGGAAAAGGCATATAAATGGACGAATCACACCTTAATACACCTTTAAATATCAATAATAGTGTGTTTACGTTAAGTCAAGAAATAAGAAATTTTACTCACTAGTGAGCGTAAAATCGTGTTTTCTCGACTTTGTTGAAAAAGCGGAAAAGGCACATAAATAGACGAATCACACCTTAATACACCTTTAAATATCAATAAAAGTGAGTTTACGTTAAGTCAAGAAATAAGAATTTTTACTCACTAGTGAGCGTAAAATCGTGTTTTCTCGACTTTGTTCAAAGTGCGGAAAAGGCACATAAATGGACGAATCACACCTTAATACACCTTTAAATATCAATAAAAGTGAGTTTACGTTAAGTCAAGAAATAAGAATTTTTACTCACTAGTGAGCGTAAAATCGTGTTTTCTCGACTTTGTTCAAAGTGCGGAAAATGCATATAAATGGACGTATCACACCTTAATACTCCATTAAATATCAATAATAGTGAGTTTACGTTCAGTCAAGAAATAAGAAATTTTACTCACTAGCGAGCGTAAAATCGTGTTTTCTCGACTTTGTTCAAAGTGCGGAAAAGGCATATAAATGGACGTATCACACCTTAATACACCTTTAAATATCAATAAAAGTGAGTTTACGTTAAGTCAAGAAATAAGAATTTTTACTCACTAGTGAGCGTAAAATCGTGTTTTCTCGACTTTGTTCAAAGTGCGGAAAAGGCATATAAATGGACGTATCACACCTTAATACACCTTTAAAAATCAATAAAAGTGAGTTTACGTTAAGTCAAGAAATAAGAATTTTTACTCACTAGTGAGCGTAAAATCGTGTTTTCTCGACTTTGTTCAAAGTGCGGAAAAGGTCTATAAATGGACGTATCACACCTTAAATCACCTATAAATATCAATAAAAGTGAGTTTACGTTAAGTCAAGAAATAAGAATTTTTACTCACTAGTGAGCGTAAAATCGTGTTTTCTCGACTTTGTTCAAAGTGCGGAAAAGGCATATAAATGGACGAATCACACCTTAATACACCTTTAAATATCAATAAAAGTGAGTTTACGTTAAGTCAAGAAATAAGAATTTTTACTCACTAGTGAGCGTAAAATCGTGTATTCTCGACTTTGTTCAAAGTGCGGAAAAGGTCTATAAATGGACGTATCACACCTTAATACACCTTTAAATATCAATAAAAGTGAGTTTACGTTAAGTCAAGAAATAAGAATTTTTACTCACTAGTGAGCGTAAAATCGTGTTTTCTCGACTTTGTTCAAAGTGCGGAAAAGGCATATAAATGGACGAATCACACCTTAATACACCTTTAAATATCAATAATAGTGAGTTTACGTTAAGTCAAGAAATAAGAAATTTTACTCACTAGTGAGCGTAAAATCGTGTTTTCTCGACTTTGTTCAAAGTGCGGAAAAGGCACATAAATAGACGAATCACACCTTAATACACCTTTAAATATCAATAAAAGTGAGTTTACGTTAAGTCAAGAAATAAGAATTTTTACTCACTAGTGAGCGTAAAATCGTGTTTTCTCGACTTTGTTCAAAGTGCGGAAAGGGCACATAAATGGACGAATCACACCTTAATACACCTTTAAATATCAATAAAAGTGAGTTTACGTTAAGTCAAGAAATAAGAATTTTTACTCACTAGTGAGCGTAAAATCGTGTTTTCTCGACTTTGTTCAAAGTGCGGAAAAAGGGATATAAATGGACGAATCACACCTTAATACACCTTTAAATATCAATAATAGTGAGTTTACGTTAAGTCAAGAAGTAAGAAATTTTACTCACTAGTGAGCGTAAAATCGTGTTTTCTCGACTTTGTTCAAAAAGCGGAAAAGGCACATAAATAGACGAATCACACCTTAATACACCTTTAAATATCAATAAAAGTGAGTTTACGTTAAGTCAAGAAATAAGAATTTTTACTCACTAGTGAGCGTAAAATCGTGTTTTCTCGACTTTGTTCAAAGTGCGGAAAAGGCACATAAATGGACGAATCACACCTTAATACACCTTTAAATATCAATAAAAGTGAGTTTACGTTAAGTCAAGAAATAAGAATTTTTACTCACTAGTGAGCGTAAAATCGTGTTTTCTCGACTTTGTTCAAAGTGCGGAAAAGGTCTATAAATGGACGTATCACACCTTAATACACCTATAAATATCAATAAAAGTGAGTTTACGTTAAGTCAAGAATAAGAATTTTTACTCACTAGTGAGCGTAAAATCGTGTTTTCTCGACTTTGTTCAAAGTGCGGAAAAGGCATATAAATGGACGAATCACACCTTAATACACCTTTAAATATCAATAAAAGTGAGTTTACGTTAAGTCAAGAAATAAGAATTTTTACTCACTAGTGAGCGTAAAATCGTGTATTCTCGACTTTGTTCAAAGTGCGGAAAAGGTCTATAAATGGACGTATCACACCTTAATACACCTATAAATATCAATAAAAGTGAGTTTACGTTAAGTCAAGAAATAAGAATTTTTACTCACTAGTGAGTGTAAAATCGTGTTTTCTCGACTTTGTTCAAAGTGCGGAAAAGGCATATAAATGGACGAATCACACCTTAATACACCTTTAAATATCAATAAAAGTGAGTTTACGTTAAGTCAAGAAATAAGAATTTTTACTCACTAGTGAGCGTAAAATCGTGTATTCTCGACTTTGTTCAAAGTGCGGAAAAGGTCTATAAATAGACGAATCACACCTTAATACACCTTTAAATATCAATAAAAGTGAGTTTACGTTAAGTCAAGAAATAAGAATTTTTACTCACTAGTGAGCGTAAAATCGTGTTTTCTCGACTTTGTTCAAAGTGCGGAAAAGGCACATAAATGCACGAATCACACCTTAATACACCTTTAAATATCAATAAAAGTGAGTTTACGTTAAGTCAAGAAATAAGAATTTTTACTCACTAGTGAGCGTAAAATCGTGTTTTCTCGACTTTGTTCAAAGTGCGGAAAATCACATAAATGGACGAATCACACCTTAATAAACCTTTAAATATCAATAAAAGTGAGTTTACGTTAAGTCAAGAAATAAGAATTTTTACTCACTAGTGAGCGTAAAATCGTGTTTTCTCGACTTTGTTCAAAGTGCGGAAAAGGCACATAAATGGACGAATCACACCTTAATACACCTTTAAATATCAATAAAAGTGAGTTTACGTTAAGTCAAGAAATAAGAATTTTTACTCACTAGTGAGCGTAAAATCGTGTTTTCTCGACTTTGTTCAAAGTGCGGAAAAGGCATATAAATGGACGTATCACACCTTAATACACCTTTAAATATCAATAAAAGTGAGTTTACGTTAAGTCAAGAAATAAGAATTTTTTCTCACTAGTGAGCGTAAAATCGTGTTTTCTCGACTTTGTTCAAAGTGCGGAAAAGGCATATAAATGGACGAATCACACCTTAATACACCTTTAAATATCAATAAAAGTGAGTTTACGTTAAGTCAAGAAATAAGAATTTTTACTCACTAGTGAGCGTAAAATCGTGTATTCTCGACTTTGTTCAAAGTGCGGAAAAGGTCTATAAATGGACGTATCACACCTTAATACACCTTTAAATATCAATAAAAGTGAGTTTACGTTAAGTCAAGAAATAAGAATTTTTACTCACTAGTGAGCGTAAAATCGTGTTTTCTCGACTTTGTTCAAAGTGCGGAAAAGGCATATAAATGGACGTATCACACCTTAATACACCTTTAAATATCAATAAAAGTGAGTTTACGTTAAGTCAAGAAATAAGAATTTTTACTCACTAGTGAGCGAAAAATCGTGTTTTCTCGACTTTGTTCAAAGTGCGGAAAAGGCACATAAATGGACGAATCACACCTTAATAAACCTTTAAATATCAATAAAAGTGAGTTTACGTTAAGTCAAGAAATAAGAATTTTTACTCACTAGTGAGCGTAAAATCGTGTTTTCTCGACTTTGTTCAAAGTGCGGAAAAGGCACATAAATGGACGAATCACACCTTAATACACCTTTAAATATCAATAAAAGTGAGTTTACGTTAAGTCAAGAAATAAGAATTTTTACTCACTAGTGAGCGTAAAATTGTGTTTTCTCGACTTTGTTCAAAAAGCGGAAAAGGCACATAAATAGACGAATCACACCTTAATACACCTTTAAATATCAATAAAAGTGAGTTTACGTTAAGTCAAGAAATAAGAATTTTTACTCACTAGTGAGCGTAAAATCGTGTTTTCTCGACTTTGTTCAAAGTGCGGAAAAGGCACATAAATGGACGAATCACACCTTAATACACCTTTAAATATGAATAAAAGTGAGTTTACGTTAAGTCAAGAAATAAGAATTTTTACTCACTAGTGAGCGTAAAATCGTGTTTTCTCGACTTTGTTCAAAGTGCGGAAAAGGCACATAAATGGACGAATCACACCTTAATACACCTTTAAATATCAATAAAAGTGAGTTTACGTTAAGTCAAGAAATAAGAATTTTTACTCACTAGTGAGCGTAAAATCGTGTTTTCTCGACTTTGTTCAAAGTGCGGAAAAGGCATATAAATGGACGTATCACACCTTAATACACCTTTAAATATCAATAAAAGTGAGTTTACGTTAAGTCAAGAAATAAGAATTTTTACTCACTAGTGAGCGTAAAAATCGTGTTTTCTCGACTTTGTTTAAAGTGCGGAAAAGGCATATAAATGGACGAATCACACCTTAATACACCTTTAAATATCAATAAAAGTGAGTTTACGTTAAGTCAAGAATAAGAATTTTTACTCACTAGTGAGCGTAAAATCGTGTATTCTCGACTTTGTTCAAAGTGCGGAAAAGGTCTATAAATGGACGTATCACACCTTAATACACCTTTAAATATCAATAAAAGTGAGTTTACGTTAAGTCAAGAAATAAGAATTTTTACTCACTAGTGAGCGTAAAATCGTGTATTCTCGACTTTGTTCAAAGTGCGGAAAAGGTCTATAAATGGACGTATCACACCTTAATACACCTTTAAATATCAATAAAAGTGAGTTTACGTTAAGTCAAGAAATAAGAATTTTTACTCACTAGCGAGCGTAAAATCGTGTTTTCTCGACTTTGTTCAAAGTGCGGAAAAGGCACATAAATGGACGAATCACACCTTAATACACCTTTAAATATCAATAAAAGTGAGTTTACGTTAAGTCAAGAAATAAGAATTTTTACTCACTAGTGAGCGTAAAATCGTGTTTTCTCGACTTTGTTCAAAGTGCGGAAAATGCATATAAATGGACGTATCACACCTTAATACACCTTTAAATATCAATAATAGTGAGTTTACGTTAAGTCAAGAAATAAGAAATTTTACTCACTAGCGAGCGTAAATCGTGTTTTCTCGACTTTGTTCAAAGTGCGGAAAAGGCACATAAATAGACGAATCACACCTTAATACTCCTTTAAATATCAATAAAAGTGAGTTTACGTTAAGTCAAGAAATAAGAATTTTTACTCACTAGTGAGCGAAAAATCGTGTTTTCTCGACTTTGTTCAAAGTGCGGAAAAGGCACATAAATGGACGAATCACACCTTAATACACCTTTAAATATCAATAAAAGTGAGTTTACGTTAAGTCAAGAAATAAGAATTTTTACTCACTAGTGAGCGTAAAATCGTATTTTCTCGACTTTGTTCAAAGTGCGGAAAAGGCACATAAATGGACGAATCACACCTTAATACACCTTTAAATATCAATAAAAGTGAGTTTACGTTAAGTCAAGATATAAGAATTTTTACTCACTAGTGAGCGTAAAATCGTGTTTTCTCGACTTTGTTCAAAGTGCGGAAAAGGCACATAAATAGACGAATCACACCTTAATACACCTTTAAATATCAATAAAAGTGAGTTTACGTTAAGTCAAGAAATAAGAATTTTTACTCACTAGTGAGCGTAAAATCGTGTTTTCTCGACTTAGTTCAAAGTGCGGAAAAGGTCTATAAATGGACGTATCACACCTTAATACACCTTTAAATATCAATAAAAGTGAGTTTACGTTAAGTCAAGAAATAAGAATTTTTACTCACTAGTGAGCGTAAAATCGTGTTTTCTCGACTTTGTTCAAACTGCGGAAAAGGCACATAAATGGACGAATCACACCTTAATACACCTTTAAATATCAATAAAAGTGAGTTTACGTTAAGTCAAGAAATAAGAATTTTTACTCACTAGTGAGCGTAAAATCGTGTTTTCTCGACTTTGTTCAAAGTGCGGAAAAGACCTATAAATGGACGTATCACACCTTAATACACATTTAAATATCAATAAAAGTGAGTTTACATTAAGTCAAGAAATAAGAATTTTTACTCACTAGCGAGCGTAAAATCGTGTTTTCTCGACTTTGTTCAAAGTGCGGAAAAGGCATATAAATGGACGTATCACACCTTAATACACCTTTAAATATCAATAAAAGTGAGTTTACGTTAAGTCAAGAAATAAGAATTTTCACTCACTAGTTAGCGTAAAATCGTGTTTTCTCGACTCTGTTCAAAGTGCGGAAAAGGCATATAAATGGACGTATCACACCTTAATACACCTTTAAATATCAATAAAAGTGAGTTTACGTTAAATCAGGAAATACGAATTTTTACTCACTAGTGAGCGTAAAATCGTGTTTTCTCGACTTTGTTCAAAGTGCGGAAAAGGCATATAAATGGACGTATCACACCTTAATACACCTTTAAATATCAATAAAAGTGAGTTTACGTTAAGTCAAGAAATAAGAATTTTTACACACTAGTGAGCGTGAAATCGTGTTTTCTCGACTTTGTTCAAAGTGCGGAAAAGGCATATAAATGGACGTATCACACCTTAATACACCTTTAAATATCAATAAAAGTGAGTTTACGTTAAGTCAAGAAATAAGAATTTTTACTCACTAGTGAGCGTAAAATCGTGTTTTCTCGACTTTGTTCAAAGTGCGGAAAAGGCATATAAATGGACGTATCACACCTTAATACACCTTTAAATATCAATAAAAGTGAGTTTACGTTAAGTCAAGAAATAAGAATTTTTACTCACTAGTGAGCGTAAAATCGTGTTTTCTCGACTTTGTTCAAAGTGCGGAAAAGGCATATAAATGGACGAATCACACCTTAATACACCTTTAAATATCAATAAAAGTGAGTTTACGTTAAGTCAAGAAATAAGAATTTTTACTCACTAGTGAGCGTAAAATCGTGTATTCTCGACTTTGTTCAAAGTGCGGAAAAGGTCTATACATGGACGTATCACACCTTAATACACCTTTAAATATCAATAAAAGTGAGTTTACGTTAAGTCAAGAAATAAGAATTTTTACTCACTAGTAAGCGTAAAATCGTGTTTTCTCGACTTTGTTCAAAGTGCGGAAAAGGCATATAAATGGACGTATCACACCTTAATACACCTTTAAATATCAATAAAAGTGAGTTTACGTTAAGTCAAGAAATAAGAATTTTTACTCACTAGTGAGCGTAAAATCGTGTTTTCTCGACTTTGTTCAAAGTGCGGAAAAGGCATATAAATGGACGAATCACACCTTAATACACCTTTAAATATCAATAAAAGTGAGTTTACGTTAAGTCAAGAAATAAGAATTTTTACTCACTAGTGAGCGTAAAATCGTGTATTCTCGACTTTGTTCAAAGTGCGGAAAAGGTCTATAAATGGACGTATCACACCTTAATACACCTTTAAATATCAATAAAAGTGAGTTTACGTTAAGTCAAGAAATAAGAATTTTTACTCACTAGTGAGCGTAAAATCGTGTTTTCTCGACTTTGTTCAAAGTGCGGAAAAGGCACATAAATGGACGAATCACACCTTAATACACCTTTAAATATCAATAAAAGTGAGTTTACGTTAAGTCAAGAAATAAGAATTTTTACTCACTAGTGAGCGTAAAATCGTGTTTTCTCGACTTTGTTCAAAGTGCGGAAAATGCATATAAATGGACGTATCACACCTTAATACACCTTTAAATATCAATAATAGTGAGTTTACGTTAAGTCAAGAAATAAGAAATTTTACTCACTAGCGAGCGTAAAATCGTGTTTTCTCGACTTTGTTCAAAGTGCGGAAAAGGCACATAAATAGACGAATCACACCTTAATACTCCTTTAAATATCAATAAAAGTGAGTTTACGTTAAGTCAAGAAATAAGAATTTTTACTCACTAGTGAGCGAAAAATCGTGTTTTCTCGACTTTGTTCAAAGTGCGGAAAAGGCACATAAATGGACGAATCACACCTTAATACACCTTTAAATATCAATAAAAGTGAGTTTACGTTAAGTCAAGAAATAAGAATTTTTACTCACTAGTGAGCGTAAAATCGTATTTTCTCGACTTTGTTCAAAGTGCGGAAAAGGCACATAAATGGACGAATCACACCTTAATACACCTTTAAATATCAATAAAAGTGAGTTTACGTTAAGTCAAGATATAAGAATTTTTACTCACTAGTGAGCGTAAAATCGTGTTTTCTCGACTTTGTTCAAAGTGCGGAAAAGGCACATAAATGGACGAATCACACCTTAATACACCTTTAAATATCAATAAAAGTGAGTTTACGTTAAGTCAAGAAATAAGAATTTTTACTCACTAGTGAGCGTAAAATCGTGTTTTCTCGACTTAGTTCAAAGTGCGGAAAAGGTCTATAAATGGACGTATCACACCTTAATACACCTTTAAATATCAATAAAAATGAGTTTACGTTAAGTCAAGAAATAAGAATTTTTACTCACTAGTGAGCGTAAAATCGTGTTTTCTCGACTTTGTTCAAACTGCGGAAAAGGCACATAAATGGACGAATCACACCTTAATACACCTTTAAATATCAATAAAAGTGAGTTTACGTTAAGTCAAGAAATAAGAATTTTTACTCACTAGTGAGCGTAAAATCGTGTTTTCTCGACTTTGTTCAAAGTGCGGAAAAGGCCTATAAATGGACGTATCACACCTTAATACACATTTAAATATCAATAAAAGTGAGTTTACATTAAGTCAAGAAATAAGAATTTTTACTCACTAGCGAGCGTAAAATCGTGTTTTCTCGACTTTGTTCAAAGTGCGGAAAAGGCATATAAATGGACGTATCACACCTTAATACACCTTTAAATATCAATAAAAGTGAGTTTTCGTTAAGTCAAGAAATAAGAATTTTCACTCACTAGTTAGCGTAAAATCGTGTTTTCTCGACTCTGTTCAAAGTGCGGAAAAGGCATATAAATGGACGTATCACACCTTAATACACCTTTAAATATCAATAAAAGTGAGTTTACGTTAAATCAGGAAATACGAATTTTTACTCACTAGTGAGCGTAAAATCGTGTTTTCTCGACTTTGTTCAAAGTGCGGAAAAGGCATATAAATGGACGTATCACACCTTAATACACCTTTAAATATCAATAAAAGTGAGTTTACGTTAAGTCAAGAAATAAGAATTTTTACACACTAGTGAGCGTGAAATCGTGTTTTCTCGACTTTGTTCAAAGTGCGGAAAAGGCATATAAATGGACGTATCACACCTTAATACACCTTTAAATATCAATAAAAGTGAGTTTACGTTAAGTCAAGAAATAAGAATTTTTACTCACTAGTGAGCGTAAAATCGTGTTTTCTCGACTTTGTTCAAAGTGCGGAAAAGGCATATAAATGGACGTATCACACCTTAATACACCTTTAAATATCAATAAAAGTGAGTTTACGTTAAGTCAAGAAATAAGAATTTTTACTCACTAGTGAGCGTAAAATCGTGTTTTCTCGACTTTGTTCAAAGTGCGGAAAAGGCATATAAATGGACGAATCACACCTTAATACACCTTTAAATATCAATAAAAGTGAGTTTACGTTAAGTCAAGAAATAAGAATTTTTACTCACTAGTGAGCGTAAAATCGTGTATTCTCGACTTTGTTCAAAGTGCGGAAAAGGTCTATACATGGACGTATCACACCTTAATACACCTTTAAATATCAATAAAAGTGAGTTTACGTTAAGTCAAGAAATAAGAATTTTTACTCACTAGTGAGCGTAAAATCGTGTTTTCTCGACTTTGTTCAAAGTGCGGAAAAGGCATATAAATGGACGAATCACACCTTAATACACCTTTAAATATCAATAATAGTGAGTTTACGTTAAGTCAAGAAATAAGAAATTTTACTCACTAGTGAGCGTAAAATCGTGTTTTCTCGACTTTGTTCAAAAAGCGGAAAAGGCACATAAATAGACGAATCACACCTTAATACACCTTTAAATATCAATAAAAGTGAGTTTACGTTAAGTCAAGAAATAAGAATTTTTACTCACTAGTGAGCGTAAAATCGTGTTTTCTCGACTTTGTTCAAAGTGCGGAAAAGGCACATAAATGGACGAATCACACCTTAATACACCTTTAAATATCAATAAAAGTGAGTTTACGTTAAGTCAAGAAATAAGAATTTTTACTCACTAGTGAGCGTAAAATCGTGTTTTCTCGACTTTGTTCAAAGTGCGGAAAATGCATATAAATGGACGTATCACACCTTAATACACCATTAAATATCAATAATAGTGAGTTTACGTTAAGTCAAGAAATAAGAAATTTTACTCACTAGCGAGCGTAAAATCGTGTTTTCTCGACTTTGTTCAAAGTGCGGAAAAGGCACATAAATAGACGAATCACACCTTAATACTCCTTTAAATATCAATAAAAGTGAGTTTACGTTAAGTCAAGAAATAAGAATTTTTACTCACTAGTGAGCGAAAAATCGTGTTTTCTCGACTTTGTTCAAAGTGCGGAAAAGGCACATAAATGGACGAATCACACCTTAATACACCTTTAAATATCAATAAAAGTGAGTTTACGTTAAGTCAAGAAATAAGAATTTTTACTCACTAGTGAGCGTAAAATCGTGTTTTCTCGACTTTGTTCAAAGTGCGGAAAAGGCACATAAATGGACGAATCACACCTTAATACACCTTTAAATATCAATAAAAGTGAGTTTACGTTAAGTCAAGAAATAAGAATTTTTACTCACTAGTGAGCGTAAAATCGTGTTTTCTCGACTTTGTTCAAAGTGCGGAAAAGGCATATAAATGGACGTATCACACCTTAATACACCCTTAAATATCAATAAAAGTGAGTTTACGTTAAGTCAAGAAATAAGAATTTTTACTCACTAGTGAGCGTAAAATCGTGTTTTCTCGACTTTGTTCAAAGTGCGGAAAAGGCATATAAATGGACGAATCACACCTTAATACACCTTTAAATATCAATAAAGGTGAGTTTACGTTAAGTCAAGAAATAAGAATTTTTACTCACTAGTGAGCGTAAAATCGTGTTTTCTCGACTTTGTTCAAAGTGCGGAAAAGGCATATAAATGGACGTATCACACCTTAATACACCTTTAAATATCAATACAAGTGAGTTTACGTTAAGTCAAGAAATAAGAATTTTTACTCACTAGTGAGCGTAAAATCGTGTTTTCTCGACTTTGTTCAAAGTGCGGAAAAGGCATATAAATGGACGTATCACACCTTAATACACCTTTAAATAGCAATAAAAGTGAGTTTACGTTAAGTCAAGAAATACGAATTTTACTCACTAGTGAGCGTAAAATCGTGTTTTCTCGACTTTGTTCAATGTGCGGAAAAGGCATATAAATGGACGTATCACACCTTAATACACCTTTAAAAATCAATAAAAGTGAGTTTACGTTAAGTCAAGAAATAAGAATTTTTACTCACTAGTGAGCGTAAAATCGTGTTTTCTTGACTTTGTTCAAAGTGCGGAAAAGGCACATAAATGGACGAATCACACCTTAATACACCTTTAAATATCAATAAACGTGAGTTTACGTTAAGTCAAGAAATAAGAATTTTTACTCACTAGTGATCGTAAAATCGTGTTTTCTCGACTTTGTTCAAAGTGCGGAAAAGGTCTATAAATGGACGTATCACACCTTAATACACCTTTAAATATCAATAAAAGTGAGTTTACGTTAAGTCAAGAAATAAGAATTTTTACTCACTAGTGAGCGTAAAATCGTGTTTTCTCGACTTTGTTCAAAGTGCGGAAAAGGCACATAAATAGACGAATCACACCTTAATACACCTTTAAATATCAATAAAAGTGAGTTTACGTTAAGTCAAGAAATAAGAATTTTTACTCACTAGTGAGCGTAAAATCGTGTTTTCTCGACTTTGTTCAAAGTGCGGAAAAGGCCTATAAATGGACGTATCACACCTTAATACACCTTTAAATATCAATAAAAGTGAGTTTACATTAAGTCAAGAAATAAGAATTTTTACTCACTAGCGAGCGTAAAATCGTGTTTTCTCGACTTTGTTCAAAGTGCGGAAAAGGCATATAAATGGACGTATCACACCTTAATACACCTTTAAATATCAATAAAAGTGAGTTTACGTTAAGTCAAGAAATAAGAATTTTTACTCACTAGTGAGCGTAAAATCGTGTTTTCTCGACTTTGTTCAAAGTGCGGAAAAGGCATATAAATGGACGTATCACACCTTAATACACCTTTAAATATCAGTAAAAGTGAGTTTACGTTAAGTCAGGAAATACGAATTTTTACTCACAAGTGAGCGTAAAATCGTGTTTTCTCGACTTTGTTCAAAGTGCGGAAAAGGCATATAAATGGACGTATCACACCTTAATACACCTTTAAATATCAATAAAAGTGAGTTTACGTTAAGTCAAGAAATAAGAATTTTTACACACTAGTGAGCGTGAAATCGTGTTTTCTCGACTTTGTTCAAAGTGCGGAAAAGGCATATAAATGGACGTATCACACCTTAATACACCTTTAAATATCAATAAAAGTGAGTTTACGTTAAGTCAAGAAATAAGAATTTTTACTCACTAGTGAGCGTAAAATCGTGTTTTCTCGACTTTGTTCAAAGTGCGGAAAAGGCATATAAATGGACGTATCACACCTTAATACACCTTTAAATATCAATAAAAGTGAGTTTACGTTAAGTCAAGAAATAAGAATTTTTACTCACTAGTGAGCGTAAAATCGTGTTTTCTCGACTTTGTTCAAAGTGCGGAAAAGGCATATAAATGGACGAATCACAACTTAATACACCTTTAAATATCAATAAAAGTGAGTTTACGTTAAGTCAAGAAATAAGAATTTTTACTCACTAGTGAGCGTAAAATCGTGTATTCTCGACTTTGTTCAAAGTGCGGAAAAGGTCTATAAATGGACGTATCACACCTTAATACACCTTTAAATATCAATAAAAGTGAGTTTACGTTAAGTCAAGAAATAAGAATTTTTACTCACTAGTGAGCGTAAAATCGTGTTTTCTCGACTTTGTTCAAAGTGCGGAAAAGGCATATAAATGGACGAATCACACCTTAATACACCTTTAAATATCAATAATAGTGAGTTTACGTTAAGTCAAGAAATAAGAAATTTTACTCACTAGTGAGCGTAAAATCGTGTTTTCTCGACTTTGTTCAAAAAGCGGAAAAGGCACATTAATAGACGAATCACACCTTAATACACCTTTAAATATCAATAAAAGTGAGTTTACGTGAAGTCAAGAAATACGAATTTTTACTCACTAGTGAGCGTAAAATCGTGTTTTCTCGACTTTGTTCAAAGTGCGGAAAAGGCATATAAATGGACGAATCACACCTTAATACACCTTTAAATATCAATAAAAGTGAGTTTACGTTAAGTCAAGAAATAAGAATTTTTACTCACTAGTGATCGTAAAATCGTGTTTTCTCGACTTTGTTCAAAGTGCGGAAAAGGTCTATAAATGGACGTATCACACCTTAATACACCTTTAAATATCAATAAAAGTGAGTTTACATTAAGTCAAGAAATAAGAATTTTTACTCACTAGTGAGCGTAAAATCGTGTTTTCTCGACTTTGTTCAAAGTGCGGAAAAGGCACATAAATAGACGAATCACACCTTAATACACCTTTAAATATCAATAAAAGTGAGTTTACGTTAAGTCAAGAAATAAGAATTTTTACTCACTAGTGAGCGTAAAATCGTGTTTTCTCGACTTTGTTCAAAGTGCGGAAAAGGCCTATAAATGGACGTATCACACCTTAATACACCTTTAAATATCAATAAAAGTGAGTTTACATTAAGTCAAGAAATAAGAATTTTTACTCACTAGCGAGCGTAAAATCGTGTTTTCTCGACTTTGTTCAAAGTGCGGAAAAGGCATATAAATGGACGTATCACACCTTAATACACCTTTAAATATCAATAAAAGTGAGTTTACGTTAAGTCAAGAAATAAGAATTTTTACTCACTAGTGAGCGTAAAATCGTGTTTTCTCGACTTTGTTCAAAGTGCGGAAAAGGCATATAAATGGACGTATCACACCTTAATACACCTTTAAATATCAATAAAAGTGAGTTTACGTTAAGTCAGGAAATACGAATTTTTACTCACTAGTGAGCGTAAAATCGTGTTTTCTCGACTTTGTTCAAAGTGCGGAAAAGGCATATAAATGGACGTATCACACCTTAATACACCTTTAAATATCAATAAAAGTGAGTTTACGTTAAGTCAAGAAATAAGAATTTTTACACACTAGTGAGCGTGAAATCGTGTTTTCTCGACTTTGTTCAAAGTGCGGAAAAGGCATATAAATGGACGTATCACACCTTAATACACGTTTAAATATCAATAAAAGTGAGTTTACGTTAAGTCAAGAAATAAGAATTTTTACTCACTAGTGAGCGTAAAATCGTGTTTTCTCGACTTTGTTCAAAGTGCGGAAAAGGCATATAAATGGACGTATCACACCTTAATACACCTTTAAATATCAATAAAAGTGAGTTTACGTTAAGTCAAGAAATAAGAATTTTTACTCACTAGTGAGCGTAAAATCGTGTTTTCTCGACTTTGTTCAAAGTGCGGAAAAGGCATATAAATGGACGAATCACACCTTAATACACCTTTAAATATCAATAAAAGTGAGTTTACGTTAAGTCAAGAAATAAGAATTTTTACTCACTAGTGAGCGTAAAATCGTGTATTCTCGACTTTGTTCAAAGTGCGGAAAAGGTCTATAAATGGACGTATCACACCTTAATACACCTTTAAATATCAATAAAAGTGAGTTTACGTTAAGTCAAGAAATAAGAATTTTTACTCACTAGTGAGCGTAAAATCGTGTTTTCTCGACTTTGTTCAAAGTGCGGAAAAGGCATATAAATGGACGAATCACACCTTAATACACCTTTAAATATCAATAATAGTGAGTTTACGTTAAGTCAAGAAATAAGAAATTTTACTCACTAGTGAGCGTAAAATCGTGTTTTCTCGACTTTGTTCAAAAAGCGGAAAAGGCACATAAATAGACGAATCACACCTTAATACACCTTTAAATATCAATAAAAGTGAGTTTACGTTAAGTCAAGAAATACGAATTTTTACTCACTAGTGAGCGTAAAATCGTGTTTTCTCGACTTTGTTCAAAGTGCGGAAAAGGCATATAAATGGACGAATCACACCTTAATACACCTTTAAATATCAATAATAGTGAGTTTACGTTAAGTCAAGAAATAAGAAATTTTACTCACTAGTGAGCGTAAAATCGTGTTTTCTCGACTTTGTTCAAAAAGCGGAAAAGGCACATAAATAGACGAATCACACCTTAATACACCTTTAAATATCAATAAAAGTGAGTTTACGTTAAGTCAAGAAATAAGAATTTTTACTCACTAGTGAGCGTAAAATCGTGTTTTCTCGACTTTGTTCAAAGTGCGGAAAAGGCACATAAATGGACGAATCACACCTTAATACACCTTTAAATATCAATAAAAGTGAGTTTACGTTAAGTCAAGAAATAAGAATTTTTACTCACTAGTGAGCGTAAAATCGTGTTTTCTCGACTTTGTTCAAAGTGCGGAAAATGCATATAAATGGACGTATCACACCTTAATACACCATTAAATATCAATAATAGTGAGTTTACGTTAAGTCAAGAAATAAGAAATTTTACTCACTAGCGAGCGTAAAATCGTGTTTTCTCGACTTTGTTCAAAGTGCGGAAAAGGCACATAAATAGACGAATCACACCTTAATACTCCTTTAAATATCAATAAAAGTGAGTTTACGTTAAGTCAAGAAATAAGAATTTTTACTCACTAGTGAGCGAAAAATCGTGTTTTCTCGACTTTGTTCAAAGTGCGGAAAAGGCACATAAATGGACGAATCACACCTTAATACACCTTTAAATATCAATAAAAGTGAGTTTACGTTAAGTCAAGAAATAAGAATTTTTACTCACTAGTGAGCGTAAAATCGTGTATTCTCGACTTTGTTCAAAGTGCGGAAAAGGTCTATAAATGGACGTATCACACCTTAATACACCTTTAAATATCAATAAAAGTGAGTTTACGTTAAGTCAAGAAATAAGAATTTTTACTCACTAGTGAGCGTAAAATCGTGTTTTCTCGACTTTGTTCAAAGTGCGGAAAAGGCATATAAATGGACGAATCACACCTTAATACACCTTTAAATATCAATAAAAGTGAGTTTACGTTAAGTCAAGAAATAAGAATTTTTACTCACTAGTGAGCGTAAAATCGTGTATTCTCGACTTTGTTCAAAGTGCGGAAAAGGTCTATAAATGGACGTATCACACCTTAATACACCTTTAAATATCAATAAAAGTGAGTTTACGTTAAGTCAAGAAATAAGAATTTTTACTCACTAGTGAGCGTAAAATCGTGTTTTCTCGACTTTGTTCAAAGTGCGGAAAAGGCACATAAATAGACGAATCACACCTTAATACACCTTTAAATATCAATAAAAGTGAGTTTACGTTAAGTCAAGAAATAAGAATTTTTACTCACTAGTGAGCGTAAAATCGTGTTTTCTCGACTTTGTTCAAAGTGCGGAAAAGGCCTATAAATGGACGTATCACACCTTAATACACCTTTAAATATCAATAAAAGTGAGTTTACATTAAGTCAAGAAATAAGAATTTTTACTCACTAGCGAGCGTAAAATCGTGTTTTCTCGACTTTGTTCAAAGTGCGGAAAAGGCATATAAATGGACGTATCACACCTTAATACACCTTTAAATAGCAATAAAAGTGAGTTTACGTTAAGTCAAGAAATACGAATTTTACTCACTAGTGAGCGTAAAATCGTGTTTTCTCGACTTTGTTCAAAGTGCGGAAAAGGCATATAAATGGACGTATCACACCTTAATACACCTTTAAAAATCAATAAAAGTGAGTTTACGTTAAGTCAAGAAATAAGAATTTTTACTCACTAGTGAGCGTAAAATCGTGTTTTCTTGACTTTGTTCAAAGTGCGGAAAAGGCACATAAATGGACGAATCACACCTTAATACACCTTTAAATATCAATAAACGTGAGTTTACGTTAAGTCAAGAAATAAGAATTTTTACTCACTAGTGATCGTAAAATCGTGTTTTCTCGACTTTGTTCAAAGTGCGGAAAAGGTCTATAAATGGACGTATCACACCTTAATACACCTTTAAATATCAATAAAAGTGAGTTTACGTTAAGTCAAGAAATAAGAATTTTTACTCACTAGTGAGCGTAAAATCGTGTTTTCTCGACTTTGTTCAAAGTGCGGAAAAGGCACATAAATAGACGAATCACACCTTAATACACCTTTAAGTATCAATAAAAGTGAGTTTACGTTAAGTCAAGAAATAAGAATTTTTACTCACTAGTGAGCGTAAAATCGTGTTTTCTCGACTTTGTTCAAAGTGCGGAAAAGGCCTATAAATGGACGTATCACACCTTAATACACCTTTAAATATCAATAAAAGTGAGTTTACATTAAGTCAAGAAATAAGAATTTTTACTCACTAGCGAGCGTAAAATCGTGTTTTCTCGACTTTGTTCAAAGTGCGGAAAAGGCATATAAATGGACGTATCACACCTTAATACACCTTTAAATATCAATAAAAGTGAGTTTACGTTAAGTCAAGAAATAAGAATTTTTACTCACTAGTGAGCGTAAAATCGTGTTTTCTCGACTTTGTTCAAAGTGCGGAAAAGACATATAAATGGACGTATCACACCTTAATACACCTTTAAATATCAGTAAAAGTGAGTTTACGTTAAGTCAGGAAATACGAATTTTTACTCACTAGTGAGCGTAAAATCGTGTTTTCTCGACTTTGTTCAAAGTGCGGAAAAGGCATATAAATGGACGTATCACACCTTAATACACCTTTAAATATCAATAAAAGTGAGTTTACGTTAAGTCAAGAAATAAGAATTTTTACACACTAGTGAGCGTGAAATCGTGTTTTCCTCGACTTTGTTCAAAGTGCGGAAAAGGCATATAAATGGACGTATCACACCTTAATACACCTTTAAATATCAATAAAAGTGAGTTTACGTTAAGTCAAGAAATAAGAATTTTTACTCACTAGTGAGCGTAAAATCGTGTTTTCTCGACTTTGTTCAAAGTGCGGAAAAGGTCTATAAATGGACGTATCACACCTTAATACACCTTTAAATATCAATAAAAGTGAGTTTACGTTAAGTCAAGAAATAAGAATTTTTACTCACTAGTGAGCGTAAAATCGTGTTTTCTCGACTTTGTTCAAAGTGCGGAAAAGGCATATAAATGGACGAATCACACCTTAATACACCTTTAAATATCAATAAAAGTGAGTTTACGTTAAGTCAAGAAATAAGAATTTTTACTCACTAGTGAGCGTAAAATCGTGTATTCTCGACTTTGTTCAAAGTGGAAAAGGCATTTAAATGGACGTATCACACCTTAATACACCTTTAAATATCAATAAAAGTGAGTTTACGTTAAGTCAAGAAATAAGAATTTTTACTCACTAGTGAGCGTAAAATCCTGTTTTCTCGACTTTGTTCAAAGTGCGGAAAAGGTCTATAAATGGACGTATCACACCTTAATACACCTTTAAATATCAATAAAAGTGAGTTTACGTTAAGTCAAGAAATAAGAATATTTTCTCAATAGTGAGCGTAAAATCGTGTTTTCTCGACTTTGTTCAAAGTGCGGAAAATGCATATAAATGGACGTATCACACCTTAATACACCTTTGAATATCAATAATAGTGAGTTTACGTTAAGTCAAGAAATAAGAAATTTTACTCACTAGTGAGCGTAAAATCGTGTTTTCTTGACTTTGTTCAAAGTGCGGAAAATGCATATAAATGGACGTATCACACCTTAATACACCTTTAAATATCAATAAAAGTGAGTTTACGTTAAGTCAAGAAATAAGAATTTTTACTCACTAGTGAGCGTAAAATCGTGTTTTTCTCGACTTTGTTCAAAGTGCGGAAAAGGCACATAAATAGACGAATCACACCTTAATACACCTTTAAATATCAATAAAAGTGAGTTTACGTTAAGTCAAGAAATAAGAATTTTTACTCACTAGTGAGCGTAAAATCGTGTTTTCTCGACTTTGTTCAAAGTGCGGAAAAGGCATATAAATGGACGAATCACACCTTAATACACCTTTAAATATAAATAAAAGTGAGTTTACGTTAAGTCAAGAAATAAGAATTTTTACTCACTAGTGAGCGTAAAATCGTGTATTCTCGACTTTGTTCAAAGTGCGGAAAAGGTCTATAAATGGACGTATCACACCTTAATACACCTTTAAATATCAATAAAAGTGAGTTTACGTTAAGTCAAGAAATAAGAATTTTTACTCACTAGTGAGCGTAAAATCGTGTTTTCTCGACTTTGTTCAAAGTGCGGAAAAGGCATATAAATGGACGAATCACACCTTAATACACCTTTAAATATCAATAAAAGTGAGTTTACGTTAAGTCAAGAAATAAGAATTTTTACTCACTAGTGAGCGTAAAATCGTGTTTTCTCGACTTTGTTCAAAGTGCGGAAAATGCATATAAATGGACGTATCACACCTTAATACACCTTTAAATATCAATAATAGTGAGTTTACGTTAAGTCAAGAAATAAGAAATTTTACTCACTAGTGAGCGTAAAATCGTGTTTTCTCGACTTTGTTCAAAGTGCGGAAAAGGCATATAAATGGACGTATCACACCTTAATACACCTTTAAATATCAATAATAGTGAGTTTACGTTAAGTCAAGAAATACGAATTTTTACTCACTAGTGAGCGTAAAATCTTGTTTTCTCGACTTTGTTCAAAGTGCGGAAAAGGCATATAAATGGACGTATCACACCTTAATACACCTTTAAAAATCAATAAAAGTGAGTTTACGTTAAGTCAAGAAATAAGAATTTTTACTCACTAGTGAGCGTAAAATCGTGTTTTCTAGACTTTGTTCAAAGTGCGGAAAAGGCACATAAATGGACGAATCACACCTTAATACACCTTTAAATATCAATAAAAGTGAGTTTACGTTAAGTCAAGAAATAAGAATTTTTACTCACTAGTGACCGTAAAATCGTGTTTTCTCGACTTTGTTCAAAGTGCGGAAAAGGTCTATAAATGGACGTATCACACCTTAATACACCTTTAAATATCAATAAAAGTGAGTTTACGTTAAGTCAAGAAATAAGAATTTTTACTCACTAGTGAGCGTAAAATCGTGTTTTCTCGACTTTGTTCAAAGTGCCGAAAAGGCATATAAATGGACGAATCACACCTTAATACACCTTTAAATATCAATAAAAGTGAGTTTACGTTAAGTCAAGAAATAAGAATTTTTACACACTAGTGAGCGTAAAATCGTGTATTCTCGACTTTGTTCAAAGTGCGGAAAAGGTCTATAAATGGACGTATCACACCTTAATACACCTTTAAATATCAATAAAAGTGAGTTTACGTTAAGTCAAGAAATAAGAATTTTTACTCACTAGTGAGCGTAAAATCGTGTTTTCTCGACTTTGTTCAAAGTGCGGAAAATGCATATAAATGGACGTATCACACCTTAATACACCTTTAAATATCAATAATAGTGAGTTTACGTTAAGTCAAGAAATAAGAAATTTTACTCACTAGTGAGCGTAAAATCGTGTTTTCTCGACTTTGTTCAAAGTGCGGAAAAGGCACATAAATAGACGAATCACACCTTAATACACTTTTAAATATCAATAAAAGTGAGTTTACGTTAAGTCAAGAAATAAGAATTTTTACTCACTAGTGAGCGTAAAATCGTGTTTTCTCGACTTTTTTCAAAGTGCGGACAAGGCATATAAATGGACGAATCACACCTTAATACACCTTTTAAATATCAATATTAGTGAGTTTACGTTAAGTCAAGAAATAAGAAATTTTATTCACTAGTGAGCGTAAAATCGTGTTTTCTCGACTTTGTTCAAAGTGCGGAAAAGGCATATAAATGGACGTATCACACCTTAATACACCTTTAAATATCAATAAAAGTGAGTTTACGTTAAGTCAAGAAATACGAATTTTTACTCACTAGAGAGCGTAAAATCGTGTTTTCTCGACTTTGTTCAAAGTGCGGAAAAGGCATATAAATGGACGTATCACACCTTAATACACCTTTAAAAATCAATAAAAGTGAGTTTACGTTAAGTCAAGAAATAAGAATTTTTACTCACTAGTGAGCGTAAAATCGTGTTTTCTAGACTTTGTTCAAAGTGCGGAAAAGGCACATAAATGGACGAATCACACCTTAATACACCTTTAAATATCAATAAAAGTGAGTTTACGTTAAGTCAAGAAATAAGAATTTTTACTCACTAGTGACCGTAAAATCGTGTTTTCTCGACTTTGTTCAAAGTGCGGAAAAGGTCTATAAATGGACGTATCACACCTTAATACACCTTTAAATATCAATAAAAGTGAGTTTACGTTAAGTCAAGAAATAAGAATTTTTACTCACTAGTGAGCGTAAAATCGTGTTTTCTCGACTTTGTTCAAAGTGCGGAAAAGGCATATAAATGGACGAATCACACCCTTAATACACCTTTAAATATCAATAAAAGTGAGTTTACGTTAAGTCAAGAAATAAGAATTTTTACTCACTAGTGAGCGTAAAATCGTGTATTCTCGACTTTGTTCAAAGTGCGGAAAAGGTCTATAAATGGACGTATCACACCTTAATACACCTTTAAATATCAATAAAAGTGAGTTTACGTTAAGTCAAGAAATAAGAATTTTTACTCACTAGTGAGCGTAAAATCGTGTTTTCTCGACTTTGTTCAAAGTGCGGAAAAGGCATATAAATGGACGAATCACACCTTAATACACCTTTAAATATCAATAAAAGTTAGTTTACGTTAAGTCAAGAAATAAGAATTTTTACTCACTAGTGAGCGTAAAATCGTGTTTTCTCGACTTTGTTCAAAGTGCGGAAAAGGTCTATAAATGGACGTATCACACCTTAATACACCTTTAAATATCAATAAAAGTGAGTTTACGTTAAGTCAAGAAATAAGAATTTTTACTCACTAGTGAGCGTAAAATCGTGTTTTCTCGACTTTGTTCAAAGTGCGGAAAATGCATATAAATGGACGTATCACACCTTAATACACCTTTACATATCAATAATAGTATGTTTACGTTAAGTCAAGAAATAAGAATTTTTACTCACTAGTGAGCGTAAAATCGTGTTTTCTCGACTTTGTTCAAAGTGCGGAAAAGGCACATAAATAGACGAATCACACCTTAATACACCTTTAAATATAAATAAAAGTGAGTTTACGTTAAGTCAAGAAATAAGAATTTTTACTCACTAGTGAGCGTAAAATCGTGTATTCTCGACTTTGATCAAAGTGCGGAAAAGGTCTATAAATGGACGTATCACACCTTAATACACCTTTAAATATCAATAAAAGTGAGTTTACGTTAAGTCAAGAAATAAGAATTTTTACTCACTAGTGAGCGTAAAATCGTGTTTTCTCGACTTTGTTCAAAGTGCGGAAAAGGCATATAAATGGACGAATCACACCTTAATACACCTTTAAATATCAATAAAAGTGAGTTTACGTTAAGTCAAGAAATAAGAATTTTTACTCACTAGTGAGCGTAAAATCGTGTTTTCTCGATTTTGTTCAAAGTGCGGAAAAGGCATAAAAATGGACGTATCACACCTTAATACACCTTTAAATATCAATAAAAGTGAGTTTACGTTAAGTCAAGAAATACGAATTTTTACTCACTAGTGAGCGTAAAATCGTGTTTTCTCGACTTTGTTCAAAGTGCGTAAAAGGCATATAAATGGATGTATCACACCTTTATACACCTTTAAATATCAATAAAAGTGAGTTTACGTTAAGTCAAGAAATAAGAATTTTTACACATTAGTGAGCGTAAAATCGTGTTTTCTCGACTTTGTTCAAAGTGCGGAAAAGGCATATAAATGGACGTATCACACCTTAATACACCTTTAAATATCAATAAAAGTGAGTTTACGTTAAGTCAAGAAATAAGAATTTTTACTCACTAGTGAGCGTAAAATCGTGTTTTCTCGACTTTGTTCAATGTGCGGAAAAGGCATTTAAATGGACGTATCACACCTTAATACACCTTTAAATATCAATAAAAGTGAGTTTACGTTAAGTCAAGAAATAAGAATTTTTACTCACTAGTGAGCGTAAAATCGTGTTTTCTCGACTTTGTTCAAAGTGCGGAAAAGGTCTATAAATGGACGTATCACACCTTAATACACCTTTAAATATCAATAAAAGTGAGTTTACGTTAAGTCAAGAAATAAGAATATTTTCTCAATAGTGAGCGTAAAATCGTGTTTTCTCGACTTTGTTCAAAGTGCGGAAAATGCATATAAATGGACGTATCACACCTTAATACACCTTTGAATATCAATAATAGTGAGTTTACGTTAAGTCAAGAAATAAGAAATTTTACTCACTAGTGAGCGTAAAATCGTGTTTTCTTGACTTTGTTCAAAGTGCGGAAAATGCATATAAATGGACGTATCACACCTTAATACACCTTTAAATATCAATAAAAGTGAGTTTACGTTAAGTCAAGAAATAAGAATTTTTACTCACTAGTGAGCGTAAAATCGTGTTTTCTCGACTTTGTTCAAAGTGCGGAAAAGGCACATAAATAGACGAATCACACCTTAATACACCTTTAAATATCAATAAAAGTGAGTTTACGTTAAGTCAAGAAATAAGAATTTTTACTCACTAGTGAGCGTAAAATCGTGTTTTCTCGACTTTGTTCAAAGTGCGGAAAAGGCATATAAATGGACGTATCACACCTTAATACACCTTTAAATATCAATAAAAGTGAGTTTACTTTAAGTCAAGAAATACGAATTTTTACTCACTAGTGAGCGTAAAATCGTGTTTTCTCGACTTTGTTCAAAGTGCGGAAAAGGCATATAAATGGACGTATCACACCTTAATACACCTTTAAAAATCAATAAAAGTGAGTTTACGTTAAATCAAGAAATAAGAATTTTTACTCACTAGTGAGCGTAAAATCGTGTATTCTCGACTTTGTTCAAAGTGCGGAAAAGGTCTATAAATGGACGTATCACACCTTAATACACCTTTAAATATCAATAAAAGTGAGTTTACGTTAAGTCAAGAAATAAGAAATTTTACTCACTAGTGAGCGTAAAATCGTGTTTTCTTGACTTTGTTCAAAGTGCGGAAAATGCATATAAATGGACGTATCACACCTTGATACACCTTTATATATCAATAATAGTGAGTTTACGTTAAGTCAAGAAATAAGAAATTTTACTCACTAGTGAGCGTAAAATCGTGTTTTCTCGACTTTGTTCAAAGTGCGGAAAAGGCATATAAATGGACGTATCACACCTTAATACACCTTTAAATATCAATAAAAGTGAGTTTACGTTAAGTCAAGAAATACGAATTTTTACTCACTAGTGAGCGTAAAATCGTGTTTTCTCGACTTTGTTCAAAGTGCGGAAAAGGCATATAAATGGACGTATCACACCTTAATACACCTTTAAAAATCAATAAAAGTGAGTTTACCTTAAGTCAAGAAATAAGAATTTTTACTCACTAGTGAGCGTAAAATCGTGTTTTCTCGACTTTGTTCAAAGTGCGGAAAAGACACATAAATGGACGAATCACACCTTAATACACCTTTAAATATCAATAAAAGTGAGTTTACGTTAAGTCAATAAATAAGAATTTTTACTCACTAGTGAGCGTAAAATCGTGTTTTCTCGACTTTGTTCAAAGTGCGGAAAAGGTCTATAAATGGACGTATCACACCTTAATACACCTTTAAATATCAATAAAAGTGAGTTTACGTTAAGTCAAGAAATAAGAATTTTTACTCACTAGTGAGCGTAAAATCGTGTTTTCTCGACTTTGTTCAAAGTGCGGAAAAGGCATATAAATGGACGAATCACACCTTAATACACCTTTAAATATAAATAAAAGTGAGTTTACGTTAAGTCAAGAAATAAGAATTTTTACTCACTAGTGAGCGTAAAATCGTGTATTCTCGACTTTGTTCAAAGTGCGGAAAAGGTCTATAAATGGACGTATCACACCTTAATACACCTTTAAATATCAATAAAAGTGAGTTTACGTTAAGTCAAGAAATAAGAATTTTTACTCACTAGTGAGCGTAAAATCGTGTTTTCTCGACTTTGTTCAAAGTGCGGAAAAGGCATATAAATGGACGAATCACACCTTAATACACCTTTAAATATCAATAAAAGTGAGTTTACGTTAAGTCAAGAAATAAGAATTTTTACTCACTAGTGAGCGTAAAATCGTGTTTTCTCGACTTTGTTCAAAGTGCGGAAAATGCATATAAATGGACGTATCACACCTTAATACACCTTTAAATATCAATAATAGTGAGTTTACGTTAAGTCAAGAAATAAGAAATTTTACTCACTAGTGAGCGTAAAATCGTGTTTTCTCGACTTTGTTCAAAGTGCGGAAAAGGCATATAAATGGACGTATCACACCTTAATACACCTTTAAATATCAATAATAGTGAGTTTACGTTAAGTCAAGAAATACGAATTTTTACTCACTAGTGAGCGTAAAATCTTGTTTTCTCGACTTTGTTCAAAGTGCGGAAAAGGCATATAAATGGACGTATCACACCTTAATACACCTTTAAAAATCAATAAAAGTGAGTTTACGTTAAGTCAAGAAATAAGAATTTTTACTCACTAGTGAGCGTAAAATCGTGTTTTCTAGACTTTGTTCAAAGTGCGGAAAAGGCACATAAATGGACGAATCACACCTTAATACACCTTTAAATATCAATAAAAGTGAGTTTACGTTAAGTCAAGAAATAAGAATTTTTACTCACTAGTGACCGTAAAATCGTGTTTTCTCGACTTTGTTCAAAGTGCGGAAAAGGTCTATAAATGGACGTATCACACCTTAATACACCTTTAAATATCAATAAAAGTGAGTTTACGTTAAGTCAAGAAATAAGAATTTTTACTCACTAGTGAGCGTAAAATCGTGTTTTCTCGACTTTGTTCAAAGTGCCGAAAAGGCATATAAATGGACGAATCACACCTTAATACACCTTTAAATATCAATAAAAGTGAGTTTACGTTAAGTCAAGAAATAAGAATTTTTACTCACTAGTGAGCGTAAAATCGTGTATTCTCGACTTTGTTCAAAGTGCGGAAAAGGTCTATAAATGGACGTATCACACCTTAATACACCTTTAAATATCAATAAAAGTGAGTTTACGTTAAGTCAAGAAATAAGAATTTTTACTCACTAGTGAGCGTAAAATCGTGTTTTCTCGACTTTGTTCAAAGTGCGGAAAAGGCACATAAATAGACGAATCACACCTTAATACACTTTTAAATATCAATAAAAGTGAGTTTACGTTAAGTCAAGAAATAAGAATTTTTACTCACTAGTGAGCGTAAAATCGTGTTTTCTCGACTTTTTTCAAAGTGCGGAAAAGGCACATAAATGGACGAATCACACCTTAATACACCTTTAAATATCAATAAAAGGGAGTTTACGTTAAGTCAAGAAATAAGAATTTTTACTCACTAGTAAGCGTAAAATCGTGTTTTCTCGACTTTGTTCAAAGTGCGGAAAAGGCATATAAATGGACGTATCACACCTTAATACACCTTTAAATATCAATAAAAGTGAGTTTACGTTAAGTCAAGAAATAAGAATTTTTACTCACTAGTGAGCGTAAAATCGTGTTTTCTCGACTTTGTTCAAAGTGCGGAAAAGGCATATAAATGGACGAATCACACCTTAATACACCTTTAAATATCAATAAAAGTGAGTTTACGTTAAGTCAAGAAATATGAATATTTACTCACTAGTGAGCGTAAAATCGTGTTTTCTCGACTTTGTTCAAAGTGCGGAAAAGGTCTATAAATGGACGTATCACACCTTAATACACCTTTAAATATCAATAAAAGTGAGTTTACGTTAAGTCAAGAAATAAGAATTTTTACTCACTATTGAGCGTAAAATCGTGTTTTCTCGACTTTGTTCAAAGTGCGGAAAAGGCATATAAATGGACGAATCACACCTTAATACACCTTTAAATATCAATAAAAGTGAGTTTACGTTAAGTCAAGAAATACGAATTTTTACTCACTAGTGAGCGTAAAATCGTGTTTTCTCGACTTTGTTCAAAGTGCGGAAAAGGCATATAAATGGACGTATCACACCTTTATACACCTTTAAATATCAATAAAAGTGAGTTTACGTTAAGTCAAGAAATAAGAATTTTTACACATTAGTGAGCGTAAAATCGTGTTTTCTCGACTTTGTTCAAAGTGCGGAAAAGGCATATAAATGGACGTATCACACCTTAATACACCTTTAAATATCAATAAAAGTGAGTTTACGTTAAGTCAAGAAATAAGAATTTTTACTCACTAGTGAGCGTAAAATCGTGTTTTCTCGACTTTGTTCAATGTGCGGAAAAGGCATATAAATGGACGTATCACACCTTAATACACCTTTAAATATCAATAAAAGTGAGTTTACGTTAAGTCAAGAAATAAGAATTTTTACTCACTAGTGAGCGTAAAATCGTGTTTTCTCGAATTTGTTCAAAGTGCGGAAAAGGTCTATAAATGGACGTATCACACCTTAATACACCTTTAAATATCAATAAAAGTGAGTTTACGTTAAGTCAAGAAATAAGAATTTTTTCTCACTAGTGAGCGTAAAATCGTGTTTTCTCGACTTTGTTCAAAGTGCGGAAAATGCATATAAATGGACGTATCACACCTTAATACACCTTTGAATATCAATAATAGTGAGTTTACGTTAAGTCAAGAAATAAGAAATTTTACTCACTAGTGAGCGTAAAATCGTGTTTTCTTGACTTTGTTCAAAGTGCGGAAAATGCATATAAATGGACGTATCACACCTTAATACACCTTTAAATATCAATAAAAGTGAGTTTACGTTAAGTCAAGAAATAAGAAATTTTACTCACTAGTGAGCGTAAAATCGTGTTTTCTCGACTTTGTTCAAAGTGCGGAAAAGGCACATAAATAGACGAATCACACCTTAATACACCTTTAAATATCAATAAAAGTGAGTTTACGTTAAGTCAAGAAATAAGAATTTTTACTCACTAGTGAGCGTAAAATCGTGTTTTCTCGACTTTGTTCAAAGTGCGGAAAAGGCATATAAATGGACGTATCACACCTTAATACACCTTTAAATATCAATAAAAGTGAGTTTTCTTTAAGTCAAGAAATACGAATTTTTACTCACTAGTGAGCGTAAAATCGTGTTTTCTCGACTTTGTTCAAAGTGCGGAAAAGGCATATAAATGGACGTATCACACCTTAATACACCTATAAAAATCAATAAAAGTGAGTTTACGTTAAATCAAGAAATAAGAATTTTTACTCACTAGTGAGCGTAAAATCGTGTATTCTCGACTTTGTTCAAAGTGCGGAAAAGGTCTATAAATGGACGTATCACACCTTAATACACCTTTAAATATCAATAAAAGTGAGTTTACGTTAAGTCAAGAAATAAGAAATTTTACTCACTAGTGAGCGTAAAATCGTGTTTTCTTGACTTTGTTCAAAGTGCCGAAAATGCATATAAATGGACGTATCACACCTTAATACACCTTTATATATCAATAATAGTGAGTTTACGTTAAGTCAAGAAATAAGAAATTTTACTCACTAGTGAGCGTAAAATCGTGTTTTCTCGACTTTGTTCAAAGTGCGGAAAAGGCATATAAATGGACGTATCACACCTTAATACACCTTTAAATATCAATAAAAGTGAGTTTACGTTAAGTCAAGAAATACGAATTTTTACTCACTAGTGAGCGTAAAATCGTGTTTTCTCGACTTTGTTCAAAGTGCGGAAAAGGCATATAAATGGACGTATCACACCTTAATACACCTTTAAAAATCAATAAAAGTGAGTTTACGTTAAGTCAAAAAATAAGAATTTTTACTCACTAGTGAGCGTAAAATCGTGTTTTCTCGACTTTGTTCAAAGTGCGGAAAAGACACATAAATGGACGAATCACACCTTAATACACCTTTAAATATCAATAAAAGTGAGTTTACGTTAAGTCAAGAAATAAGAATTTTTACTCACTAGTGAGCGTAAAATCGTGTTTTCTCGACTTTGTTCAAAGTGCGGAAAAGGTCTATAAATGGACGTATCACACCTTAATACACCTTTAAATATCAATAAAAGTGAGTTTACGTTAAGTCACGAAATAAGAATTTTTACTCACTAGTGAGCGTAAAATCGTGTTTTCTCGACTTTGTTCAAAGTGCGGAAAAGGCATATAAATGGACGAATCACACCTTAATACACCTTTAAATATCAATAAAAGTGAGTTTACGTTAAGTCAAGAAATAAGAATTTTTACTCACTAGTGAGCGTAAAATCGTGTATTCTCGACTTTGTTCAAAGTGCGGAAAAGGTCTATAAATGGACGTATCACACCTTAATACACCTTTAAATATCAATAAAAGTGAGTTTACGTTAAGTCAAGAAATAAGAATTTTTACTCACTAGTGAGCGTAAAATCGTGTTTTCTCGACTTTGTTCAAAGTGCGGAAAATGCATATAAATGGACGTATCACACCTTAATACACCTTTAAATATCAATAATAGTGAGTTTACGTTAAGTCAAGAAATAAGAAATTTTACTCACTAGTGAGCGTAAAATCGTGTTTTCTCGACTTTGTTCAAAGTGCGGAAAATGCATATAAATGGACGTATCACACCTTAATACACCTTTAAATATCAATATTAGTGAGTTTACGTTAAGTCAAGAAATAAGAAATTTTATTCACTAGTGAGCGTAAAATCGTGTTTTCTCGACTTTGTTCAAAGTGCGGAAAAGGCATATAAATGGACGTATCACACCTTAATACACCTTTAAATATCAATAAAAGTGAGTTTACGTTAAGTCAAGAAATACGAATTTTTACTCACTAGAGAGCGTAAAATCGTGTTTTCTCGACTTTGTTCAAAGTGCGGAAAAGGCATATAAATGGACGTATCACACCTTAATACACCTTTAAAAATCAATAAAAGTGAGTTTACGTTAAGTCAAGAAATAAGAATTTTTACTCACTAGTGAGCGTAAAATCGTGTTTTCTAGACTTTGTTCAAAGTGCGGAAAAGGCACATAAATGAACGAATCACACCTTAATACACCTTTAAATATCAATAAAAGTGAGTTTACGTTAAGTCAAGAAATAAGAATTTTTACTCACTAGTGACCGTAAAATCGTGTTTTCTCGACTTTGTTCAAAGTGCGGAAAAGGTCTATAAATGGACGTATCACACCTTAATACACCTTTAAATATCAATAAAAGTGAGTTTACGTTAAGTCAAGAAATAAGAATCTTTACTCACTAGTGAGCGTAAAATCGTGTTTTCTCGACTTTGTTCAAAGTGCGGAAAAGGCATATAAATGGACGAATCACACCCTTAATACACCTTTAAATATCAATAAAAGTGAGTTTACGTTAAGTCAAGAAATAAGAATTTTTACTCACTAGTGAGCGTAAAATCGTGTATTCTCGACTTTGTTCAAAGTGCGGAAAAGGTCTATAAATGGACGTATCACACCTTAATACACCTTTAAATATCAATAAAAGTGAGTTTACGTTAAGTCAAGAAATAAGAATTTTTACTCACTAGTGAGCGTAAAATCGTGTTTTCTCGACTTTGTTCAAAGTGCGGAAAAGGCATATAAATGGACGAATCACACCTTAATACACCTTTAAATATCAATAAAAGTTAGTTTACGTTAAGTCAAGAAATAAGAATTTTTACTCACTAGTGAGCGTAAAATCGTGTTTTCTCGACTTTGTTCAAAGTGCGGAAAATGTCTATAAATGGACGTATCACACCTTAATACACCTTTAAATATCAATAAAAGTGAGTTTACGTTAAGTCAAGAAATAAGAATTTTTACTCACTAGTGAGCGTAAAATCGTGTTTTCTCGACTTTGTTCAAAGTGCGGAAAATGCATATAAATGGACGTATCACACCTTAATACACCTTTACATATCAATAATAGTATGTTTACGTTAAGTCAAGAAATAAGAATTTTTACTCACTAGTGAGCGTAAAATCGTGTTTTCTCGACTTTGTTCAAAGTGCGGAAAAGGCACATAAATAGACGAATCACACCTTAATACACCTTTAAATATAAATAAAAGTGAGTTTACGTTAAGTCAAGAAATAAGAATTTTTACTCACTAGTGAGCGTAAAATCGTGTATTCTCGACTTTGATCAAAGTGCGGAAAAGGTCTATAAATGGACGTATCACACCTTAATACACCTTTAAATATCAATAAAAGTGAGTTTACGTTAAGTCAAGAAATAAGAATTTTTACTCACTAGTGAGCGTAAAATCGTGATTTCTCGACTTTGTTCAAAGTGCGGAAAAGGCATATAAATGGACGAATCACACCTTAATACACCTTTAAATATCAATAAAAGTGAGTTTACGTTAAGTCAAGAAATAAGAATTTTTACTCACTAGTGAGCGTAAAATCGTGTTTTCTCGATTTTGTTCAAAGTGCGGAAAAGGCATAAAAATGGACGTATCACACCTTAATACACCTTTAAATATCAATAAAAGTGAGTTTACGTTAAGTCAAGAAATACGAATTTTTACTCACTAGTGAGCGTAAAATCGTGTTTTCGGGACATTGTTCAAAGTGCGGAAAAGGCATATAAATGGACGTATCACACCTTTATACACCTTTAAATATCAATAAAAGTGAGTTTACGTTAAGTCAAGAAATAAGAATTTTTACACATTAGTGAGCGTAAAATCGTGTTTTCTCGACTTTGTTCAAAGTGCGGAAAAGGCATATAAATGGACGTATCACACCTTAATACACCTTTAAATATCAATAAAAGTGAGTTTACGTTAAGTCAAGAAATAAGAATTTTTACTCACTAGTGAGCGTAAAATCGTGTTTTCTCGACTTTGTTCAATGTGCGGAAAAGGCATATAAATGGACGTATCACACCTTAATACACCTTTAAATATCAATAAAAGTGAGTTTACGTTAAGTCAAGAAATAAGAATTTTTACTCACTAGTGAGCGTAAAATCGTGTTTTCTCGACTTTGTTCAAAGTGCGGAAAAGGTCTATAAATGGACGTATCACACCTTAATACACCTTTAAATATCAATAAAAGTGAGTTTACGTTAAGTCAAGAAATAAGAATTTTTTCTCACTAGTGAGCGTAAAATCGTGTTTTCTCGACTTTGTTCAAAGTGCGGAAAATGCATATAAATGGACGTATCACACCTTAATACACCTTTGAATATCAATAATAGTGAGTTTACGTTAAGTCAAGAAATAAGAAATTTTACTCACTAGTGAGCGTAAAATCGTGTTTTCTTGACTTTGTTCAAAGTGCGGAAAATGCATATAAATGGACGTATCACACCTTAATACACCTTTAAATATCAATAAAAGTGAGTTTACGTTAAGTCAAGAAATAAGAAATTTTACTCACTAGTGAGCGTAAAATCGTGTTTTCTCGACTTTGTTCAAAGTGCGGAAAAGGCACATAAATGGACGTATCACACCTTAATACACCTTTAAATATCAATAAAAGTGAGTTTACGTTAAGTCAAGAAATAAGAATTTTTACTCACTAGTGAGCGTAAAATCGTGTTTTCTCGACTTTGTTCAATGTGCGGAAAAGGCATATAAATGGACGTATCACACCTTAATACACCTTTAAATATCAATAAAAGTGAGTTTACGTTAAGTCAAGAAATAAGAATTTTTACTCACTAGTGAGCGTAAAATCGTGTTTTCTCGACTTTGTTCAAAGTGCGGAAAAGGTCTATAAATGGACGTATCACACCTTAATACACCTTTGAATATCAATAATAGTGAGTTTACGTTAAGTCAAGAAATAAGAAATTTTACTCACTAGTGAGCGTAAAATCGTGTTTTCTTGACTTTGTTCAAAGTGCGGAAAATGCATATAAATGGACGTATCACACCTTAATACACCTTTATATATCAATAATAGTGAGTTTACGTTAAGTCAAGAAATAAGAAATTTTACTCACTAGTGAGCGTAAAATCGTGTTTTCTCGACTTTGTTCAAAGTGCGGAAAAGGCATATAAATGGACGTATCACACCTTAATACACCTTTAAATATCAATAAAAGTGAGTTTACGTTAAGTCAAGAAATACGAATTTTTACTCACTAGTGAGCGTAAAATCGTGTTTTCTCGACTTTGTTCAAAGTGCGGAAAAGGCATATAAATGGACGTATCACACCTTAATACACCTTTAAAAATCAATAAAAGTGAGTTTACGTTAAGTCAAAAAATAAGAATTTTTACTCACTAGTGAGCGTAAAATCGTGTTTTCTCGACTTTGTTCAAAGTGCGGAAAAGACACATAAATGGACGAATCACACCTTAATACACCTTTAAATATCAATAAAAGTGAGTTTACGTTAAGTCAAGAAATAAGAATTTTTACTCACTAGTGAGCGTAAAATCGTGTTTTCTCGACTTTGTTCAAAGTGCGGAAAAGGTCTATAAATGGACGTATCACACCTTAATACACCTTTAAATATCAATAAAAGTGAGTTTACGTTAAGTCACGAAATAAGAATTTTTACTCACTAGTGAGCGTAAAATCGTGTTTTCTCGACTTTGTTCAAAGTGCGGAAAAGGCATATAAATGGACGAATCACACCTTAATACACCTTTAAATATCAATAAAAGTGAGTTTACGTTAAGTCAAGAAATAAGAATTTTTACTCACTAGTGAGCGTAAAATCGTGTATTCTCGACTTTGTTCAAAGTGCGGAAAAGGTCTATAAATGGACGTATCACACCTTAATACACCTTTAAATATCAATAAAAGTGAGTTTACGTTAAGTCAAGAAATAAGAATTTTTACTCACTAGTGAGCGTAAAATCGTGTTTTCTCGACTTTGTTCAAAGTGCGGAAAATGCATATAAATGGACGTATCACACCTTAATACACCTTTAAATATCAATAATAGTGAGTTTACGTTAAGTCAAGAAATAAGAAATTTTACTCACTAGTGAGCGTAAAATCGTGTTTTCTCGACTTTGTTCAAAGTGCGGAAAATCCATATAAATGGACGTATCACACCTTAATACACCTTTAAATATCAATATTAGTGAGTTTACGTTAAGTCAAGAAATAAGAAATTTTATTCACTAGTGAGCGTAAAATCGTGTTTTCTCGACTTTGTTCAAAGTGCGGAAAAGGCATATAAATGGACGTATCACACCTTAATACACCTTTAAATATCAATAAAAGTGAGTTTACGTTAAGTCAAGAAATACGAATTTTTACTCACTAGAGAGCGTAAAATCGTGTTTTCTCGACTTTGTTCAAAGTGCGGAAAAGGCATATAAATGGACGTATCACACCTTAATACACCTTTAAAAATCAATAAAAGTGAGTTTACGTTAAGTCAAGAAATAAGAATTTTTACTCACTAGTGAGCGTAAAATCGTGTTTTCTCGACTTTGTTCAAAGTGCGGAAAAGGCATATAAATGGACGAATCACACCTTAATACACCTTTAAATATCAATAAAAGTTAGTTTACGTTAAGTCAAGAAATAAGAATTTTTACTCAGTAGTGAGCGTAAAATCGTGTTTTCTCGACTTTGTTCAAAGTGCGGAAAAGGTCTATAAATGGACGTATCACACCTTAATACACCTTTAAATATCAATAAAAGTGAGTTTACGTTAAGTCAAGAAATAAGAATTTTTACTCACTAGTGAGCGTAAAATCGTGTTTTCTCGACTTTGTTCAAAGTGCGGAAAATGCATATAAATGGACGTATCACACCTTAATACACCTTTACATATCAATAATAGTATGTTTACGTTAAGTCAAGAAATAAGAATTTTTACTCACTAGTGACGGTAAAATCGTGTTTTCTCGACTTTGTTCAAAGTGCGGAAAAGGCACATAAATAGACGAATCACACCTTAATACACCTTTAAATATAAATAAAAGTGAGTTTACGTTAAGTCAAGAAATAAGAATTTTTACTCACTAGTGAGCGTAAAATCGTGTATTCTCGACTTTGATCAAAGTGCGGAAAAGGTCTATAAATGGACGTATCACACCTTAATACACCTTTAAATATCAATAAAAGTGAGTTTACGTTAAGTCAAGAAATAAGAATTTTTACTCACTAGTGAGCGTAAAATCGTGATTTCTCGACTTTGTTCAAAGTGCGGAAAAGGCATATAAATGGACGAATCACACCTTAATACACCTTTAAATATCAATAAAAGTGAGTTTACGTTAAGTCAAGAAATAAGAATTTTTACTCACTAGTGAGCGTAAAATCGTGTTTTCTCGACTTTGTTCAAAGTGCGGAAAAGGTCTATAAATGGACGTATCACACCTTAATACACCTTTAAATATCAATAAAAGTGAGTTTACGTTAAGTCAAGAAATAAGAATTTTTACTCACTAGTGAGCGTAAAATCGTGTTTTCTCGACTTTGTTCAAAGTGCGGAAAATGCATATAAATGGACGTATCACACCTTAATACACCTTTACATATCAATAATAGTATGTTTACGTTAAGTCAAGAAATAAGAATTTTTACTCACTAGTGAGCGTAAAATCGTGTTTTCTCGACTTTGTTCAAAGTGCGGAAAAGGCACATAAATAGACGAATCACACCTTAATACACCTTTAAATATAAATAAAAGTGAGTTTACGTTAAGTCAAGAAATAAGAATTTTTACTCACTAGTGAGCGTAAAATCGTGTATTCTCGACTTTGATCAAAGTGCGGAAAAGGTCTATAAATGGACGTATCACACCTTAATACACCTTTAAATATCAATAAAAGTGAGTTTACGTTAAGTCAAGAAATAAGAATTTTTACTCACTAGTGAGCGTAAAATCGTGATTTCTCGACTTTGTTCAAAGTGCGGAAAAGGCATATAAATGGACGAATCACACCTTAATACACCTTTAAATATCAATAAAAGTGAGTTTACGTTAAGTCAAGAAATAAGAATTTTTACTCACTAGTGAGCGTAAAATCGTGTTTTCTCGATTTTGTTCAAAGTGCGGAAAAGGCATAAAAATGGACGTATCACACCTTAATACACCTTTAAATATCAATAAAAGTGAGTTTACGTTAAGTCAAGAAATACGAATTTTTACTCACTAGTGAGCGTAAAATCGTGTTTTCGGGACTTTGTTCAAAGTGCGGAAAAGGCATATAAATGGACGTATCACACCTTTATACACCTTTAAATATCAATAAAAGTGAGTTTACGTTAAGTCAAGAAATAAGAATTTTTACACATTAGTGAGCGTAAAATCGTGTTTTCTCGACTTTGTTCAAAGTGCGGAAAAGGCATATAAATGGACGTATCACACCTTAATACACCTTTAAATATCAATAAAAGTGAGTTTACGTTAAGTCAAGAAATAAGAATTTTTACTCACTAGTGAGCGTAAAATCGTGTTTTCTCGACTTTGTTCAATGTGCGGAAAAGGCATATAAATGGACGTATCACACCTTAATACACCTTTAAATATCAATAAAAGTGAGTTTACGTTAAGTCAAGAAATAAGAATTTTTACTCACTAGTGAGCGTAAAATCGTGTTTTCTCGACTTTGTTCAAAGTGCGGAAAAGGTCTATAAATGGACGTATCACACCTTAATACACATTTAAATATCAATAAAAGTGAGTTTACGTTAAGTCAAGAAATAAGAATTTTTTCTCACTAGTGAGCGTAAAATCGTGTTTTCTCGACTTTGTTCAAAGTGCGGAAAATGCATATAAATGGACGTATCACACCTTAATACACCTTTGAATATCAATAATAGTGAGTTTACGTTAAGTCAAGAAATAAGAAATTTTACTCACTAGTGAGCGTAAAATCGTGTTTTCTTGACTTTGTTCAAAGTGCGGAAAATGCATATAAATGGACGTATCACACCTTAATACACCTTTAAATATCAATAAAAGTGAATTTACGTTAAGTCAAGAAATAAGAAATTTTACTCACTAGTGAGCGTAAAATCGTGTTTTCTCGACTTTGTTCAAAGTGCGGAAAAGGCACATAAATGGACGTATCACACCTTAATACACCTTTAAATATCAATAAAAGTGAGTTTACGTTAAGTCAAGAAATAAGAATTTTTACTCACTAGTGAGCGTAAAATCGTGTTTTCTCGACTTTGTTCAAAGTGCGGAAAATGCATATAAATGGACGTATCACACCTTAATACACCTTTGAATATCAATAATAGTGAGTTTACGTTAAGTCAAGAAATAAGAAATTTTACTCACTAGTGAGCGTAAAATCGTGTTTTCTTGACTTTGTTCAAAGTGCGGAAAATGCATATAAATGGACGTATCACACCTTAATACACCTTTAAATATCAATAAAAGTGAGTTTACGTTAAGTCAAGAAATAAGAAATTTTACTCACTAGTGAGCGTAAAATCGTGTTTTCTCGACTTTGTTCAAAGTGCGGAAAAGGCACATAAATAGACGAATCACACCTTAATACACCTTTAAATATCAATAAAAGTGAGTTTACGTTAAGTCAAGAAATAAGAATTTTTACTCACTAGTGAGCGTAAAATCGTGTTTTCTCGACTTTGTTCAAAGTGCGGAAAAGGCATATAAATGGACGTATCACACCTTAATACACCTTTAAATATCAATAAAAGTGAGTTTACTTTAAGTCAAGAAATACGAATTTTTACTCACTAGTGAGCGTAAAATCGTGTTTTCTCGACTTTGTTCAAAGTGCGGAAAAGGCATATAAATGGACGTATCACACCTTAATACACCTTTAAAAATCAATAAAAGTGAGTTTACGTTAAATCAAGAAATAAGAATTTTTACTCACTAGTGAGCGTAAAATCGTGTATTCTCGACTTTGTTCAAAGTGCGGAAAAGGTCTATAAATGGACGTATCACACCTTAATACACCTTTAAATATCAATAAAAGTGAGTTTACGTTAAGTCAAGAACTAAGAAATTTTACTCACTAGTGAGCGTAAAATCGTGTTTTCTTGACTTTGTTCAAAGTGCGGAAAATGCATATAAATGGACGTATCACACCTTAATACACCTTTATATATCAATAATAGTGAGTTTACGTTAAGTCAAGAAATAAGAAATTTTACTCACTAGTGAGCGTAAAATCGTGTTTTCTCGACTTTGTTCAAAGTGCGGAAAAGGCATATAAATGGACGTATCACACCTTAATACACCTTTAAATATCAATAAAAGTGAGTTTACGTTAAGTCAAGAAATACGAATTTTTACTCACTAGTGAGCGTAAAATCGTGTTTTCTCGACTTTGTTCAAAGTGCGGAAAAGGCATATAAATGGACGTATCACACCTTAATACACCTTTAAAAATCAATAAAAGTGAGTTTACCTTAAGTCAAGAAATAAGAATTTTTACTCACTAGTGAGCGTAAAATCGTGTTTTCTCGACTTTGTTCAAAGTGCGGAAAAGACACATAAATGGACGAATCACACCTTAATACACCTTTAAATATCAATAAAAGTGAGTTTACGTTAAGTCAATAAATAAGAATTTTTACTCACTAGTGAGCGTAAAATCGTGTTTTCTCGACTTTGTTCAAAGTGCGGAAAAGGTCTATAAATGGACGTATCACACCTTAATACACCTTTAAATATCAATAAAAGTGAGTTTACGTTAAGTCAAGAAATAAGAATTTTTACTCACTAGTGAGCGTAAAATCGTGTTTTCTCGACCTTGTTCAAAGTGCGGAAAAGGCATATAAATGGACGAATCACACCTTAATACACCTTTAAATATAAATAAAAGTGAGTTTACGTTAAGTCAAGAAATAAGAATTTTTACTCACTAGTGAGCGTAAAATCGTGTATTCTCGACTTTGTTCAAAGTGCGGAAAAGGTGTATAAATGGACGTATCACACCTTAATACACCTTTAAATATCAATAAAAGTGAGTTTACGTTAAGTCAAGAAATAAGAATTTTTACTCACTAGTGAGCGTAAAATCGTGTTTTCTCGACTTTGTTCAAAGTGCGGAAAAGGCATATAAATGGACGAATCACACCTTAATACACCTTTAAATATCAATAAAAGTGAGTTTACGTTAAGTCAAGAAATAAGAATTTTTACTCACTAGTGAGCGTAAAATCGTGTTTTCTCGACTTTGTTCAAAGTGCGGAAAATGCATATAAATGGACGTATCACACCTTAATACACCTTTAAATATCAATAATAGTGAGTTTACGTTAAGTCAAGAAATAAGAAATTTTACTCACTAGTGAGCGTAAAATCGTGTTTTCTCGACTTTGTTCAAAGTGCGGAAAAGGCATATAAATGGACGTATCACACCTTAATACACCTTTAAATATCAATAATAGTGAGTTTACGTTAAGTCAAGAAATACGAATTTTTACTCACTAGTGAGCGTAAAATCTTGTTTTCTCGACTTTGTTCAAAGTGCGGAAAAGACATATAAATGGACGTATCACACCTTAATACACCTTTAAATATCAATAAAAGTGAGTTTACGTTAAGTCACGAAATAAGAATTTTTACTCACTAGTGAGCGTAAAATCGTGTTTTCTCGACTTTGTTCAAAGTGCGGAAAAGGCATATAAATGGACGAATCACACCTTAATACACCTTTAAATATCAATAAAAGTGAGTTTACGTTAAGTCAAGAAATAAGAATTTTTACTCACTAGTGAGCGTAAAATCGTGTATTCTCGACTTTGTTCAAAGTGCGGAAAAGGTCTATAAATGGACGTATCACACCTTAATACACCTTTAAATATCAATAAAAGTGAGTTTACGTTAAGTCAAGAAATAAGAATTTTTACTCACTAGTGAGCGTAAAATCGTGTTTTCTCGACTTTGTTCAAAGTGCGGAAAATGCATATAAATGGACGTATCACACCTTAATACACCTTTAAATATCAATAATAGTGAGTTTACGTTAAGTCAAGAAATAAGAAATTTTACTCACTAGTGAGCGTAAAATCGTGTTTTCTCGACTTTGTTCAAAGTGCGGAAAATCCATATAAATGGACGTATCACACCTTAATACACCTTTAAATATCAATATTAGTGAGTTTACGTTAAGTCAAGAAATAAGAAATTTTATTCACTAGTGAGCGTAAAATCGTGTTTTCTCGACTTTGTTCAAAGTGCGGAAAAGGCATATAAATGGACGTATCACACCTTAATACACCTTTAAATATCAATAAAAGTGAGTTTACGTTAAGTCAAGAAATACGAATTTTTACTCACTAGAGAGCGTAAAATCGTGTTTTCTCGACTTTGTTCAAAGTGCGGAAAAGGCATATAAATGGACGTATCACACCTTAATACACCTTTAAAAATCAATAAAAGTGAGTTTACGTTAAGTCAAGAAATAAGAATTTTTACTCACTAGTGAGCGTAAAATCGTGTTTTCTCGACTTTGTTCAAAGTGCGGAAAAGGCATATAAATGGACGAATCACACCTTAATACACCTTTAAATATCAATAAAAGTTAGTTTACGTTAAGTCAAGAAATAAGAATTTTTACTCACTAGTGAGCGTAAAATCGTGTTTTCTCGACTTTGTTCAAAGTGCGGAAAAGGTCTATAAATGGACGTATCACACCTTAATACACCTTTAAATATCAATAAAAGTGAGTTTACGTTAAGTCAAGAAATAAGAATTTTTACTCACTAGTGAGCGTAAAATCGTGTTTTCTCGACTTTGTTCAAAGTGCGGAAAATGCATATAAATGGACGTATCACACCTTAATACACCTTTACATATCAATAATAGTATGTTTACGTTAAGTCAAGAAATAAGAATTTTTACTCACTAGTGAGCGTAAAATCGTGTTTTCTCGACTTTGTTCAAAGTGCGGAAAAGGCACATAAATAGACGAATCACACCTTAATACACCTTTAAATATAAATAAAAGTGAGTTTACGTTAAGTCAAGAAATAAGAATTTTTACTCACTAGTGAGCGTAAAATCGTGTATTCTCGACTTTGATCAAAGTGCGGAAAAGGTCTATAAATGGACGTATCACACCTTAATACACCTTTAAATATCAATAAAAGTGAGTTTACGTTAAGTCAAGAAATAAGAATTTTTACTCACTAGTGAGCGTAAAATCGTGATTTCTCGACTTTGTTCAAAGTGCGGAAAAGGCATATAAATGGACGAATCACACCTTAATACACCTTTAAATATCAATAAAAGTGAGTTTACGTTAAGTCAAGAAATAAGAATTTTTACTCACTAGTGAGCGTAAAATCGTGTTTTCTCGATTTTGTTCAAAGTGCGGAAAAGGCATAAAAATGGACGTATCACACCTTAATACACCTTTAAATATCAATAAAAGTGAGTTTACGTTAAGTCAAGAAATACGAATTTTTACTCACTAGTGAGCGTAAAATCGTGTTTTCGGGACTTTGTTCAAAGTGCGGAAAAGGCATATAAATGGACGTATCACACCTTTATACACCTTTAAATATCAATAAAAGTGAGTTTACGTTAAGTCAAGAAATAAGAATTTTTACACATTAGTGAGCGTAAAATCGTGTTTTCTCGACTTTGTTCAAAGTGCGGAAAAGGCATATAAATGGACGTATCACACCTTAATACACCTTTAAATATCAATAAAAGTGAGTTTACGTTAAGTCAAGAAATAAGAATTTTTACTCACTAGTGAGCGTAAAATCGTGTTTTCTCGACTTTGTTCAATGTGCGGAAAAGGCATATAAATGGACGTATCACACCTTAATACACCTTTAAATATCAATAAAAGTGAGTTTACGTTAAGTCAAGAAATAAGAATTTTTACTCACTAGTGAGCGTAAAATCGTGTTTTCTCGACTTTGTTCAAAGTGCGGAAAAGGTCTATAAATGGACGTATCACACCTTAATACACATTTAAATATCAATAAAAGTGAGTTTACGTTAAGTCAAGAAATAAGAATTTTTTCTCACTAGTGAGCGTAAAATCGTGTTTTCTCGACTTTGTTCAAAGTGCGGAAAATGCATATAAATGGACGTATCACACCTTAATACACCTTTGAATATCAATAATAGTGAGTTTACGTTAAGTCAAGAAATAAGAAATTTTACTCACTAGTGAGCGTAAAATCGTGTTTTCTTGACTTTGTTCAAAGTGCGGAAAATGCATATAAATGGACGTATCACACCTTAATACACCTTTAAATATCAATAAAAGTGAATTTACGTTAAGTCAAGAAATAAGAAATTTTACTCACTAGTGAGCGTAAAATCGTGTTTTCTCGACTTTGTTCAAAGTGCGGAAAAGGCACATAAATGGACGTATCACACCTTAATACACCTTTAAATATCAATAAAAGTGAGTTTACGTTAAGTCAAGAAATAAGAATTTTTACTCACTAGTGAGCGTAAAATCGTGTTTTCTCGACTTTGTTCAAAGTGCGGAAAATGCATATAAATGGACGTATCACACCTTAATACACCTTTGAATATCAATAATAGTGAGTTTACGTTAAGTCAAGAAATAAGAAATTTTACTCACTAGTGAGCGTAAAATCGTGTTTTCTTGACTTTGTTCAAAGTGCGGAAAATGCATATAAATGGACGTATCACACCTTAATACACCTTTAAATATCAATAAAAGTGAGTTTACGTTAAGTCAAGAAATAAGAAATTTTACTCACTAGTGAGCGTAAAATCGTGTTTTCTCGACTTTGTTCAAAGTGCGGAAAAGGCACATAAATAGACGAATCACACCTTAATACACCTTTAAATATCAATAAAAGTGAGTTTACGTTAAGTCAAGAAATAAGAATTTTTACTCACTAGTGAGCGTAAAATCGTGTTTTCTCGACTTTGTTCAAAGTGCGGAAAAGGCATATAAATGGACGTATCACACCTTAATACACCTTTAAATATCAATAAAAGTGAGTTTACTTTAAGTCAAGAAATACGAATTTTTACTCACTAGTGAGCGTAAAATCGTGTTTTCTCGACTTTGTTCAAAGTGCGGAAAAGGCATATAAATGGACGTATCACACCTTAATACACCTTTAAAAATCAATAAAAGTGAGTTTACGTTAAATCAAGAAATAAGAATTTTTACTCACTAGTGAGCGTAAAATCGTGTATTCTCGACTTTGTTCAAAGTGCGGAAAAGGTCTATAAATGGACGTATCACACCTTAATACACCTTTAAATATCAATAAAAGTGAGTTTACGTTAAGTCAAGAACTAAGAAATTTTACTCACTAGTGAGCGTAAAATCGTGTTTTCTTGACTTTGTTCAAAGTGCGGAAAATGCATATAAATGGACGTATCACACCTTAATACACCTTTATATATCAATAATAGTGAGTTTACGTTAAGTCAAGAAATAAGAAATTTTACTCACTAGTGAGCGTAAAATCGTGTTTTCTCGACTTTGTTCAAAGTGCGGAAAAGGCATATAAATGGACGTATCACACCTTAATACACCTTTAAATATCAATAAAAGTGAGTTTACGTTAAGTCAAGAAATACGAATTTTTACTCACTAGTGAGCGTAAAATCGTGTTTTCTCGACTTTGTTCAAAGTGCGGAAAAGGCATATAAATGGACGTATCACACCTTAATACACCTTTAAAAATCAATAAAAGTGAGTTTACCTTAAGTCAAGAAATAAGAATTTTTACTCACTAGTGAGCGTAAAATCGTGTTTTCTCGACTTTGTTCAAAGTGCGGAAAAGACACATAAATGGACGAATCACACCTTAATACACCTTTAAATATCAATAAAAGTGAGTTTACGTTAAGTCAATAAATAAGAATTTTTACTCACTAGTGAGCGTAAAATCGTGTTTTCTCGACTTTGTTCAAAGTGCGGAAAAGGTCTATAAATGGACGTATCACACCTTAATACACCTTTAAATATCAATAAAAGTGAGTTTACGTTAAGTCAAGAAATAAGAATTTTTACTCACTAGTGAGCGTAAAATCGTGTTTTCTCGACCTTGTTCAAAGTGCGGAAAAGGCATATAAATGGACGAATCACACCTTAATACACCTTTAAATATAAATAAAAGTGAGTTTACGTTAAGTCAAGAAATAAGAATTTTTACTCACTAGTGAGCGTAAAATCGTGTATTCTCGACTTTGTTCAAAGTGCGGAAAAGGTGTATAAATGGACGTATCACACCTTAATACACCTTTAAATATCAATAAAAGTGAGTTTACGTTAAGTCAAGAAATAAGAATTTTTACTCACTAGTGAGCGTAAAATCGTGTTTTCTCGACTTTGTTCAAAGTGCGGAAAAGGCATATAAATGGACGAATCACACCTTAATTCACCTTTAAATATCAATAAAAGTGAGTTTACGTTAAGTCAAGAAATAAGAATTTTTACTCACTAGTGAGCGTAAAATCGTGTTTTCTCGACTTTGTTCAAAGTGCGGAAAATGCATATAAATGGACGTATCACACCTTAATACACCTTTAAATATCAATAATAGTGAGTTTACGTTAAGTCAAGAAATAAGAAATTTTACTCACTAGTGAGCGTAAAATCGTGTTTTCTCGACTTTGTTCAAAGTGCGGAAAAGGCATATAAATGGACGTATCACACCTTAATACACCTTTAAATATCAATAATAGTGAGTTTACGTTAAGTCAAGAAATACGAATTTTTACTCACTAGTGAGCGTAAAATCTTGTTTTCTCGACTTTGTTCAAAGTGCGGAAAAGACATATAAATGGACGTATCACACCTTAATACACCTTTAAAAATCAATAAAAGTGAGTTTACGTTAAGTCAAGAAATAAGAATTTTTACTCACTAGTGAGCGTAAAATCGTGTTTTCTAGACTTTGTTCAAAGTGCGGAAAAGGCACATAAATGGACGAATCACACCTTAATACACCTTTAAATATCAATAAAAGTGAGTTTACGTTAAGTCAAGAAATAAGAATTTTTACTCACTAGTGACCGTAAAATCGTGTTTTCTCGACTTTGTTCAAAGTGCGGAAAAGGTCTATAAATGGACGTATCACACCTTAATACACCTTTAAATATCAATAAAAGTGAGTTTACGTTAAGTCAAGAAATAAGAATTTTTACTCACTAGTGAGCGTAAAATCGTGTTTTCTCGACTTTGTTCAAAGTGCCGAAAAGGCATATAAATGGACGAATCACACCTTAATACACCTTTAAATATCAATAAAAGTGAGTTTACGTTAAGTCAAGAAATAAGAATTTTTACTCACTAGTGAGCGTAAAATCGTGTATTCTCGACTTTGTTCAAAGTGCGGAAAAGGTCTATAAATGGACGTATCACACCTTAATACACCTTTAAATATCAATAAAAGTGAGTTTACGTTAAGTCAAGAAATAAGAATTTTTACTCACTAGTGAGCGTAAAATCGTGTTTTCTCGACTTTGTTCAAAGTGCGGAAAATGCATATAAATGGACGTATCACACCTTAATACACCTTTAAATATCAATAATAGTGAGTTTACGTTAAGTCAAGAAATAAGAAATTTTACTCACTAGTGAGCGTAAAATCGTGTTTTCTCGACTTTGTTCAAAGTGCGGAAAAGGCACATAAATAGACGAATCACACCTTAATACACTTTTAAATATCAATAAAAGTGAGTTTACGTTAAGTCAAGAAATAAGAATTTTTACTCACTAGTGAGCGTAAAATCGTGTTTTCTCGACTTTTTTCAAAGTGCGGAAAAGGCACATAAATGGACGAATCACACCTTAATACACCTTTAAATATCAATAAAAGGGAGTTTACGTTAAGTCAAGAAATAAGAATTTTTACTCACTAGTAAGCGTAAAATCGTGTTTTCTCGACTTTGTTCAAAGTGCGGAAAAGGCATATAAATGGACGAATCACACCTTAATACACCTTTAAATATCAATAAAAGTGAGTTTACGTTAAGTCAAGAAATAAGAATTTTTACTTACTAGTGAGCGTAAAATCGTGTATTCTCGACTTTGTTCAAAGTGCGGAAAAGGTCTATAAATGGACGTATCACACCTTAATACACCTTTAAATATCAATAAAAGTGAGTTTACGTTAAGTCAAGAAATAAGAATTTTTACTCACTAGTGAGCGTAAAATCGTGTTTTCTCGACTTTGTTCAAAGTGCGGAAAAGGCATATAAATGGACGAATCACACCTTAATACACCTTTAAATATCAATAAAAGTGAGTTTACGTTAAGTCAAGAAATAAGAATTTTTACTCACTAGTGAGCGTAAAATCGTGTTTTCTCGACTTTGTTCAAAGTGCGGAAAAGGTCTATAAATGGACGTATCACACCTTAATACACCTTTAAATATCAATAAAAGTGAGTTTACGTTAAGTCAAGTAATAAGAATTTTTACTCACTAGTGAGCGTAAAATCGTGTTTTCTCGACTTTGTTCAAAGTGCGGGAAATGCATATAAATGGACGTATCACACCTTAATACACCTTTACATATCAATAATAGTATGTTTACGTTAAGTCAAGAAATAAGAATTTTTACTCACTAGTGAGCGTAAAATCGTGTTTTCTCGACTTTGTTCAAAGTGCGGAAAAGGCACATAAATAGACGAATCACACCTTAATACACCTTTAAATATAAATAAAAGTGAGTTTACGTTAAGTCAAGAAATAAGAATTTTTACTCACTAGTGAGCGTAAAATCGTGTATTCTCGACTTTGTTCAAAGTGCGGAAAAGGTCTATAAATGGACGTATCACACCTTAATACACCTTTAAATATCAATAAAAGTGAGTTTACGTTAAGTCAAGAAATAAGAATTTTTACTCACTAGTGACCGTAAAATCGTGTTTTCTCGACTTTGTTCAAAGTGCGGAAAAGGTCTATAAATGGACGTATCACACCTTAATACACCTTTAAATATCAATAAAAGTGAGTTTACGTTAAGTCAAGAAATAAGAATTTTTACTCACTAGTGAGCGTTAAATCGTGTTTTCTCGACTTTGTTCAAAGTGCGGTAAAGGCATATAAATGGACGAATCACACCTTAATACACCTTTAAATATCAATAAAAGTGAGTTTACGTTAAGTCAAGAAATAAGAATTTTTACTCACTAGTGAGCGTAAAATCGTGTATTCTCGACTTTGTTCAAAGTGCGGAAAAGGTCTATAAATGGACGTATCACACCTTAATACACCTTTAAATATCAATAAAAGTGAGTTTACGTTAAGTCAAGAAATAAGAATTTTTACTCACTAGTGAGCGTAAAATCGTGTTTTCTCGACTTTGTTCAAAGTGCGGAAAAGGCATATAAATGGACGAATCACACCTTAATACACCTTTAAATATCAATAAAAGTTAGTTTACGTTAAGTCAAGAAATAAGAATTTTTACTCACTAGTGAGCGTAAAATCGTGTTTTCTCGACTTTGTTCAAAGTGCGGAAAAGGTCTATAAATGGACGTATCACACCTTAATACACCTTTAAATATCAATAAAAGTGAGCTTACGTTAAGTCAAGAAATAAGAATTTTTACTCACTAGTGAGCGTAAAATCGTGTTTTCTCGACTTTGTTCAAAGTGCGGAAAATGCATATAAATGGACGTATCACACCTTAATACACCTTTACATATCAATAATAGTATGTTTACGTTAAGTCAAGAAATAAGAATTTTTACTCACTAGTGAGCGTAAAATCGTGTTTTCTCGACTTTGTTCAAAGTGCGGAAAAGGCACATAAATAGACGAATCACACCTTAATACACCTTTAAATATAAATAAAAGTGAGTTTACGTTAAGTCAAGAAATAAGAATTTTTACTCACTAGTGAGCGTAAAATCGTGTTTTCTCGACTTTGTTCAAAGTGCGGAAAAGGTCTATAAATGGACGTATCACACCTTAATACACCTTTAAATATCAATAAAAGTGAGTTTACGTTAAGTCAAGAAATAAGAATTTTTTCTCACTAGTGAGCGTAAAATCGTGTTTTCTCGACTTTGTTCAAAGTGCGGAAAATGCATATAAATGGACGTATCACACCTTAATACACCTTTGAATATCAATAATAGTGAGTTTACGTTAAGTCAAGAAATAAGAAATTTTACTCACTAGTGAGCGTAAAATCGTGTTTTCTTGACTTTGTTCAAAGTGCGGAAAATGCATATAAATGGACGTATCACACCTTAATACACCTTTAAATATCAATAAAAGTGAGTTTACGTTAAGTCAAGAAATAAGAAATTTTACTCACTAGTGAGCGTAAAATCGTGTTTTCTCGACTTTGTTCAAAGTGCGGAAAAGGCACATAAATAGACGAATCACACCTTAATACACCTTTAAATATCAATAAAAGTGAGTTTACGTTAAGTCAAGAAATAAGAATTTTTACTCACTAGTGAGCGTAAAATCGTGTTTTCTCGACTTTGTTCAAAGTGCGGAAAAGGCATATAAATGGACGTATCACACCTTAATACACCTTTAAATATCAATAAAAGTGAGTTTACTTTAAGTCAAGAAATACGAATTTTTACTCACTAGTGAGCGTAAAATCGTGTTTTCTCGACTTTGTTCAAAGTGCGGAAAAGGCATATAAATGGACGTATCACACCTAAATACACCTTTAAAAATCAATAAAAGTGAGTTTACGTTAAATCAAGAAATAAGAATTTTTACTCACTAGTGAGCGTAAAATCGTGTATTCTCGACTTTGTTCAAAATTGCGGAAAAGGTCTATAAATGGACGTATCACACCTTAATACACCTTTAAATATCAATAAAAGTGAGTTTACGTTAAGTCAAGAAATAAGAAATTTTACTCACTGGTGAGCGTAAAATCGTGTTTTCTTGACTTTGTTCAAAGTGCGGAAAATGCATATAAATGGACGTATCACACCTCAATACACCTTTATATATCAATAATAGTGAGTTTACGTTAAGTCAAGAAATAAGAAATTTTACTCACTAGTGAGCGTAAAATCGTGTTTTCTCGACTTTGTTCAAAGTGCGGAAAAGGCATATAAATGGACGTATCACACCTTAATACACCTTTAAATATCAATAAAAGTGAGTTTACGTTAAGTCAAGAAATACGAATTTTTACTCACTAGTGAGCGTAAAATCGTGTTTTCTCGACTTTGTTCAAAGTGCGGAAAAGGCATATAAATGGACGTATCACACCTTAATACACCTTTAAAAATCAATAAAAGTGAGTTTACCTTAAGTCAAGAAATAAGAATTTTTACTCACTAGTGAGCGTAAAATCGTGTTTTCTCGACTTTGTTCAAAGTGCGGAAAAGACACATAAATGGACGAATCACACCTTAATACACCTTTAAATATCAATAAAAGTGAGTTTACGTTAAGTCAAGAAATAAGAATTTTTACTCACTAGTGAGCGTAAAATCGTGTTTTCTCGACTTTGTTCAAAGTGCGGAAAAGGTCTATAAATGGACGTATCACACCTTAATACACCTTTAAATATCAATAAAAGTGAGTTTACGTTAAGTCAAGAAATAAGAATTTTTACTCACTAGTGAGCGTAAAATCGTGTTTTCTCGACTTTGTTCAAAGTGCGGAAAAGGCATATAAATGGACGAATCACACCTTAATACACCTTTAAATATCAATAAAAGTGAGTTTACGTTAAGTCAAGAAATAAGAATTTTTACTCACTAGTGAGCGTAAAATCGTGTATTCTCGACTTTGTTCAAAGTGCGGAAAAGGTCTATAAATGGACGTATCACACCTTAATACACCTTTAAATATCAATACAAGTGAGTTTACGTTAAGTCAAGAAATAAGAATTTTTACTCACTAGTGAGCGTAAAATCGTGTTTTCTCGACTTTGTTCAAAGTGCGGAAAAGGCATATAAATGGACGAATCACACCTTAATACACCTTTAAATATCAATAAAAGTGAGTTTGCGTTAAGTCAAGAAATAAGAATTTTTACTCACTAGTGAGCGTAAAATCGTGTTTTCTCGACTTTGTTCAAAGTGCGGAAAATGCATATAAATGGACGTATCACACCTTAATACACCTTTAAATATCAATAATAGTGAGTTTACGTTAAGTCAAGAAATAAGAAATTTTACTCACTAGTGAGCGTAAAATCGTGTTTTCTCGACTTTGTTCAAAGTGCGGAAAAGGCATATAAATGGACGTATCACACCTTAATACACCTTTAAATATCAATAATAGTGAGTTTACGTTAAGTCAAGAAATACGAATTTTTACTCACTAGTGAGCGTAAAATCTTGTTTTCTCGACTTTGTTCAAAGTGCGGAAAAGGCATATAAATGGACGTATCACACCTTAATACACCTTTAAAAATCAATAAAAGTGAGTTTACGTTAAGTCAAGAAATAAGAATTTTTACTCACTAGTGAGCGTAAAATCGTGTTTTCTCGATTTTGTTCAAAGTGCGGAAAAGGCATAAAAATGGACGTATCACACCTTAATACACCTTTAAATATCAATAAAAGTGAGTTTACGTTAAGTCAAGAAATACGAATTTTTACTCACTAGTGAGCGTAAAATCGTGTTTTCGGGACTTTGTTCAAAGTGCGGAAAAGGCATATAAATGGACGTATCACACCTTTATACACCTTTAAATATCAATAAAAGTGAGTTTACGTTAAGTCAAGAAATAAGAATTTTTACACATTAGTGAGCGTAAAATCGTGTTTTCTCGACTTTGTTCAAAGTGCGGAAAAGGCATATAAATGGACGTATCACACCTTAATACACCTTTAAATATCAATAAAAGTGAGTTTACGTTAAGTCAAGAAATAAGAATTTTTACTCACTAGTGAGCGTAAAATCGTGTTTTCTCGACTTTGTTCAATGTGCGGAAAAGGCATATAAATGGACGTATCACACCTTAATACACCTTTAAATATCAATAAAAGTGAGTTTACGTTAAGTCAAGAAATAAGAATTTTTACTCACTAGTGAGCGTAAAATCGTGTTTTCTCGACTTTGTTCAAAGTGCGGAAAAGGTCTATAAATGGACGTATCACACCTTAATACACCTTTAAATATCAATAAAAGTGAGTTTACGTTAAGTCAAGAAATAAGAATTTTTTCTCACTAGTGAGCGTAAAATCGTGTTTTCTCGACTTTGTTCAAAGTGCGGAAAATGCATATAAATGGACGTATCACACCTTAATACACCTTTGAATATCAATAATAGTGAGTTTACGTTAAGTCAAGAAATAAGAAATTTTACTCACTAGTGAGCGTAAAATCGTGTTTTCTTGACTTTGTTCAAAGTGCGGAAAATGCATATAAATGGACGTATCACACCTTAATACACCTTTAAATATCAATAAAAGTGAGTTTACGTTAAGTCAAGAAATAAGAAATTTTACTCACTAGTGAGCGTAAAATCGTGTTTTCTCGACTTTGTTCAAAGTGCGGAAAAGGCACATAAATGGACGTATCACACCTTAATACACCTTTAAATATCAATAAAAGTGAGTTTACGTTAAGTCAAGAAATAAGAATTTTTACTCACTAGTGAGCGTAAAATCGTGTTTTCTCGACTTTGTTCAATGTGCGGAAAAGGCATATAAATGGACGTATCACACCTTAATACACCTTTAAATATCAATAAAAGTGAGTTTACGTTAAGTCAAGAAATAAGAATTTTTACTCACTAGTGAGCGTAAAATCGTGTTTTCTCGACTTTGTTCAAAGTGCGGAAAAGGTCTATAAATGGACGTATCACACCTTAATACACCTTTAAATATCAATAAAAGTGAGTTTACGTTAAGTCAAGAAATAAGAATTTTTACTCACTAGTGAGCGTAAAATCGTGTTTTCTCGACTTTGTTCAAAGTGCCGAAAAGGCATATAAATGGACGAATCACACCTTAATACACCTTTAAATATCAATAAAAGTGAGTTTACGTTAAGTCAAGAAATAAGAATTTTTACTCACTAGTGAGCGTAAAATCGTGTTTTCTCGACTTTGTTCAAAGTGCGGAAAAGGCATATAAATGGACGAATCACACCTTAATACACCTTTAAATATCAATAAAAGTGAGTTTACGTTAAGTCAAGAAATAAGAATTTTTACTCACTAGTGAGCGTAAAATCGTGTTTTCTCGACTTTGTTCAAAGTGCGGAAAAGGTCTATAAATGGACGTATCACACCTTAATACACCTTTAAATATCAATAAAAGTGAGTTTACGTTAAGTCAAGAAATAAGAATTTTTACTCACTAGTGAGCGTAAAATCGTGTTTTCTCGACTTTTTTCAAAGTGCGGAAAAGGCACATAAATGGACGAATCACACCTTAATACACCTTTAAATATCAATAAAAGGGAGTTTACGTTAAGTCAAGAAATAAGAATTTTTACTCACTAGTAAGCGTAAAATCGTGTTTTCTCGACTTTGTTCAAAGTGCGGAAAAGGCACATAAATAGACGAATCACACCTTAATACACCTTTAAATATAAATAAAAGTGAGTTTACGTTAAGTCAAGAAATAAGAATTTTTACTCACTAGTGAGCGTAAAATCGTGTATTCTCGACTTTGTTCAAAGTGCGGAAAAGGTCTATAAATGGACGTATCACACCTTAATACACCTTTAAATATCAATAAAAGTGAGTTTACGTTAAGTCAAGAAATAAGAATTTTACTCACTAGTGAGCGTAAAATCGTGTTTTCTCGACTTTGTTCAAAGTGCGGAAAAGGCATATAAATGGACGAATCACACCTTAATACACCTTTAAATATCAATAAAAGTGAGTTTACGTTAAGTCAAGAAATAAGAATTTTTACTCACTAGTGAGCGTAAAATCGTGTTTTCTCGATTTTGTTCAAAGTGCGGAAACGGCATAAAAATGGACGTATCACACCTTAATACACCTTTAAATATCAATAAAAGTGAGTTTACGTTAAGTCAAGAAATACGAATTTTTACTCACTAGTGAGCGTAAAATCGTGTTTTCTCGACTTTGTTCAAAGTGCGAAAAGGCATATAAATGGACGTATCACACCTTAATACATCTTTAAATATCAATAAAAGTGAGTTTACGTTAAGTCAAGAAATAAGAATTTTTACACACTAGTGAGCGTAAAATCGTGTTTTCTCGACTTTGTTCAAAGTGCGGAAAAGGCATATAAATGTACGTATCACACCTTAATACACCTTTAAATATCAATAAAAGTGAGTTTACGTTAAGTCAAGAAATAAGAATTTTTACTCACTAGTGAGCGTAAAATCGTGTTTTCTCGACTTTGTTCAATGTGCGGAAAAGGCATATAAATGGACTATCACACCTTAATACACCTTTAAAAATCAATAAAAGTGAGTTTACGTTAAGTCAAGAAATAAGAATTTTTACTCACTAGTGAGCGTAAAATCGTGTTTTCTCGACTTTGTTCAAAGTGCGGAAAAGGTCTATAAATGGACGTATCACACCTTAATACACCTTTAAATATCAATAAAAGTGAGTTTACGTTAAGTCAAGAAATAAGAAATTTTACTCACTGGTGAGCGTAAAATCGTGTTTTCTTGACTTTGTTCAAAGTGCGGAAAATGCATATAAATGGACGTATCACACCTCAATACACCTTTATATATCAATAATAGTGAGTTTACGTTAAGTCAAGAAATAAGAAATTTTACTCACTAGTGAGCGTAAAATCGTGTTTTCTCGACTTTGTTCAAAGTGCGGAAAAGGCATATAAATGGACGTATCACATCTTAATACACCTTTAAATATCAATAAAAGTGAGTTTACGTTAAGTCAAGAAATACGAATTTTTACTCACTAGTGAGCGTAAAATCGTGTTTTCTCGACTTTGTTCAAAGTGCGGAAAAGGCATATAAATGGACGTATCACACCTTAATACACCTTTAAAAAATCAATAAAAGTGAGTTTACCTTAAGTCAAGAAATAAGAATTTTTACTCACTAGTGAGCGTAAAATCGTGTTTTCTCGACTTTGTTCAAAGTGCGGAAAAGACACATAAATGGACGAATCACACCTTAATACACCTTTAAATATCAATAAAAGTGAGTTTACGTTAAGTCAAGAAATAAGAATTTTTACTCACTAGTGAGCGTAAAATCGTGTTTTCTCGACTTTGTTCAAAGTGCGGAAAAGGTCTATAAATGGACGTATCACACCTTAATACACCTTTAAATATCAATAAAAGTGAGTTTACGTTAAGTCAAGAAAATAAGAATTTTTACTCACTAGTGAGCGTAAAATCGTGTTTTCTCGACTTTGTTCAAAGTGCGGAAAAGGCATATAAATGGACGAATCACACCTTAATACACCTTTAAATATCAATAAAAGTGAGTTTACGTTAAGTCAAGAAATAAGAATTTTTACTCACTAGTGAGCGTAAAATCGTGTATTCTCGACTTTGTTCAAAGTGCGGAAAAGGTCTATAAATGGACGTATCACACCTTAATACACCCTTTAAATATCAATACAAGTGAGTTTACGTTAAGTCAAGAAATAAGAATTTTTACTCACTAGTGAGCGTAAAATCGTGTTTTCTCGACTTTGTTCAAAGTGCGGAAAAGGCATATAAATGGGACGAATCACACCTTAATACACCTTTAAATATCAATAAAAGTGAGTTTACGTTAAGTCAAGAAATAAGAATTTTTACTCACTAGTGAGCGTAAAATCGTGTTTTCTCGACTTTGTTCAAAGTGCGGAAAATGCATATAAATGGACGTATCACACCTTAATACACCTTTAAATATCAATAATAGTGAGTTTACGTTAAGTCAAGAAATAAGAAATTTTACTCACTAGTGAGCGTAAAATCGTGTTTCTCGACTTTGTTCAAAGTGCGGAAAAGGCATATAAATGGACGTATCACACCTTAATACACCTTTAAATATCAATAATAGTGAGTTTACGTTAAGTCAAGAAATACGAATTTTTACTCACTAGTGAGCGTAAAATCTTGTTTTCTCGACTTTGTTCAAAGTGCGGAAAAGGCATATAAATGGACGTATCACACCTTAATACACCTTTAAAAATCAATAAAAGTGAGTTTACGTTAAGTCAAGAAATAAGAATTTTTACTCACTAGTGAGCGTAAAATCGTGTTTTCTAGACTTTGTTCAAAGTGCGGAAAAGGCACATAAATGGACGAATCACACCTTAATACACCTTTAAATATCAATAAAAGTGAGTTTACGTTAAGTCAAGAAATAAGAATTTTTACTCACTAGTGACCGTAAAATTGTGTTTTCTCGACTTTGTTCAAAGTGCGGAAAAGGTCTATAAATGGACGTATCACACCTTAATACACCTTTAAATATCAATAAAAGTGAGTTTACGTTAAGTCAAGAAATAAGAATTTTTACTCACTAGTGAGCGTAAAATCGTGTTTTCTCGACTTTGTTCAAAGTGCCGAAAAGGCATATAAATGGACGAATCACACCTTAATACACCTTTAAATATCAATAAAAGTGAGTTTACGTTAAGTCAAGAAATAAGAATTTTTACTCACTAGTGAGCGTAAAATCGTGTTTTCTCGACTTTGTTCAAAGTGCGGAAAATGCATATAAATGGACGTATCACACCTTAATACACCTTTAAATATCAATAATAGTGAGATTACGTTAAGTCAAGAAATAAGAAATTTTACTCACTAGTGAGCGTAAAATCGTGTTTTCTCGACTTTGTTCAAAGTGCGGAAAAGGCACATAAATAGACGAATCACACCTTAATACACTTTTAAATATCAATAAAAGTGAGTTTACGTTAAGTCAAGAAATAAGAATTTTTACTCACTAGTGAGCGTAAAATCGTGTTTTCTCGACTTTTTTTCAAAGTGCGGAAAAGGCACATAAATGGACGAATCACACCTTAATACACCTTTAAATATCAATAAAAGGGAGTTTACGTTAAGTCAAGAAATAAGAATTTTTACTCACTAGTAAGCGTAAAATCGTGTTTTCTCGACTTTGTTCAAAGTGCGGAAAAGGCATATAAATGGACGAATCACACCTTAATACACCTTTAAATATCAATAAAAGTGAGTTTACGTTAAGTCAAGAAATAAGAATTTTTACTTACTACTGAGCGTAAAATCGTGTATTCTCGACTTTGTTCAAAGTGCGGAAAAGGTCTATAAATGGACGTATCACACCTTAATACACCTTTAAATATCAATAAAAGTGAGTTTACGTTAAGTCAAGAAATAAGAATTTTTACTCACTAGTGAGCGTAAAATCGTGTTTTCTCGACTTTGTTCAAAGTGCGGAAAAGGCATATAAATGGACGAATCACACCTTAATACACCTTTAAATATCAATAAAAGTGAGTTTACGTTAAGTCAAGAAATAAGAATTTTTACTCACTAGTGAGCGTAAAATCGTGTTTTCTCGACTTTGTTCAAAGTGCGGAAAAGGCACATAAATAGACGAATCACACCTTAATACACCTTTAAATATCAATAAAAGTGAGTTTACGTTAAGTCAAGAAATAAGAATTTTTACTCACTAGTGAGCGTAAAATCGTGTTTTCTCGACTTTGTTCAAAGTGCGGAAAAGGCATATAAATGGACGTATCACACCTTAATACACCTTTAAATATCAATAAAAGTGAGTTTTCTTTAAGTCAAGAAATACGAATTTTTACTCACTAGTGAGCGTAAAATCGTGTTTTCTCGACTTTGTTCAAAGTGCGGAAAAGGCATATAAATGTACGTATCACACCTTAATACACCTTTAAATATCAATAAAAGTGAGTTTACGTTAAGTCAAGAAATAAGAATTTTTACTCACTAGTGAGCGTAAAATCGTGTTTTCTCGACTTTGTTCAATGTGCGGAAAAGGCATATAAATGGACGTATCACACCTTAATACACCTTTAAAAATCAATAAAAGTGAGTTTACGTTAAGTCAAGAAATAAGAATTTTTACTCACTAGTGAGCGTAAAATCGTGTTTTCTCGACTTTGTTCAAAGTGCGGAAAAGGTCTATAAATGGACGTATCACACCTTAATACACCTTTAAATATCAATAAAAGTGAGTTTACGTAAAGTCAAGAAATAAGAATTTTTACTCACTAGTGAGCGTAAAATCGTGTTTTCTCGACTTTGTTCAAAGTGCGGAAAAGGCATATAAATGGACGAATCACACCTTAATACACCTTTAAATATCAATAAAAGTTAGTTTACGTTAAGTCAAGAAATAAGAATTTTTACTCACTAGTGACCGTAAAATCGTGTTTTCTCGACTTTGTTCAAAGTGCGGAAAAGGTCTATAAATGGACGTATCACACCTTAATACACCTTTAAATATCAATAAAAGTGAGTTTACGTTAAGTCAAGAAATAAGAATTTTTACTCACTAGTGAGCGTAAAATCGTGTTTTCTCGACTTTGTTCAAAGTGCGGAAAATGCATATAAATGGACGTATCACACCTTAATACACCTTTACATATCAATAATAGTATGTTTACGTTAAGTCAAGAAATAAGAATTTTTACTCACTAGTGAGCGTAAAATCGTGTTTTCTCGACTTTGTTCAAAGTGCGGAAAAGGCACATAAATAGACGAATCACACCTTAATACACCTTTAAATATAAATAAAAGTGAGTTTACGTTAAGTCAAGAAATAAGAATTTTTTACTCACTAGTGAGCGTAAAATCGTGTATTCTCGACTTTGTTCAAAGTGCGGAAAAGGTCTATAAATCGACGTATCACACCTTAATACACCTTTAAATATCAATAAAAGTGAGTTTACGTTAAGTCAAGAAATAAGAATTTTTACTCACTAGTGAGCGTAAAATCGTGTTTTCTCGACTTTGTTCAAAGTGCGGAAAAGGCATATAAATGGACGAATCACACCTTAATACACCTTTAAATATCAATAAAAGTGAGTTTACGTTAAGTCAAGAAATAAGAATTTTTACTCACTAGTGAGCGTAAAATCGTGTTTTCTCGATTTTGTTCAAAGTGCGGAAACGGCATAAAAATGGACGTATCACACCTTAATACACCTTTAAATATCAATAAAAGTGAGTTTACGTTAAGTCAAGAAATACGAATTTTTACTCACTAGTGAGCGTAAAATCGTGTTTTCTCGACTTTGTTCAAAGTGCGGAAAAGGCATATAAATGGACGTATCACACCTTAATACACCTTTAAATATCAATAAAAGTGAGTTTACGTTAAGTCAAGAAATAAGAATTTTTACACACTAGTGAGCGTAAAATCGTGTTTTCTCGACTTTGTTCAAAGTGCGGAAAAGGCATATAAATGTACGTATCACACCTTAATACACCTTTAAATATCAATAAAAGTGAGTTTACGTTAAGTCAAGAAATAAGAATTTTTACTCACTAGTGAGCGTAAAATCGTGTTTTCTCGACTTTGTTCAATGTGCGGAAAAGGCATATAAATGGACGTATCACACCTTAATACACCTTTAAAAATCAATAAAAGTGAGTTTACGTTAAGTCAAGAAATAAGAATTTTTACTCACTAGTGAGCGTAAAATCGTGTTTTCTCGACTTTGTTCAAAGTGCGGAAAAGGTCTATAAATGGACGTATCACACCTTAATACACCTTTAAATATCAATAAAAGTGAGTTTACGTTAAGTCAAGAAATAAGAAATTTTACTCACTGGTGAGCGTAAAATCGTGTTTTCTTGACTTTGTTCAAAGTGCGGAAAATGCATATAAATGGACGTATCACACCTCAATACACCTTTATATATCAATAATAGTGAGTTTACGTTAAGTCAAGAAATAAGAAATTTTACTCACTAGTGAGCGTAAAATCGTGTTTTCTCGACTTTGTTCAAAGTGCGGAAAAGGCATATAAATGGACGTATCACACCTTAATACACCTTTAAATATCAATAAAAGTGAGTTTACGTTAAGTCAAGAAATACGAATTTTTACTCACTAGTGAGCGTAAAATCGTGTTTTCTCGACTTTGTTCAAAGTGCGGAAAAGGCATATAAATGGACGTATCACACCTTAATACACCTTTAAAAATCAATAAAAGTGAGTTTACCTTAAGTCAAGAAATAAGAATTTTTACTCACTAGTGAGCGTAAAATCGTGTTTTCTCGACTTTGTTCAAAGTGCGGAAAAGACACATAAATGGACGAATCACACCTTAATACACCTTTAAATATCAATAAAAGTGAGTTTACGTTAAGTCAAGAAATAAGAATTTTTACTCACTAGTGAGCGTAAAATCGTGTTTTCTCGACTTTGTTCAAAGTGCGGAAAAGGTCTATAAATGGACGTATCACACCTTAATACACCTTTAAATATCAATAAAAGTGAGTTTACGTTAAGTCAAGAAATAAGAATTTTTACTCACTAGTGAGCGTAAAATCGTGTTTTCTCGACTTTGTTCAAAGTGCGGAAAAGGCATATAAATGGACGAATCACACCTTAATACACCTTTAAATATCAATAAAAGTGAGTTTACGTTAAGTCAAGAAATAAGAATTTTTACTCACTAGTGAGCGTAAAATCGTGTATTCTCGACTTTGTTCAAAGTGCGGAAAAGGTCTATAAATGGACGTATCACACCTTAATACACCTTTAAATATCAATACAAGTGAGTTTACGTTAAGTCAAGAAATAAGAATTTTTACTCACTAGTGAGCGTAAAATCGTGTTTTCTCGACTTTGTTCAAAGTGCGGAAAAGGCATATAAATGGACGAATCACACCTTAATACACCTTTAAATATCAATAAAAGTGAGTTTACGTTAAGTCAAGAAATAAGAATTTTTACTCACTAGTGAGCGTAAAATCGTGTTTTCTCGACTTTGTTCAAAGTGCGGAAAATGCATATAAATGGACGTATCACACCTTAATACACCTTTAAATATCAATAATAGTGAGTTTACGTTAAGTCAAGAAATAAGAAATTTTTACTCACTAGTGAGCGTAAAATCGTGTTTTCTCGACTTTGTTCAAAGTGCGGAAAAGGCATATAAATGGACGTATCACACCTTAATACACCTTTAAATATCAATAATAGTGAGTTTACGTTAAGTCAAGAAATACGAATTTTTACTCACTAGTGAGCGTAAAATCTTGTTTTCTCGACTTTGTTCAAAGTGCGGAAAAGGCATATAAATGGACGTATCACACCTTAATACACCTTTAAAAATCAATAAAAGTGAGTTTACGTTAAGTCAAGAAATAAGAATTTTTACTCACTAGTGAGCGTAAAATCGTGTTTTCTAGACTTTGTTCAAAGTGCGGAAAAGGCACATAAATGGACGAATCACACCTTAATACACCTTTAAATATCAATAAAAGTGAGTTTACGTTAAGTCAAGAAATAAGAATTTTTACTCACTAGTGACCGTAAAATCGTGTTTTCTCGACTTTGTTCAAAGTGCGGAAAAGGTCTATAAATGGACGTATCACACCTTAATACACCTTTAAATATCAATAAAAGTGAGTTTACGTTAAGTCAAGAAATAAGAATTTTTACTCACTAGTGAGCGTAAAATCGTGTTTTCTCGACTTTGTTCAAAGTGCCGAAAAGGCATATAAATGGACGAATCACACCTTAATACACCTTTAAATATCAATAAAAGTGAGTTTACGTTAAGTCAAGAAATAAGAATTTTTACTCACTAGTGAGCGTAAAATCGTGTTTTCTCGACTTTGTTCAAAGTGCGGAAAAATGCATATAAATGGACGTATCACACCTTAATACACCTTTAAATATCAATAATAGTGAGATTACGTTAAGTCAAGAAATAAGAAATTTTACTCACTAGTGAGCGTAAAATCGTGTTTTCTCGACTTTGTTCAAAGTGCGGAAAAGGCACATAAATAGACGAATCACACCTTAATACACTTTTAAATATCAATAAAAGTGAGTTTACGTTAAGTCAAGAAATAAGAATTTTTACTCACTAGTGAGCGTAAAATCGTGTTTTCTCGACTTTTTTCAAAGTGCGGAAAAGGCACATAAATGGACGAATCACACCTTAATACACCTTTAAATATCAATAAAAGGGAGTTTACGTTAAGTCAAGAAATAAGAATTTTTACTCACTAGTAAGCGTAAAATCGTGTTTTCTCGACTTTGTTCAAAGTGCGGAAAAGGCATATAAATGGACGAATCACACCTTAATACACCTTTAAATATCAATAAAAGTGAGTTTACGTTAAGTCAAGAAATAAGAATTTTTACTTACTACTGAGCGTAAAATCGTGTATTCTCGACTTTGTTCAAAGTGCGGAAAAGGTCTATAAATGGACGTATCACACCTTAATACACCTTTAAATATCAATAAAAGTGAGTTTACGTTAAGTCAAGAAATAAGAATTTTTACTCACTAGTGAGCGTAAAATCGTGTTTTCTCGACTTTGTTCAAAGTGCGGAAAAGGCATATAAATGGACGAATCACACCTTAATACACCTTTAAATATCAATAAAAGTGAGTTTACGTTAAGTCAAGAAATAAGAATTTTTACTCACTAGTGAGCGTAAAATCGTGTTTTCTCGACTTTGTTCAAAGTGCGGAAAAGGTCTATAAATGGACGTATCACACCTTAATACACCTTTAAATATCAATAAAAGTGAGTTTACGTTAAGTCAAGTAATAAGAATTTTTACTCACTAGTGAGCGTAAAATCGTGTTTTCTCGACTTTGTTCAAAGTGCGGAAAATGCATATAAATGGACGTATCACACCTTAATACACCTTTACATATCAATAATAGTATGTTTACGTTAAGTCAAGAAATAAGAATTTTTACTCACTAGTGAGCGTAAAATCGTGTTTTCTCGACTTTGTTCAAAGTGCGGAAAAGCCACATAAATAGACGAATCACACCTTAATACACCTTTAAATATAAATAAAAGTGAGTTTACGTTAAGTCAAGAAATAAGAATTTTTACTCACTAGTGAGCGTAAAATCGTGTATTCTCGACTTTGTTCAAAGTGCGGAAAAGGTCTATAAATGGACGTATCACACCTTAATACACCTTTAAATATCAATAAAAGTGAGTTTACGTTAAGTCAAGAAATAAGAATTTTTACTCACTAGTGAGCGTAAAATCGTGTTTTCTCGACTTTGTTCAAAGTGCGGAAAAGGCATATAAATGGACGAATCACACCTTAATACACCTTTAAATATCAATAAAAGTGAGTTTACGTTAAGTCAAGAAATAAGAATTTTTACTCACTAGTGAGCGTAAAATCGTGTTTTCTCGATTTTGTTCAAAGTGCGGAAACGGCATAAAAATGGACGTAACACACCTTAATACACCTTTAAATATCAATAAAAGTGAGTTTACGTTAAGTCAAGAAATACGAATTTTTACTCACTAGTGAGCGTAAAATCGTGTTTTCTCGACTTTGTTCAAAGTGCGGAAAAGGCATATAAATGGACGTATCACACCTTAATACACCTTTAAATATCAATAAAAGTGAGTTTACGTTAAGTCAAGAAATAAGAATTTTTACACACTAGTGAGCGTAAAATCGTGTTTTCTCGACTTTGTTCAAAGTGCGGAAAAGGCATATAAATGTACGTATCACACCTTAATACACCTTTAAATATCAATAAAAGTGAGTTTACGTTAAGTCAAGAAATAAGAATTTTTACTCACTAGTGAGCGTAAAATCGTGTTTTCTCGACTTTGTTCAATGTGCGGAAAAGGCATATAAATGGACGTATCACACCTTAATACACCTTTAAAAATCAATAAAAGTGAGTTTACGTTAAGTCAAGAAATAAGAATTTTTACTCACTAGTGAGCGTAAAATCGTGTTTTCTCGACTTTGTTCAAAGTGCGGAAAAGGTCTATAAATGGACGTATCACACCTTAATACACCTTTAAATATCAATAAAAGTGAGTTTACGTAAAGTCAAGAAATAAGAATTTTTACTCACTAGTGAGCGTAAAATCGTGTTTTCTCGACTTTGTTCAAAGTGCGGAAAAGGCATATAAATGGACGAATCACACCTTAATACACCTTTAAATATCAATAAAAGTTAGTTTACGTTAAGTCAAGAAATAAGAATTTTTACTCACTAGTGACCGTAAAATCGTGTTTTCTCGACTTTGTTCAAAGTGCGGAAAAGGTCTATAAATGGACGTATCACACCTTAATACACCTTTAAATATCAATAAAAGTGAGTTTACGTTAAGTCAAGAAATAAGAATTTTTACTCACTAGTGAGCGTAAAATCGTGTTTTCTCGACTTTGTTCAAAGTGCGGAAAATGCATATAAATGGACGTATCACACCTTAATACACCTTTACATATCAATAATAGTATGTTTACGTTAGGTCAAGAAATAAGAATTTTTACTCACTAGTGAGCGTAAAATCGTGTTTTCTCGACTTTGTTCAAAGTGCGGAAAAGGCACATAAATAGACGAATCACACCTTAATACACCTTTAAATATAAATAAAAGTGAGTTTACGTTAAGTCAAGAAATAAGAATTTTTACTCACTAGTGAGCGTAAAATCGTGTATTCTCGACTTTGTTCAAAGTGCGGAAAAGGTCTATAAATGGACGTATCACACCTTAATACACCTTTAAATATCAATAAAAGTGAGTTTACGTTAAGTCAAGAAATAAGAATTTTTACTCACTAGTGAGCGTAAAATCGTGTTTTCTCGACTTTGTTCAAAGTGCGGAAAAGGCATATAAATGGACGAATCACACCTTAATACACCTTTAAATATCAATAAAAGTGAGTTTACGTTAAGTCAAGAAATAAGAATTTTTACTCACTAGTGAGCGTAAAATCGTGTTTTCTCGATTTTGTTCAAAGTGCGGAAAAGGCATAAAAATGGACGTATCACACCTTAATACACCTTTAAATATCAATAAAAGTGAGTTTACGTTAAGTCAAGAAATACGAATTTTTACTCACTAGTGAGCGTAAAATCGTGTTTTCTCGACTTTGTTCAAAGTGCGGAAAAGGCATATAAATGGACGTATCACACCTTAATACACCTTTAAATATCAATAAAAGTGAGTTTACGTTAAGTCAAGAAATAAGAAATTTTACTCACTAGTGAGCGTAAAATCGTGTTTTCTCGACTTTGTTCAAAGTGCGGAAAAGGCACATAAATAGACGAATCACACCTTAATACACCTTTAAATATCAATAAAAGTGAGTTTACGTTAAGTCAAGAAATAAGAATTTTTACTCACTAGTGAGCGTAAAATCGTGTTTTCTCGACTTTGTTCAAAGTGCGGAAAGGGCATATAAATGGACGTATCACACCTTAATACACCTTTAAATATCAATAAAAGTGAGTTTACTTTAAGTCAAGAAATACGAATTTTTACTCACTAGTGAGCGTAAAATCGGGTTTTCTCGACTTTGGTCAAAGTGCGGAAAAGGCATATAAATGGACGTATCACACCTTAATACACCTTTAAAAATCAATAAAAGTGAGTTTACGTTAAATCAAGAAATAAGAATTTTTACTCACTAGTGAGCGTAAAATCGTGTATTCTCGACTTTGTTCAAAGTGCGGAAAAGGTCTATAAATGGACGTATCACACCTTAATACACCTTTAAATATCAATAAAAGTGAGTTTACGTTAAGTCAAGAAATAAGAAATTTTACTCACTAGTGAGCGTAAAATCGTGTTTTCTTGACTTTGTTCAAAGTGCGGAAAATGCATATAAATGGACGTATCACACCTTAATACACCTTTATATATCAATAATAGTGAGTTTACGTTAAGTCAAGAAATAAGAAATTTTACTCACTAGTGAGCGTAAAATCGTGTTTTCTCGACTTTGTTCAAAGTGCGGAAAAGGCATATAAATGGACGTATCACACCTTAATACACCTTTAAATATCAATAAAAGTGAGTTTACGTTAAGTCAAGAAATACGAATTTTTACTCACTAGTGAGCGTAAAATCGTGTTTTCTCGACTTTGTTCAAAGTGCGGAAAAGGCATATAAATGGACGTATCACACCTTAATACACCTTTAAAAATCAATAAAAGTGAGTTTACGTTAAATCAAGAAATAAGAATTTTTACTCACTAGTGAGCGTAAAATCGTGTATTCTCGACTTTGTTCAAAGTGCGGAAAAGGTCTATAAATGGACGTATCACACCTTAATACACCTTTAAATATCAATAAAAGTGAGTTTACGTTAAGTCAAGAAATAAGAAATTTTACTCACTAGTGAGCGTAAAATCGTGTTTTCTTGACTTTGTTCAAAGTGCGGAAAATGCATATAAATGGACGTATCACACCTTAATACACCTTTATATATCAATAATAGTGAGTTTACGTTAAGTCAAGAAATAAGAAATTTTACTCACTAGTGAGCGTAAAATCGTGTTTTCTCGACTTTGTTCAAAGTGCGGAAAAGGCATATAAATGGACGTATCACACCTTAATACACCTTTAAATATCAATAAAAGTGAGTTTACGTTAAGTCAAGAAATAAGAATTTTTACTCACTAGTGAGCGTAAAATCGTGTTTTCTCGACTTTGTTCAAAGTGCGGAAAAGGCATATAAATGGACGAATCACACCTTAATACACCTTTAAATATCAATAAAAGTGAGTTTACGTTAAGTCAAGAAATAAGAATTTTTACTCACTAGTGAGCGTAAAATCGTGTTTTCTCGATTTTGTTCAAAGTGCGGAAACGGCATAAAAATGGACGTATCACACCTTAATACACCTTTAAATATCAATAAAAGTGAGTTTACGTTAAGTCAAGAAATACGAATTTTTACTCACTAGTGAGCGTAAAATCGTGTTTTCTCGACTTTGTTCAAAGTGCGGAAAAGGCATATAAATGGACGTATCACACCTTAATACACCTTTAAATATCAATAAAAGTGAGTTTACGTTAAGTCAAGAAATAAGAATTTTTACACACTAGTGAGCGTAAAATCGTGTTTTCTCGACTTTGTTCAAAGTGCGGAAAAGGCATATAAATGTACGTATCACACCTTAATACACCTTTAAATATCAATAAAAGTGAGTTTACGTTAAGTCAAGAAATAAGAATTTTTACTCACTAGTGAGCGTAAAATCGTGTTTTCTCGACTTTGTTCAATGTGCGGAAAAGGCATATAAATGGACGTATCACACCTTAATACACCTTTAAAAATCAATAAAAGTGAGTTTACGTTAAGTCAAGAAATAAGAATTTTTACTCACTAGTGAGCGTAAAATCGTGTTTTCTCGACTTTGTTCAAAGTGCGGAAAAGGTCTATAAATGGACGTATCACACCTTAATACACCTTTAAATATCAATAAAAGTGAGTTTACGTTAAGTCAAGAAATAAGAAATTTTACTCACTGGTGAGCGTAAAATCGTGTTTTCTTGACTTTGTTCAAAGTGCGGAAAATGCATATAAATGGACGTATCACACCTCAATACACCTTTATATATCAATAATAGTGAGTTTACGTTAAGTCAAGAAATAAGAAATTTTACTCACTAGTGAGCGTAAAATCGTGTTTTCTCGACTTTGTTCAAAGTGCGGAAAAGGCATATAAATGGACGTATCACACCTTAATACACCTTTAAATATCAATAAAAGTGAGTTTACGTTAAGTCAAGAAATACGAATTTTTACTCACTAGTGAGCGTAAAATCGTGTTTTCTCGACTTTGTTCAAAGTGCGGAAAAGGCATATAAATGGACGTATCACACCTTAATACACCTTTAAAAATCAATAAAAGTGAGTTTACCTTAAGTCAAGAAATAAGAATTTTTACTCACTAGTGAGCGTAAAATCGTGTTTTCTCGACTTTGTTCAAAGTGCGGAAAAGACACATAAATGGACGAATCACACCTTAATACACCTTTAAATATCAATAAAAGTGAGTTTACGTTAAGTCAAGAAATAAGAATTTTTACTCACTAGTGAGCGTAAAATCGTGTTTTCTCGACTTTGTTCAAAGTGCGGAAAAGGTCTATAAATGGACGTATCACACCTTAATACACCTTTAAATATCAATAAAAGTGAGTTTACGTTAAGTCAAGAAATAAGAATTTTTACTCACTAGTGAGCGTAAAATCGTGTTTTCTCGACTTTGTTCAAAGTGCGGAAAAGGCATATAAATGGACGAATCACACCTTAATACACCTTTAAATATCAATAAAAGTGAGTTTACGTTAAGTCAAGAAATAAGAATTTTTACTCACTAGTGAGCGTAAAATCGTGTATTCTCGACTTTGTTCAAAGTGCGGAAAAGGTCTATAAATGGACGTATCACACCTTAATACACCTTTAAATATCAATACAAGTGAGTTTACGTTAAGTCAAGAAATAAGAATTTTTACTCACTAGTGAGCGTAAAATCGTGTTTTCTCGACTTTGTTCAAAGTGCGGAAAAGGCATATAAATGGACGAATCACACCTTAATACACCTTTAAATATCAATAAAAGTGAGTTTACGTTAAGTCAAGAAATAAGAATTTTTACTCACTAGTGAGCGTAAAATCGTGTTTTCTCGACTTTGTTCAAAGTGCGGAAAATGCATATAAATGGACGTATCACACCTTAATACACCTTTAAATATCAATAATAGTGAGTTTACGTTAAGTCAAGAAATAAGAAATTTTACTCACTAGTGAGCGTAAAATCGTGTTTTCTCGACTTTGTTCAAAGTGCGGAAAAGGCATATAAATGGACGTATCACACCTTAATACACCTTTAAATATCAATAATAGTGAGTTTACGTTAAGTCAAGAAATACGAATTTTTACTCACTAGTGAGCGTAAAATCTTGTTTTCTCGACTTTGTTCAAAGTGCGGAAAAGGCATATAAATGGACGTATCACACCTTAATACACCTTTAAAAATCAATAAAAGTGAGTTTACGTTAAGTCAAGAAATAAGAATTTTTACTCACTAGTGAGCGTAAAATCGTGTTTTCTAGACTTTGTTCAAAGTGCGGAAAAGGCACATAAATGGACGAATCACACCTTAATACACCTTTAAATATCAATAAAAGTGAGTTTACGTTAAGTCAAGAAATAAGAATTTTTACTCACTAGTGACCGTAAAATCGTGTTTTCTCGACTTTGTTCAAAGTGCGGAAAAGGTCTATAAATGGACGTATCACACCTTAATACACCTTTAAATATCAATAAAAGTGAGTTTACGTTAAGTCAAGAAATAAGAATTTTTACTCACTAGTGAGCGTAAAATCGTGTTTTCTCGACTTTGTTCAAAGTGCCGAAAAGGCATATAAATGGACGAATCACACCTTAATACACCTTTAAATATCAATAAAAGTGAGTTTACGTTAAGTCAAGAAATAAGAATTTTTACTCACTAGTGAGCGTAAAATCGTGTTTTCTCGACTTTGTTCAAAGTGCGGAAAATGCATATAAATGGACGTATCACACCTTAATACACCTTTAAATATCAATAATAGTGAGATTACGTTAAGTCAAGAAATAAGAAATTTTACTCACTAGTGAGCGTAAAATCGTGTTTTCTCGACTTTGTTCAAAGTGCGGAAAAGGCACATAAATAGACGAATCACACCTTAATACACTTTTAAATATCAATAAAAGTGAGTTTACGTTAAGTCAAGAAATAAGAATTTTTACTCACTAGTGAGCGTAAAATCGTGTTTTCTCGACTTTTTTCAAAGTGCGGAAAAGGCACATAAATGGACGAATCACACCTTAATACACCTTTAAATATCAATAAAAGGGAGTTTACGTTAAGTCAAGAAATAAGAATTTTTACTCACTAGTAAGCGTAAAATCGTGTTTTCTCGACTTTGTTCAAAGTGCGGAAAAGGCATATAAATGGACGAATCACACCTTAATACACCTTTAAATATCAATAAAAGTGAGTTTACGTTAAGTCAAGAAATAAGAATTTTTACTTACTACTGAGCGTAAAATCGTGTATTCTCGACTTTGTTCAAAGTGCGGAAAAGGTCTATAAATGGACGTATCACACCTTAATACACCTTTAAATATCAATAAAAGTGAGTTTACGTTAAGTCAAGAAATAAGAATTTTTACTCACTAGTGAGCGTAAAATCGTGTTTTCTCGACTTTGTTCAAAGTGCGGAAAAGGCATATAAATGGACGAATCACACCTTAATACACCTTTAAATATCAATAAAAGTGAGTTTACGTTAAGTCAAGAAATAAGAATTTTTACTCACTAGTGAGCGTAAAATCGTGTTTTCTCGACTTTGTTCAAAGTGCGGAAAAGGTCTATAAATGGACGTATCACACCTTAATACACCTTTAAATATCAATAAAAGTGAGTTTACGTTAAGTCAAGTAATAAGAATTTTTACTCACTAGTGAGCGTAAAATCGTGTTTTCTCGACTTTGTTCAAAGTGCGGAAAATGCATATAAATGGACGTATCACACCTTAATACACCTTTACATATCAATAATAGTATGTTTACGTTAAGTCAAGAAATAAGAATTTTTACTCACTAGTGAGCGTAAAATCGTGTTTTCTCGACTTTGTTCAAAGTGCGGAAAAGCCACATAAATAGACGAATCACACCTTAATACACCTTTAAATATAAATAAAAGTGAGTTTACGTTAAGTCAAGAAATAAGAATTTTTACTCACTAGTGAGCGTAAAATCGTGTATTCTCGACTTTGTTCAAAGTGCGGAAAAGGTCTATAAATGGACGTATCACACCTTAATACACCTTTAAATATCAATAAAAGTGAGTTTACGTTAAGTCAAGAAATAAGAAATTTTACTCACTAGTGAGCGTAAAATCGTGTTTTCTTGACTTTGTTCAAAGTGCGGAAAATGCATATAAATGGACGTATCACACCTTAATACACCTTTATATATCAATAATAGTGAGTTTACGTTAAGTCAAGAAATAAGAAATTTTACTCACTAGTGAGCGTAAAATCGTGTTTTCTCGACTTTGTTCAAAGTGCGGAAAAGGCATATAAATGGACGTATCACACCTTAATACACCTTTAAATATCAATAAAAGTGAGTTTACGTTAAGTCAAGAAATAAGAATTTTTACTCACTAGTGAGCGTAAAATCGTGTTTTCTCGACTTTGTTCAAAGTGCGGAAAAGGCATATAAATGGACGAATCACACCTTAATACACCTTTAAATATCAATAAAAGTGAGTTTACGTTAAGTCAAGAAATAAGAATTTTTACTCACTAGTGAGCGTAAAATCGTGTTTTCTCGATTTTGTTCAAAGTGCGGAAACGGCATAAAAATGGACGTATCACACCTTAATACACCTTTAAATATCAATAAAAGTGAGTTTACGTTAAGTCAAGAAATACGAATTTTTACTCACTAGTGAGCGTAAAATCGTGTTTTCTCGACTTTGTTCAAAGTGCGGAAAAGGCATATAAATGGACGTATCACACCTTAATACACCTTTAAATATCAATAAAAGTGAGTTTACGTTAAGTCAAGAAATAAGAATTTTTACACACTAGTGAGCGTAAAATCGTGTTTTCTCGACTTTGTTCAAAGTGCGGAAAAGGCATATAAATGTACGTATCACACCTTAATACACCTTTAAATATCAATAAAAGTGAGTTTACGTTAAGTCAAGAAATAAGAATTTTTACTCACTAGTGAGCGTAAAATCGTGTTTTCTCGACTTTGTTCAATGTGCGGAAAAGGCATATAAATGGACGTATCACACCTTAATACACCTTTAAAAATCAATAAAAGTGAGTTTACGTTAAGTCAAGAAATAAGAATTTTTACTCACTAGTGAGCGTAAAATCGTGTTTTCTCGACTTTGTTCAAAGTGCGGAAAAGGTCTATAAATGGACGTATCACACCTTAATACACCTTTAAATATCAATAAAAGTGAGTTTACGTTAAGTCAAGAAATAAGAAATTTTACTCACTGGTGAGCGTAAAATCGTGTTTTCTTGACTTTGTTCAAAGTGCGGAAAATGCATATAAATGGACGTATCACACCTCAATACACCTTTATATATCAATAATAGTGAGTTTACGTTAAGTCAAGAAATAAGAAATTTTACTCACTAGTGAGCGTAAAATCGTGTTTTCTCGACTTTGTTCAAAGTGCGGAAAAGGCATATAAATGGACGTATCACACCTTAATACACCTTTAAATATCAATAAAAGTGAGTTTACGTTAAGTCAAGAAATACGAATTTTTACTCACTAGTGAGCGTAAAATCGTGTTTTCTCGACTTTGTTCAAAGTGCGGAAAAGGCATATAAATGGACGTATCACACCTTAATACACCTTTAAAAATCAATAAAAGTGAGTTTACCTTAAGTCAAGAAATAAGAATTTTTACTCACTAGTGAGCGTAAAATCGTGTTTTCTCGACTTTGTTCAAAGTGCGGAAAAGACACATAAATGGACGAATCACACCTTAATACACCTTTAAATATCAATAAAAGTGAGTTTACGTTAAGTCAAGAAATAAGAATTTTTACTCACTAGTGAGCGTAAAATCGTGTTTTCTCGACTTTGTTCAAAGTGCGGAAAAGGTCTATAAATGGACGTATCACACCTTAATACACCTTTAAATATCAATAAAAGTGAGTTTACGTTAAGTCAAGAAATAAGAATTTTTACTCACTAGTGAGCGTAAAATCGTGTTTTCTCGACTTTGTTCAAAGTGCGGAAAAGGCATATAAATGGACGAATCACACCTTAATACACCTTTAAATATCAATAAAAGTGAGTTTACGTTAAGTCAAGAAATAAGAATTTTTACTCACTAGTGAGCGTAAAATCGTGTATTCTCGACTTTGTTCAAAGTGCGGAAAAGGTCTATAAATGGACGTATCACACCTTAATACACCTTTAAATATCAATACAAGTGAGTTTACGTTAAGTCAAGAAATAAGAATTTTTACTCACTAGTGAGCGTAAAATCGTGTTTTCTCGACTTTGTTCAAAGTGCGGAAAAGGCATATAAATGGACGAATCACACCTTAATACACCTTTAAATATCAATAAAAGTGAGTTTACGTTAAGTCAAGAAATAAGAATTTTTACTCACTAGTGAGCGTAAAATCGTGTTTTCTCGACTTTGTTCAAAGTGCGGAAAATGCATATAAATGGACGTATCACACCTTAATACACCTTTAAATATCAATAATAGTGAGTTTACGTTAAGTCAAGAAATAAGAAATTTTACTCACTAGTGAGCGTAAAATCGTGTTTTCTCGACTTTGTTCAAAGTGCGGAAAAGGCATATAAATGGACGTATCACACCTTAATACACCTTTAAATATCAATAATAGTGAGTTTACGTTAAGTCAAGAAATACGAATTTTTACTCACTAGTGAGCGTAAAATCTTGTTTTCTCGACTTTGTTCAAAGTGCGGAAAAGGCATATAAATGGACGTATCACACCTTAATACACCTTTAAAAATCAATAAAAGTGAGTTTACGTTAAGTCAAGAAATAAGAATTTTTACTCACTAGTGAGCGTAAAATCGTGTTTTCTAGACTTTGTTCAAAGTGCGGAAAAGGCACATAAATGGACGAATCACACCTTAATACACCTTTAAATATCAATAAAAGTGAGTTTACGTTAAGTCAAGAAATAAGAATTTTTACTCACTAGTGACCGTAAAATCGTGTTTTCTCGACTTTGTTCAAAGTGCGGAAAAGGTCTATAAATGGACGTATCACACCTTAATACACCTTTAAATATCAATAAAAGTGAGTTTACGTTAAGTCAAGAAATAAGAATTTTTACTCACTAGTGAGCGTAAAATCGTGTTTTCTCGACTTTGTTCAAAGTGCCGAAAAGGCATATAAATGGACGAATCACACCTTAATACACCTTTAAATATCAATAAAAGTGAGTTTACGTTAAGTCAAGAAATAAGAATTTTTACTCACTAGTGAGCGTAAAATCGTGTTTTCTCGACTTTGTTCAAAGTGCGGAAAATGCATATAAATGGACGTATCACACCTTAATACACCTTTAAATATCAATAATAGTGAGATTACGTTAAGTCAAGAAATAAGAAATTTTACTCACTAGTGAGCGTAAAATCGTGTTTTCTCGACTTTGTTCAAAGTGCGGAAAAGGCACATAAATAGACGAATCACACCTTAATACACTTTTAAATATCAATAAAAGTGAGTTTACGTTAAGTCAAGAAATAAGAATTTTTACTCACTAGTGAGCGTAAAATCGTGTTTTCTCGACTTTTTTCAAAGTGCGGAAAAGGCACATAAATGGACGAATCACACCTTAATACACCTTTAAATATCAATAAAAGGGAGTTTACGTTAAGTCAAGAAATAAGAATTTTTACTCACTAGTAAGCGTAAAATCGTGTTTTCTCGACTTTGTTCAAAGTGCGGAAAAGGCATATAAATGGACGAATCACACCTTAATACACCTTTAAATATCAATAAAAGTGAGTTTACGTTAAGTCAAGAAATAAGAATTTTTACTTACTACTGAGCGTAAAATCGTGTATTCTCGACTTTGTTCAAAGTGCGGAAAAGGTCTATAAATGGACGTATCACACCTTAATACACCTTTAAATATCAATAAAAGTGAGTTTACGTTAAGTCAAGAAATAAGAATTTTTACTCACTAGTGAGCGTAAAATCGTGTTTTCTCGACTTTGTTCAAAGTGCGGAAAAGGCATATAAATGGACGAATCACACCTTAATACACCTTTAAATATCAATAAAAGTGAGTTTACGTTAAGTCAAGAAATAAGAATTTTTACTCACTAGTGAGCGTAAAATCGTGTTTTCTCGACTTTGTTCAAAGTGCGGAAAAGGTCTATAAATGGACGTATCACACCTTAATACACCTTTAAATATCAATAAAAGTGAGTTTACGTTAAGTCAAGTAATAAGAATTTTTACTCACTAGTGAGCGTAAAATCGTGTTTTCTCGACTTTGTTCAAAGTGCGGAAAATGCATATAAATGGACGTATCACACCTTAATACACCTTTACATATCAATAATAGTATGTTTACGTTAAGTCAAGAAATAAGAATTTTTACTCACTAGTGAGCGTAAAATCGTGTTTTCTCGACTTTGTTCAAAGTGCGGAAAAGCCACATAAATAGACGAATCACACCTTAATACACCTTTAAATATAAATAAAAGTGAGTTTACGTTAAGTCAAGAAATAAGAATTTTTACTCACTAGTGAGCGTAAAATCGTGTATTCTCGACTTTGTTCAAAGTGCGGAAAAGGTCTATAAATGGACGTATCACACCTTAATACACCTTTAAATATCAATAAAAGTGAGTTTACGTTAAGTCAAGAAATAAGAATTTTTACTCACTAGTGAGCGTAAAATCGTGTTTTCTCGACTTTGTTCAAAGTGCGGAAAAGGCATATAAATGGACGAATCACACCTTAATACACCTTTAAATATCAATAAAAGTGAGTTTACGTTAAGTCAAGAAATAAGAATTTTTACTCACTAGTGAGCGTAAAATCGTGTTTTCTCGATTTTGTTCAAAGTGCGGAAACGGCATAAAAATGGACGTAACACACCTTAATACACCTTTAAATATCAATAAAAGTGAGTTTACGTTAAGTCAAGAAATACGAATTTTTACTCACTAGTGAGCGTAAAATCGTGTTTTCTCGACTTTGTTCAAAGTGCGGAAAAGGCATATAAATGGACGTATCACACCTTAATACACCTTTAAATATCAATAAAAGTGAGTTTACGTTAAGTCAAGAAATAAGAATTTTTACACACTAGTGAGCGTAAAATCGTGTTTTCTCGACTTTGTTCAAAGTGCGGAAAAGGCATATAAATGTACGTATCACACCTTAATACACCTTTAAATATCAATAAAAGTGAGTTTACGTTAAGTCAAGAAATAAGAATTTTTACTCACTAGTGAGCGTAAAATCGTGTTTTCTCGACTTTGTTCAATGTGCGGAAAAGGCATATAAATGGACGTATCACACCTTAATACACCTTTAAAAATCAATAAAAGTGAGTTTACGTTAAGTCAAGAAATAAGAATTTTTACTCACTAGTGAGCGTAAAATCGTGTTTTCTCGACTTTGTTCAAAGTGCGGAAAAGGTCTATAAATGGACGTATCACACCTTAATACACCTTTAAATATCAATAAAAGTGAGTTTACGTAAAGTCAAGAAATAAGAATTTTTACTCACTAGTGAGCGTAAAATCGTGTTTTCTCGACTTTGTTCAAAGTGCGGAAAAGGCATATAAATGGACGAATCACACCTTAATACACCTTTAAATATCAATAAAAGTTAGTTTACGTTAAGTCAAGAAATAAGAATTTTTACTCACTAGTGACCGTAAAATCGTGTTTTCTCGACTTTGTTCAAAGTGCGGAAAAGGTCTATAAATGGACGTATCACACCTTAATACACCTTTAAATATCAATAAAAGTGAGTTTACGTTAAGTCAAGAAATAAGAATTTTTACTCACTAGTGAGCGTAAAATCGTGTTTTCTCGACTTTGTTCAAAGTGCGGAAAATGCATATAAATGGACGTATCACACCTTAATACACCTTTACATATCAATAATAGTATGTTTACGTTAGGTCAAGAAATAAGAATTTTTACTCACTAGTGAGCGTAAAATCGTGTTTTCTCGACTTTGTTCAAAGTGCGGAAAAGGCACATAAATAGACGAATCACACCTTAATACACCTTTAAATATAAATAAAAGTGAGTTTACGTTAAGTCAAGAAATAAGAATTTTTACTCACTAGTGAGCGTAAAATCGTGTATTCTCGACTTTGTTCAAAGTGCGGAAAAGGTCTATAAATGGACGTATCACACCTTAATACACCTTTAAATATCAATAAAAGTGAGTTTACGTTAAGTCAAGAAATAAGAATTTTTACTCACTAGTGAGCGTAAAATCGTGTTTTCTCGACTTTGTTCAAAGTGCGGAAAAGGCATATAAATGGACGAATCACACCTTAATACACCTTTAAATATCAATAAAAGTGAGTTTACGTTAAGTCAAGAAATAAGAATTTTTACTCACTAGTGAGCGTAAAATCGTGTTTTCTCGATTTTGTTCAAAGTGCGGAAAAGGCATAAAAATGGACGTATCACACCTTAATACACCTTTAAATATCAATAAAAGTGAGTTTACGTTAAGTCAAGAAATACGAATTTTTACTCACTAGTGAGCGTAAAATCGTGTTTTCTCGACTTTGTTCAAAGTGCGGAAAAGGCATATAAATGGACGTATCACACCTTAATACACCTTTAAATATCAATAAAAGTGAGTTTACGTTAAGTCAAGAAATAAGAAATTTTACTCACTAGTGAGCGTAAAATCGTGTTTTCTCGACTTTGTTCAAAGTGCGGAAAAGGCACATAAATAGACGAATCACACCTTAATACACCTTTAAATATCAATAAAAGTGAGTTTACGTTAAGTCAAGAAATAAGAATTTTTACTCACTAGTGAGCGTAAAATCGTGTTTTCTCGACTTTGTTCAAAGTGCGGAAAGGGCATATAAATGGACGTATCACACCTTAATACACCTTTAAATATCAATAAAAGTGAGTTTACTTTAAGTCAAGAAATACGAATTTTTACTCACTAGTGAGCGTAAAATCGGGTTTTCTCGACTTTGGTCAAAGTGCGGAAAAGGCATATAAATGGACGTATCACACCTTAATACACCTTTAAAAATCAATAAAAGTGAGTTTACGTTAAATCAAGAAATAAGAATTTTTACTCACTAGTGAGCGTAAAATCGTGTATTCTCGACTTTGTTCAAAGTGCGGAAAAGGTCTATAAATGGACGTATCACACCTTAATACACCTTTAAATATCAATAAAAGTGAGTTTACGTTAAGTCAAGAAATAAGAAATTTTACTCACTAGTGAGCGTAAAATCGTGTTTTCTTGACTTTGTTCAAAGTGCGGAAAATGCATATAAATGGACGTATCACACCTTAATACACCTTTATATATCAATAATAGTGAGTTTACGTTAAGTCAAGAAATAAGAAATTTTACTCACTAGTGAGCGTAAAATCGTGTTTTCTCGACTTTGTTCAAAGTGCGGAAAAGGCATATAAATGGACGTATCACACCTTAATACACCTTTAAATATCAATAAAAGTGAGTTTACGTTAAGTCAAGAAATACGAATTTTTACTCACTAGTGAGCGTAAAATCGTGTTTTCTCGACTTTGTTCAAAGTGCGGAAAAGGCATATAAATGGACGTATCACACCTTAATACACCTTTAAAAATCAATAAAAGTGAGTTTACGTTAAGTCAAGAAATAAGAATTTTTACTCACTAGTGAGCGTAAAATCGTGTTTTCTCGACTTTGTTCAAAGTGCGGAAAAGGCATATAAATGGACGTATCACACCTTAATACACCTTTAAAAATCAATAAAAGTGAGTTTACGTTAAATCAAGAAATAAGAATTTTTACTCACTAGTGAGCGTAAAATCGTGTATTCTCGACTTTGTTCAAAGTGCGGAAAAGGTCTATAAATGGACGTATCACACCTTAATACACCTTTAAATATCAATAAAAGTGAGTTTACGTTAAGTCAAGAAATAAGAAATTTTACTCACTAGTGAGCGTAAAATCGTGTTTTCTTGACTTTGTTCAAAGTGCGGAAAATGCATATAAATGGACGTATCACACCTTAATACACCTTTATATATCAATAATAGTGAGTTTACGTTAAGTCAAGAAATAAGAAATTTTACTCACTAGTGAGCGTAAAATCGTGTTTTCTCGACTTTGTTCAAAGTGCGGAAAAGGCATATAAATGGACGTATCACACCTTAATACACCTTTAAATATCAATAAAAGTGAGTTTACGTTAAGTCAAGAAATACGAATTTTTACTCACTAGTGAGCGTAAAATCGTGTTTTCTCGACTTTGTTCAAAGTGCGGAAAAAGCATATAAATGGACGTATCACACCTTAATACACCTTTAAAAATCAATAAAAGTGAGTTTACCTTAAGTCAAGAAATAAGAATTTTTACTCACTAGTGAGCGTAAAATCGTGTTTTCTCGACTTTGTTCAAAGTGCGGAAAAGACACATAAATGGACGAATCACACCTTAATACACCTTTAAATATCAATAAAAGTGAGTTTACGTTAAGTCAAGAAATAAGAATTTTTACTCACTAGTGAGCGTAAAATCGTGTTTTCTCGACTTTGTTCAAAGTGCGGAAAAGGTCTATAAATGGACGTATCACACCTTAATACACCTTTAAATATCAATAAAAGTGAGTTTACGTTAAGTCAAGAAATAAGAATTTTTACTCACTAGTGAGCGTAAAATCGTGTATTCTCGACTTTGTTCAAAGTGCGGAAAAGGTCTATAAATGGACGTATCACACCTTAATACACCTTTAAATATCAATAAAAGTGAGTTTACGTTAAGTCAAGAAATAAGAATTTTTACTCACTAGTGAGCGTAAAATCGTGTTTTCTCGACTTTGTTCAAAGTGCGGAAAAGGCATATAAATGGACGAATCACACCTTAATACACCTTTAAATATCAATAAAAGTGAGTTTACGTTAAGTCAAGAAATAAGAATTTTTACTCACTAGTGAGCGTAAAATCGTGTTTTCTCGACTTTGTTCAAAGTGCGGAAAATGCATATAAATGGACGTATCACACCTTAATACACCTTTAAATATCAATAATAGTGAGTTTACGTTAAGTCAAGAAATAAGAAATTTTACTCACTAGTGAGCGTAAAATCGTGTTTTCTCGACTTTGTTCAAAGTGCGGAAAAGGCATATAAATGGACGTATCACACCTTAATACACCTTTAAATATCAATAATAGTGAGTTTACGTTAAGTCAAGAAATACGAATTTTTACTCACTAGTGAGCGTAAAATCTTGTTTTCTCGACTTTGTTCAAAGTGCGGAAAAGGCATATAAATGGACGTATCACACCTTAATACACCTTTAAAAATCAATAAAAGTGAGTTTACGTTAAGTCAAGAAATAAGAATTTTTACTCACTAGTGAGCGTAAAATCGTGTTTTCTAGACTTTGTTCAAAGTGCGGAAAAGGCACATAAATGGACGTATCACACCTTAATACACCTTTAAAAATCAATAAAAGTGAGTTTACGTTAAGTCAAGAAATAAGAATTTTTACTCACTAGTGAGCGTAAAATCGTGTTTTCTAGACTTTGTTCAAAGTGCGGAAAAGGCACATAAATGGACGAATCACACCTTAATACACCTTTAAATATCAATAAAAGTGAGTTTACGTTAAGTCAAGAAATAAGAATTTTTACTCACTAGTGAGCGTAAAATCGTGTTTTCTCGACATTGTTCAAAGTGCGGAAAAGGCATATAAATGGACGTATCACACCTTTATAAACCTTTAAATATCAATAAAAGTGAGTTTACGTTAAGTCAAGAAATAAGAATTTTTACACATTAGTGAGCGTAAAATCGTGTTTTCTCGACTTTGTTCAAAGTGCGGAAAAGGCATATAAATGGACGTATCACCTTAATACACCTTTAAATATCAATAAAAGTGAGTTTACGTTAAGTCAAGAAATAAGAATTTTACTCACTAGTGAGCGTAAAATCGTGTTTTCTCGACTTTGTTTCAATGTGCGGAAAAGGCATATAAATGGACGTATCACACCTTAATACACCTTTAAATATCAATAAAAGTGAGTTTACGTTAAGTCAAGATAATAAGAATTTTTACTCACTAGTGAGCGTAAAATCGTGTTTTCTCGACTTTGTTCAAAGTGCGGAAAAAGGCATATAAATGGACGTATTCACACCTTAATACACCTTTAAATATCAATAAAAGTGAGTTTACTTTAAGTCAAGAAATACGAATTTTTACTCACTAGTGAGCGTAAAATCGAGTTTTCTCGACTTGGTCAAAGTGCGGAAAAGGCATATAATTGGACGTATCACACCTTAACACACCTTTAAAAATCAATAAAAGTGAGTGTTACGTTAAATCAAGAAATAAGAATTTTTACTCACTAGTGAGCGTAAAATCGTGTATTCTCGACTTTGTTCAAAGTGCGGAAAAGGTCTATAATGGACGTATCACACCTTAATACACCTTTAAATATCAATAAAAGTGAGTTTACGTTAAGTCAAGAAATAAGAAATTTTACTCACTAGTGAGCGTAAAATCGTGTTTTCTTGACTTTGTTCAAAGTGCGGAAAATGCATATAAATGGACGTATCACACCTTAATACACCTTTATATATCAATAATAGTGAGTTTACGTTAAGTCAAGAAATAAGAAATTTTACTCACTAGTGAGCGTAAAATCGTGTTTTCTCGACTTTGTTCAAAGTGCGGAAAAGGCATATAAATGGACGTATCACACCTTAATACACCTTTAAATATCAATAAAAGTGAGTTTACGTTAAGTCAAGAAATACGAATTTTTACTCACTAGTGAGCGTAAAATCGTGTTTTCTCGACTTTGTTCAAAGTGCGGAAAAGGCATATAAATGGACGTATCACACCTTAATACACCTTTAAAAATCAATAAAAGTGAGTTTACGTTAAGTCAAGAAATAAGAATTTTTACTCACTAGTGAGCGTAAAATCGTGTTTTCTCGACTTGGTTCAAAGTGCGGAAAAGGCACATAAATGGACGAATCACACCTTAATACACCTTTAAATATCAATAAAAGTGAGTTTACGTTAAGTCAAGAAATAAGAATTTTTACTCACTAGTGACCGTAAAATCGTGTTTCTCGACTTTGTTCAAAGTGCGGAAAAGGTCTATAAATGACGTATCACACCTTAATACACCTTTAAATATCAATAAAAGTGAGTTTACGTTAAGTCAAGAAACAAGAATTTTTTACTCACTAGTGAGCGTAAAATCGTGTTTTCTCGACTTTGTTCAAAGTGCCGAAAAGGCATATAAATGGACGAATCACACCTTAATACACCTTTAAATATCAATAAAAGTGAGTTTACGTTAAGTCAAGAAATAAGAATTTTTACTCACTAGTGAGCGTAAAATCGTGTATTCTCGACTTTGTTCAAAGTGCGGAAAAGGTCTATAAATGGACGTATCACACCTTAATACACCTTTAAATATCAATAAAAGTGAGTTTACGTTAAGTCAAGAAATAAGAATTTTTACTCACTAGTGAGCGTAAAATCGTGTTTTCTCGACTTTGTTCAAAGTGCGGAAAATGCATATAAATGGACGTATCACACCTTAATACACCTTTACATATCAATAATAGTATGTTTACGTTAAGTCAAGAAATAAGAATTTTTACTCACTAGTGAGCGTAAAATCGTGTTTTCTCGACTTTGTTCAAAGTGCGGAAAAAGGCACATAAATAGACGAATCACACCTTAATACACCTTTAAATATAAATAAAAGTGAGTTTACGTTAAGTCAAGAAATAAGAATTTTTACTCACTAGTGAGCGTAAAATCGTGTATTCTCGACTTTGTTCAAAGTGCGGAAAAGGTCTATAAATGGACGTATCACACCTTAATACACCTTTAAATATCAATAAAAGTGAGTTTACGTTAAGTCAAGAATAAGAATTTTTACTCACTAGTGAGCGTAAAATCGTGTTTTCTCGACTTTGTTCAAAGTGCGGAAAAGGCATATAAATGGACGAATCACACCTTAATACACCTTTAAATATCAATAAAAGTGAGTTTACGTTAAGTCAAGAAATAAGAATTTTTACTCACTAGTGAGCGTAAAATCGTGTTTTCTCGATTTTGTTCAAAGTGCGGAAAAGGCATAAAAATGGACGTATCACACCTTAATACACCTTTAAATATCAATAAAAGTGAGTTTACGTTAAGTCAAGAAATACGAATTTTTACTCACTAGTGAGCGTAAAATCGTGTTTTCTCGACTTTGTTCAAAGTGCGGAAAAGGCATATAAATGGACGTATCACACCTTAATACACCTTTAAATATCAATAAAAGTGAGTTTACGTTAAGTCAAGAAATAAGAAATTTTACTCACTAGTGAGCGTAAAATCGTGTTTTCTCGACTTTGTTCAAAGTGCGGAAAAGGCACATAAATAGACGAATCACACCTTAATACACCTTTAAATATCAATAAAAGTGAGTTTACGTTAAGTCAAGAAATAAGAATTTTTACTCACTAGTGAGCGTAAAATCGTGTTTTCTCGACTTTTGTTCAAAGTGCGGAAAAGGCATATAAATGGACGTATCACACCTTAATACACCTTTAAATATCAATAAAAGTGAGTTTACTTTAAGTCAAGAAATACGAATTTTTACTCACTAGTGAGCGTAAAATCGGGTTTTCTCGACTTTGGTCAAAGTGCGGAAAAGGCATATAAATGGACGTATCACACCTTAATACACCTTTAAAAATCAATAAAAGTGAGTTTACGTAAATCAAGAAATAAGAATTTTTACTCACTAGTGAGCGTAAAATCGTGTATTCTCGACTTTGTTCAAAGTGCGGAAAAGGTCTATAAATGGACGTATCACACCTTAATACACCTTTAAATATCAATAAAAGGTGAGTTTACGTTAAGTCAAGAAATAAGAAATTTACTCACTAGTGAGCGTAAAATCGTGTTTTCTTGACTTTGTTCAAAGTGCAGAAAATGCATATAAATGGACGTATCACACCTTAATACACCTTTATATATCAATAATAGTGAGTTTACGTTAAGTCAAGAAATAAGAAATTTTTACTCACTAGTGAGCGTAAAATCGTGTTTTCTCGACTTTGTTCAAAGTGCGGAAAAGGCATATAAATGGACGTATCACACCTTAATACACCTTTAAATATCAATAAAAGTGAGTTTACGTTAAGTCAAGAAATACGAATTTTTACTCACTAGTGAGCGTAAAATCGTGTTTTCTCGACTTTGTTCAAAGTGCGGAAAAGGCATATAAATGGACGTATCACACCTTAATACACCTTTAAAAATCAATAAAAGTGAGTTTACGTTAAGTCAAGAAATAAGAATTTTTACTCACTAGTGAGCGTAAAATCGTGTTTTCTCGACTTTGTTCAAAGTGCGGAAAAGGCATATAAATGGACGTATCACACCTTAATACACCTTTAAAAATCAATAAAAGTGAGTTTACGTTAAATCAAGAATAAGAATTTTTACTCACTAGTGAGCGTAAAATCGTGTATTCTCGACTTTGTTCAAAGTGCGGAAAAGGTCTATAAATGGACGTATCACACCTTAATACACCTTTAAATATCAATAAAAGTGAGTTTACGTTAAGTCAAGAAATAAGAAATTTTACTCACTAGTGAGCGTAAAATCGTGTTTTCTTGACTTTGTTCAAAGTGCGGAAAATGCATATAAATGGACGTATCACACCTTAATACACCTTTATATATCAATAATAGTGAGTTTACGTTAAGTCAAGAAATAAGAAATTTTACTCACTAGTGAGCGTAAAATCGTGTTTCTCTCGACTTTGTTCAAAGTGCGGAAAAGGCATATAAATGGACGTATCACACCTTAATACACCTTTAAATATCAATAAAAGTGAGTTTACGTTAAGTCAAGAAATACGAATTTTTACTCACTAGTGAGCGTAAAATCGTGTTTTCTCGACTTTGTTCAAAGTGCGGAAAAGGCATATAAATGGACGTATCACACCTTAATACACCTTTAAAAATCAATAAAAGTGAGTTTACCTTAAGTCAAGAAATAAGAATTTTTACTCACTAGTGAGCGTAAAATCGTGTTTCTCGACTTTGTTCAAAGTGCGGAAAGACACATAAATGGACGAATCACACCTTAATACACCTTTAAAATATCAATAAAAGTGAGTTTACGTTAAGTCAAGAAATAAGAATTTTTACTCACTAGTGAGCGTAAAATCGTGTTTTTCTCGACTTTGTTCAAAGTGCGGAAAAGGTCTATAAATGGACGTATCACACCTTAATACACCTTTAAATATCAATAAAAGTGAGTTTACGTTAAGTCAAGAAATAAGAATTTTTACTCACTAGTGAGCGTAAAATCGTGTATTCTCGACTTTGTTCAAAGTGCGGAAAAGGCATATAAATGGACGTATCACACCTTAATACACCTTTAAATATCAATAAAAGTGAGTTTACGTTAAGTCAAGAAATACGAATTTTTACTCACTAGTGAGCGTAAAATCGTGTTTTCTCGACTTTGTTCAAAGTGCGGAAAAGGCATATAAATGGACGTATCACACCTTAATACACCTTTAAAAATCAATAAAAGTGAGTTTACGTTAAGTCAAGAAATAAGAATTTTTACTCACTAGTGAGCGTAAAATCGTGTTTTCTCGACTTTGTTCAAAGTGCGGAAATATGCATATAAATGGACGTATCACACCTTAATACACCTTTAAATATCAATAATAGTGAGTTTACGTTAAGTCAAGAAATAAGAAATTTTACTCACTAGTGAGCGTAAAATCGTGTTTTCTCGACTTTGTTCAAAGTGCGGAAAAGGCATATAAATGGACGTATCACACCTTAATACACCTTTAAATATCAATAATAGTGAGTTTACGTTAAGTCAAGAAATACGAATTGTTTACTCACTAGTGAGCGTAAAATCTTGTTTTCCTCGACTTTGTTCAAAGTGCGGAAAAGGCATATAAATGGACGTATCACACCATAATACACCTTTAAAAATCAATAAAAGTGAGTTTACGTTAAGTCAAGAAATAAGAATTTTTACTCACTAGTGAGCGTAAAATCGTGTTTTCTAGACTTTGTTCAAAGTGCGGAAAAGGCACATAAATGGACGAATCACACCTTAATACACCTTTAAATATCAATAAAAGTGAGTTTACGTTAAGTCAAGAAATAAGAATTTTTACTCACTAGTGAGCGTAAAATCGTGTTTCTCGACATTGTTCAAAGGTGCGGAAAAGGCATATAAATGGACGTATCACACCTTTATAAACCTTTAAATATCAATAAAAGTGAGTTTACGTTAAGTCAAGAAATAAGAATTTTTACACATTAGTGAGCGTAAAATCGTGTTTTCTCGACTTTGTTCAAAGTGCGGAAAAGGCATATAAATGGACGTATCACACCTTAATACACCTTTAAATATCAATAAAAGTGAGTTTACGTTAAGTCAAGAAATAAGAATTTTTACTCACTAGTGAGCGTAAAATCGTGTTTTCTCGACTTTGTTCAATGTGCGGAAAAGGCATATAAATGGACGTATCACACCTTAATACACCTTTAAATATCAATAAAAGTGAGTTTACGTTAAGTCAAGAAATAAGAATTTTTACTCACTAGTGAGCGTAAAATCGTGTTTTCTCGACTTTGTTCAAAGTGCGGAAAAGGCATATAAATGGACGTATCACACCTTAATACACCTTTAAATATCAATAAAAGTGAGTTTACTTTAAGTCAAGAAATACGAATTTTTACTCACTAGTGAGCGTAAAATCGTGTTTTCTCGACTTTGGTCAAAGTGCGGAAAAGGCATATAATTGGACGTATCACACCTTAACACACCTTTAAAATCAATAAAAGTGAGTTTACGTTAAATCAAGAAATAAGAATTTTTACTCACTAGTGAGCGTAAAATCGTGTATTCTCGACTTTGTTCAAAGTGCGGAAAAGGTCTATAAATGGACGTATCACACCTTAATACACCTTTAAATATCAATAAAAGTGAGTTTACGTTAAGTCAAGAAATAAGAAATTTTACTCACTAGTGAGCGTAAAATCGTGTTTCTTGACTTTGTTCAAAGTGCGGAAAATGCATATAAATGGACGTATCACACCTTAATACACCTTTATATATCAATAATAGTGAGTTTACGTTAAGTCAAGAAATAAGAAATTTTACTCACTAGTGAGCGTAAAAATCGTGTTTTCTCGACTTTGTTCAAAGTGCGGAAAAGGCATATAAATGGACGTATCACACCTTAATACACCTTTAAATATCAATAATAGTGAGTTTACGTTAAGTCAAGAAATACGAATTTTTACTCACTAGTGAGCGTAAAATCGTGTTTTCTCGACTTTGTTCAAAGTGCGGAAAAGGCATATAAATGGACGTATCACACCTTAATACACCTTTAAAAATCAATAAAAGTGAGTTTACGTTAAGTCAAGAAATAAGAATTTTTACTCACTAGTGAGCGTAAAATCGTGTTTTCTCGACTTTGTTCAAAGTGCGGAAAAGGCACATAAATGGACGAATCACACCTTAATACACCTTTAAATATCAATAAAAGTGAGTTTACGTTAAGTCAAGAAATAAGAATTTTTACTCACTAAGTGACCGTAAAATCGTGTTTTCTCGACTTTGTTCAAAGTGCGGAAAAGGTCTATAAATGGACGTATCACACCTTAATACACCTTTAAATATCAATAAAAGTGAGTTTACGTTAAGTTCAAGAAATTAAGAATTTTTACTCACTAGTGAGCGTAAAATCGTGTTTTCTCGACTTTGTTCAAAGTGCCGAAAAGGCATATAAATGGACGAATCACACCTTAATACACCTTTAAATATCAATAAAGAGTGAGTTTACGTTAAGTCAAGAAATAAGAATTTTTACTCACTAGTGAGCGTAAAATCGTGTATTCTCGACTTTGTTCAAAGTGCGGAAAAGGTCTATAAATGGACGTATCACACCTTAATACACCTTTAAATATCAATAAAAGTGAGTTTACGTTAAGTCAAGAAATAAGAATTTTTACTCACTAGTGAGCGTAAAATCGTGTTTTCTCGACTTTGTTCAAAGTGCGGAAAATGCATATAAATGGACGTATCACACCTTAATACACCTTTACATATCAATAATAGTATGTTTACGTTAAGTCAAGAATAAGAATTTTTACTCACTAGTGAGCGTAAAATCGTGTTTTCTCGACTTTGTTCAAAGTGCGGAAAAGGCACATAAATAGACGAATCACACCTTAATACACCTTTAAATATAAATAAAAGTGAGTTTACGTTAAGTCAAGAAATAAGAATTTTTACTCACTAGTGAGCGTAAAATCGTGTATTCTCGACTTTGTTCAAAGTGCGGAAAAGGTCTATAAATGGACGTATCACACCTTAATACACCTTTAAATATCAATAAAAGTGAGTTTACGTTAAGTCAAGAAATAAGAATTTTTACTCACTAGTGAGCGTAAAATCGTGTTTTCTCGACTTTGTTCAAAGTGCGAAAAGGCATATAATGGACGAATCACACCTTAATACACCTTTAAATATCAATAAAAGTGAGTTTACGTTAAGTCAAGAAATAAGAATTTTTACTCACTAGTGAGCGTAAAATCGTGTTTTCTCGATTTTGTTCAAAGTGCGGAAAAGGCATAAAAATGGACGTATCACACCTTAATACACCTTTAAATATCAATAAAAGTGAGTTTACGTTAAGTCAAGAAATACGAATTTTTACTCACTAGTGAGCGTAAAATCGTGTTTTCTCGACTTTGTTCAAAGTGCGGAAAAGGCATATAAATGGACGTATCACACCTTAATACACCTTTAAATATCAATAAAAGTGAGTTTACGTTAAGTCAAGAAATAAGAATTTTTACACATTAGTGAGCGTAAAATCGTGTTTTCTCGACTGTGTTCAAAGTGCGGAAAAGGCATATAAATGGACGTATCACACCTTAATACACCTTTAAATATCAATAAAAATGAGTTTACGTTAAGTCAAGAAATAAGAATTTTTACTCACTAGTGAGCGTAAAATCGTGTTTTCTCGACTTTGTTCAATGTGCGGAAAAGGGCATATAAATGGACGTATCACACCTTAATACACCTTTAAATATCAATAAAAGTGAGTTTACGTTAAGTCAGAAATAAGAATTTTTACTCACTACTGAGCGTAAAACCGTGTTTTCTCGACTTTGTTCAAAGTGCGGAAAAGGTCTATAAATGGACGTATCACACCTTAATACACCTTTAAATATCAATAAAAGTGAGTTTACGTTAAGTCAAGAAATAAGAATTTTTTCTCACTAGTGAGCGTAAAATCGTGTTTTCTCGACTTTGTTCAAAGTGCGGAAAATGCATATAAATGGACGTATCACACCTTAATACACCTTTGAATATCAATAATAGTGAGTTTACGTTAAGTCAAGAAATAAGAAATTTTACTCACTAGTGAGCGTAAAATCGTGTTTTCTTGACTTTGTTCAAAGTGCGGAAAATGCATATAAATGGACGTATCACACCTTAATACACCTTTAAATATCAATAAAAGTGAGTTTACGTTAAGTCAAGAAATAAGAAATTTTACTCACTAGTGAGCGTAAAATCGTGTTTTCTCGACTTTGTTCAAAGTGCGGAAAAGGCACATAAATAGACGAATCACACCTTAATACACCTTTAAATATCAATAAAAGTGAGTTTACGTTAAGTCAAGAAATAAGAATTTTTACTCACTAGTGAGCGTAAAATCGTGTTTTCTCGACTTTGTTCAAAGTGCGGAAAAGGCACATAAATAGACGAATCACACCTTAATACACCTTTAAATATCAATAAAAGTGAGTTTACGTTAAGTCAAGAAATAAGAATTTTTACTCACTAGTGAGCGTAAAATCGTGTTTTCTCGACTTTGTTCAAAGTGCGGAAAAGGCATATAAATGGACGTATCACACCTTAATACACCTTTAAATATCAATAAAAGTGAGTTTACTTTAAGTCAAGAAATACGAATTTTTACTCACTAGTGAGCGTAAAATCGGGTTTTCTCGACTTTGGTCAAAGTGCGGAAAAGGCATATAAATGGACGTATCACACCTTAATACACCTTTAAAAATCAATAAAAGTGAGTTTACGTTAAATCAAGAAATAAGAATTTTTACTCACTAGTGAGCGTAAAATCGTGTATTCTCGACTTTGTTCAAAGTGCGGAAAAGGTCTATAAATGGACGTATCACACCTTAATACACCTTTAAATATCAATAAAAGTGAGTTTACGTTAAGTCAAGAATAGAAATTTTACTCACTAGTGAGCGTAAAATCGTGTTTTCTTGACTTTGTTCAAAGTGCAGAAAATGCATATAAAATGGACGTATCACACCTTAATACACCTTTATATATCAATAATAGTGAGTTTACGTTAAGTCAAGAAATAAGAAATTTTACTCACTAGTGAGCGTAAAAATCGTGTTTTCTCGACTTTGTTCAAAGTGCGGAAAAGGCATATAAATGGACGTATCACACCTTAATACACCTTTAAATATCAATAAAAGTGAGTTTACGTTAAGTCAAGAAATACGAATTTTTACTCACTAGTGAGCGTAAAATCGGTGTTTTCTCGACTTTGTTCAAAGTGCGGAAAAGGCATATAAATGGACGTATCACACCTTAATACACCTTTAAAAATCAATAAAAGTGAGTTTACGTTAAGTCAAGAAATAAGAATTTTTACTCACTAGTGAGCGTAAAATCGTGTTTTCTCGACTTTGTTCAGAAGTGCGGAAAAGCATATAAATGGACGTATCACACCTTATACACCTTTAAAATCAATAAAAGTGGTTTACGTTAAATCAAGAAATAAGAATTTTTACTCACTAGTGAGCGTAAAATCGTGTATTCTCGACTTTGTTCAAAGTGCGGAAAAGGTCTATAAATGGACGTATCACACCTTAATACACCTTTAAATATCAATAAAAGTGAGTTTACGTTAAGTCAAGAAATAAGAAATTTTACTCACTAGTGAGCGTAAAATCGTGTTTTCTTGACTTTGTTCAAAGTGCGGAAAAAGCATATAAATGGACGTATCACACCTTAATACACCTTTATATATCAATAATAGTGAGTTTACGTTAAGTCAAGAATAAGAAATTTTACTCACTAGTGAGCGTAAAATCTGTTTTTCTCGACTTTGTTCAAAGTGCGGAAAAGGCATATAAATGGACGTATCACACCTTAATACACCTTTAAATATCATAAAAGTGAGTTTACGTTAAGTCAAGAAATACGAATTTTTACTCACTAGTGAGCGTAAAATCGTGTTTCTCGACTTTGTTCAAAGTGCGGAAAAGGCATATAAATGGACGTATCACACCTTAATACACCTTTAAAAATCAATAAAAGTGAGTTTACCTTAAGTCAAGAAATAAGAATTTTTACTCACTAGTGAGCGTAAAATCGTGTTTTCTCGACTTTGTTCAAAGTGCGGAAAAGACACATAAATGGACGAATCACACCTTAATACACCTTTAAATATCAATAAAAGTGAGTTTACGTTAAGTCAAGAAATAAGAATTTTTACTCACTAGTGAGCGTAAAATCGTGTTTTCTCGACTTTGTTCAAAGTGCGGAAAAGGTCTATAAATGGACGTATCACACCTTAATACACCTTTAAATATCAATAAAAGTGAGTTTACGTTAAGTCAAGAAATAAGAATTTTTACTCACTAGTGAGCGTAAAATCGTGTATTCTCGACTTTGTTCAAAGTGCGGAAAAGCATATAAATGGACGTATCACACCTTAATACACCTTTAAATATCAATAAAAGTGAGTTTACGTTAAGTCAAGAAATAAGAATTTTTACTCACTAGTGAGCGTAAAATCGTGTTTTTCTCGACTTTGTTCAAAGTGCGGAAAATGCATATAAATGGACGTATCACACCTTAATACACCTTTAAATATCAATAATAGTGAGTTTACGTTAAGTCAAGAAATAAGAAATTTTACTCACTAGTGAGCGTAAAATCGTGTTTTCTCGACTTTGTTCAAAGTGCGGAAAAGGCATATAAATGGACGTATCACACCTAATACACCTTTAAATATCAATAATAGTGAGTTTACGTTAAGTCAAGAAATACGAATTTTTACACACTAGTGAGCGTAAAATCTTGTTTTCTCGACTTTGTTCAAAGTGCGGAAAAGGCATATAAATGGACGTATCACACCATAATACACCTTTAAAAATCAATAAAAGTGAGTTTACGTTAAGTCAAGAAATAAGAATTTTTACTCACTAGTGAGCGTAAAATCGTGTTTTCTAGACTTTGTTCAAAGTGCGGAAAAGGCACATAAATGGACGTATCACACCTTAATACACCTTTAAAAATCAATAAAAGTGAGTTTACGTTAAGTCAAGAAATAAGAATTTTTACTCACTAGTGAGCGTAAAATCGTGTTTTCTAGACTTTGTTCAAAGTGCGGAAAAGGCACATAAATGGACGAATCACACCTTAATACACCTTTAAATATCAATAAAAGTGAGTTTACGTTAAGTCAAGAAATAAGAATTTTTACTCACTAGTGAGCGTAAAATCGTGTTTTCTCGACATTGTTCAAAGTGCGGAAAAGGCATATAAATGGACGTATCACACCTTTATAAACCTTTAAATATCAATAAAAGTGAGTTTACGTTAAGTCAAGAAATAAGAATTTTTACACATTAGTGAGCGTAAAATCGTGTTTTCTCGACTTTGTTCAAAGTGCGGATAAGGCATATAAATGGACGTATCACACCTTAATACACCTTTAAATATCAATAAAAGTGAGTTTACGTTAAGTCAAGAAATAAGAATTTTTACTCACTAGTGAGCGTAAAATCGTGTTTTCTCGACTTTGTTCAATGTGCGGAAAAGGCATATAAATGGACGTATCACACCTTAATACACCTTTAAATATCAATAAAAGTGAGTTTTACGTTAAGTCAAGAAATAAGAATTTTTACTCACTAGTGAGCGTAAAATCGTGTTTTCTCGACTTGTTCAAAGTGCGGAAAAGGCATATAAATGGACGTATCACACCTTAATACACCTTTAAATATCAATAAAAGTGAGTTTACTTTAAGTCAAGAAATACGAATTTTTACTCACTAGTGAGCGTAAAATCGTGTTTTCTCGACTTTGGTCAAAGTGCGGAAAAGGCATATAATTGACGATCACACCTTAACACACCTTTAAAAATCAATAAAAGTGAGTTTACGTTAAATCAAGAAATAAGAATTTTTTACTCACTAGTGAGCGTAAAATCGTGTATTCTCGACTTTGTTCAAAGTGCGGAAAAGGTCTATAAATGGACGATCACACCTTAATACACCTTTAAATATCAATAAAAGTGAGTTTACGTTAAGTCAAGAAATAAGAAATTTTACTCACTAGTGAGCGTAAAATCGTGTTTTCTTGACTTTGTTCAAAGTGCGGAAATGCATATAAATGGACGTATCACACCTTAATACACCTTTATATATCAATAATAGTGAGTTTACGTTAAGTCAAGAAATAAGAAATTTTACTCACTAGTGAGCGTAAAATCGTGTTTTCTCGACTTTGTTCAAAGTGCGGAAAAGGCATATAAATGGACGTATCACACCTTAATACACCTTTAAATATCAATAAAAGTGAGTTTACGTTAAGTCAAGAAATACGAATTTTTTACTCACTAGTGAGCGTAAAATCGTGTTTTCTCGACTTTGTTCAAAGTGCGGAAAAGGCATATAAATGGACGTATCACACCTTAATACACCTTTAAAAATCAATAAAAGTGAGTTTACGTTAAGTCAAGAAATAAGAATTTTTACTCACTAGTGAGCGTAAAATCGTGTTTTCTCGACTTTGTTCAAAGTGCGGAAAAGGCACATAAATGGACGAATCACACCTTAATACACCTTTAAATATCAATAAAAGTGAGTTTACGTTAAGTCAAGAAATAAGAATTTTTACTCACTAGTGACCGTAAAATCGTGTTTTCTCGACTTTGTTCAAAAGTGCGGAAAAGGTCTATAAATGGACGTATCACACCTTAATACACCTTTAAATATCAATAAAAGTGAGTTTACGTTAAGTCAAGAAATAAGAATTTTTACTCACTAGTGAGCGTAAAATCGTGTTTTCTCGACTTTGTTCAAAGTGCCGAAAAGGCATATAAATGGACGAATCACACCTTAATACACCTTTAAATATCAATAAAAGTGAGTTTACGTTAAGTCAAGAAATAAGAATTTTTACTCACTAGTGAGCGTAAAATCGTGTATTCTCGACTTTGTTCAAAGTGCGGAAAAGGTCTATAAATGGACGTATCACACCTTAATACACCTTTAAATATCAATAAAAGTGAGTTTACGTTAAGTCAAGAAATAAGAATTTTTACTCACTAGTGAGCGTAAATCGTGTTTTCTCGACTTGTTCAAAGTGCGGAAATGCATATAAATGGACGTATCACACCTTAATACACCTTTACATATCAATAATAGTATGTTTACGTTAAGTCAAGAAATAAGAATTTTTACTCACTAGTGAGCGTAAAATCGTGTTTTCTCGACTTTGTTCAAAGTGCGGAAAAGGCACTAAATAGACGAATCACACCTTAATACACCTTTAAATATAAATAAAAGTGAGTTTACGTTAAGTCAAGAAATAAGAATTTTTACTCACTAGTGAGCGTAAAATCGTGTATTCTCGACTTTGTTCAAAGTGCGGAAAAGGTCTATAAATGGACGTATCACACCTTAATACACCTTTAAATATCAATAAAAAGTGAGTTTACGTTAAGTCAAGAAATAAGAATTTTTACTCACTAGTGAGCGTAAAATCGTGTTTTCTCGACTTTGTTCAAAGTGCGGAAAAGGCATATAAATGGACGAATCACACCTTAATACACCTTTAAATATCAATAAAAGTGAGTTTACGTTAAGTCAAGAAATAAGAATTTTTACTCACTAGTGAGCGTAAAATCGTGTTTTCTCGATTTGTTCAAAGTGCGGAAAAGGCATAAAAATGACGTATCACACCTTAATACACCTTTAAATATCAATAAAAGTGAGTTTACGTTAAGTCAAGAAATACGAATTTTTACTCACTAGTGAGCGTAAAATCGTGTTTTCTCGACTTTGTTCAAAGTGCGGAAAAGGCATATAAATGGACGTATCACACCTTAATACACCTTTAAATATCAATAAAAGTGAGTTTACGTTAAGTCAAGAAATAAGAATTTTTACTCATAGTGAGCGTAAAAATCGTGTTTTCTCGACTGTGTTCAAAGTGCGGAAAAGGCATATAAATGGACGTATCACACCTTAATACACCTTTAAATATCAATAAAAAGTGAGTTTACGTTAAGTCAAGAAATAAGAATTTTTACTCACTAGTGAGCGTAAAATCGTGTTTTCTCGACTTTGTTCAAAGTGCGGAAAAGGCATATAAATGGACGTATCACACCTTAATACACCTTTAAATATCAATAAAAGTGAGTTTACGTTAAGTCAAGAAATAAGAATTTTTACTCACTAATGAGCGTAAAACGTGTTTTCTCGACTTGTTCAAAGTGCGGAAAAGGTCTATAAATGGACGTATCACACCTTAATACACCTTTAAATATCAATAAAAGTGAGTTTACGTTAAGTCAAGAAATAAGAATTTTTTCTCACTAGTGAGCGTAAAATCGTGTTTTCTCGACTTTGTTCAAAGTGCGGAAAATGCATATAAATGGACGTATCACACCTGAATACACCTTTGAATATCAATAATAGTGAGTTTACGTTAAGTCAAGAAATAAGAAATTTTACTCACTAGTGAGCGTAAAATCGTGTTTTCTTGACTTTGTTCAAAGTGCGGAAAATGCATATAAATGGACGTATCACACCTTAATACACCTTTAAATATCAATAAAAGTGAGTTTACGTTAAGTCAAGAAATAAGAAATTTTACTCACTAGTGAGCGTAAAATCGTGTTTTCTCGACTTTGTTCAAAGTGCGGAAAAGGCACATAAATAGACGAATCACACCTTAATACACCTTTAAATATCAATAAAAGTGAGTTTACGTTAAGTCAAGAAATACGAATTTTTAACTCACTAGTGAGCGTAAAATCGTGTTTTCTCGACTTTGGTCAAAGTGCGGAAAAGGGCATATAAATGGACGTATCACACCTTAATACACCTTTAAAATCAATAAAAGTGAGTTTACGTTAAATCAAGAAATAAGAATTTTTACTCACTAGTGAGCGTAAAATCGTGTATTCTCGACTTTGTTCAAAATTGCGGAAAAGGTCTATAAATGGACGTATCACACCTTAATACACCTTTAAATATCATAAAAGTGAGTTTACGTTAAGTCAAGAAATAAGAAATTTTACTCACTAGTGAGCGTAAAATCGTGTTTTCTTGACTTTGTTCAAAGTGCGGAAAATGCATATAAATGGACGTATCACACCCTTAATACACCTTTATATATCAATAATAGTGAGTTTACGTTAAGTCAAGAAATAAGAAATTTTACTCACTAGTGAGCGTAAAATCGTGTTTTCTCGACTTTGTTCAAAGTGCGGAAAAGGCATATAAATGGACGTATCACACCTTAATACACCTTTAAATATCAATAAAAGTGAGTTTAC